>CM034534.1:57806825-57831825 GCA_020002185.1 Paraescarpia echinospica | reverse complement strand
GCGTGATACACGTATATAAAAGGGTTGGACTCTTGATAAGCCAAAAGGCTTCCTTGTCCACTTGCCATCTAGAGTTAATTATCTGGGTGAACATCTTGTTAAAATCTTGTCTTGTTAAATAACATCACCAGTATTTTCTTTTCGACCGCTGTAAATCTGTAGTTCTATTTTATACATATTTAATGAACATGACAAAATAATTATGTACTTTATAACGATTTTTATAGTTCATTCAAATCTGTATTAGGTCTACACCTACAATTTTATACGGCCGTATCCCGAAATGCAAAAATCGTTATTGCTATACGTAAAATTCGCACAGGATGTGGCATGAAGGACTCGTAGGCTAGTACGCACTCCACCCCCGCTGACGGAAAAAAGTTCTATTCGAGGTCTCGGGGGGTGTAGTAGTTTTCTGAGCCTCAAAGAGAGGTACAGTTAGAGGTCTGAAGAGCTGCGTTCACACTTACACTTTAAAACGGTTTAGTTAAAACGTTTTAACTAATCCAGTCAGAAAACAGACGTGTGAACGCGATTTAACGCTAAAACGTTTTAACTAAAGCGGTTTAGCTAATCCACTTCAGTAGGTGGTTTAGTTAAAAGTTTTAGCTAAAACGGTTCAAGTTACAAGTGTGAACGCAAGCGGATTAGCTAAAACGTTTTAAGCACGTCACAATCATGCGCATTCGATCTCGCGCCTCGTCGCTTCCTGTCTATAACGTAAACATAAACAACATTTTGGCGCAATCATGTATTCGACTTCGATCGACGCAAAATCAAAAGAAACGCAAGTGCGACGCGACAATTGGGACGATGGGGAAGTTCGGCTGTTAGTGGAGTTGTGGGGAGACGATCGGGGGTAGTCCGATTTAGAAGGAAATATAATTATATATTGGTGCATTGCCAATCGTCTGAACCGCGACCTGAGCGAGGCCGCCGAGACGGGGTCAGGCCCAGGGGGACATCGTTAACAATTTTGTTATGTTAGCTTGCGCATGTGCGCATACCAACTTCCTCCTTAAAACGGTTTAGCTATTGCATGTGTGAACGCTCACAATTTTCAAGCATGAACCGGTTTAACTAAAACGGTTTAGCTAAACCGTTTTAATTCAGTAGGTGTGAATGCAGCTTTAATGGGGATGCAGTTGTGTTTAGTCTCGAGAAGGGTACAACCTGAGGTCTCAAATGGGTGCAGTTGGAAGTTTTTGGGAGCCTGCAACTGCAGGTAGAAACGCCCCGCCCCCCAACAAAAAATCAACCACGATACGGGCCGGGTATGTTTGTCTACCGACGGTTGATCCCGGGGACGACTTCTGTTGAACGCCGATGCGTCACCTCTCTGACGGGCCGGAAGTTTACGAAGCAACACTCCCAATATCAGCGGGGAATTTTATCGGTTTAACGGCGCAAAGGGAACATCGCAGCGGAATTCAACGCGGAGACAAGACGTTGTTTGGTCGGGCTGTAGAGGATCGCAGGCTGTTACATTGATATGCAGTTTCGCTGTTCCAGCGTTGGGTGTCTCTCTCGGTTTCACCCTCTGTATTTGCAACAGTTTTGTCAGTATTTATGTATGCTGATTAATGATCAAATGGGGCACCACCACCACTAGTCAGCTGGGTACACACCACGTACTTACTTCCGACATGCAGTGCCGATGATTTTAAGGCAGTATTACGCTTTATGGATTTTTTTATAGGAATGTGGTCACATTTGAGGAGTGCAAAACTTATGCTGTGTCCGAATTATTTGTTTGTATAACTAATGACATATGCACAAAACAATTACTATAGCATCCGTCAGTGTGTATAGCTTTTACGCAGTTTTAAAGATTGATTGCCACGCAGCACAAGTTAATTTACACGTCTACAAAAACTATATGCGAGTGATATTTCATTGATCATGCAAGATTTATATGTTTTATATCGTAATGGGAACTACTGATTACGCAAGTGCAGTTAGCGTCACTTGTTCTGAGATGGTATCCAGCAATGTTAGCCGGAGTTTTGCCCCTCTGAAAGGTGATAACTGGCAAACTGCGATGACACCTGTGTCATCTTTGTTTATTTATTTAATACAGGTTCTGCTACATTGCCGACGACCCATCCATCAGACGAGCACGCCTTCGAAGTATGTGTGAATTGATACGTAAGACAGCACGGTGATGAGATTCTCCTTTTGAAGACGGTATCGCTCTAACATATATCGCCTGTGATTCGTCATCGACTGACAGCGGCGGTTTAAAGTTCTATAAACACTCTGTGGACGACAATGACGTTGTCACCGAGTCTCGGTGCTTCCCTGGTGGTGGTACAACAGCGCTCACGTCAGTTTCTTTTCGCGATTATGTTGTACAACACAATCGGACCAAAATCGCTCGTGTAAACACCCTCGGAGTTCTGTTGACGAGGCTAATTTCTGGTAGAATTGGCACCATTTTTAATTCTACCTCAGTCAGGGGCGATTTTTGAAGCAGTAGCCAATCAGCGACCGTCGCGACAGACAGGTGCGGGACTAGTCATGACCTTTCATTAAAACTCAAATGCGGATTATCGCTATTTAGTAGGTTACCCTTACCGTTTTTAGACACACACGACACCGTGTCGTACGATCGGATTAAAATATGACATGAATCTCTCGTATAAACGAGTCTTTACTGAGTATTAGTGACGTCTCTGAGAAATCGCACGACATCGGCGATCTACTCCGGGGCCTGGCTCGAACTACACCTAACGACCAAATCGACCGGTGAAGCATGTTATCTTATTTCTTACTGATTCTCCCTACAATGCGCGGGCATATTAACGTTTTGCTCCAGTACTCCGTTTCTATTAGGTGACAAATGAAGCACATGCAATTTGGAGCGACCAAGCGTTTAAATCGCCCCGATAACCCATTTTGTGAGCGGTAATCTTACAGTAATAAATCGTGTTTGTTCAACACAATTACACTCGCGCCTGGCGCTTTGCCATAATGCTCGCGTTCACCGAGAATCTCCCATATCTTTGACGCTTAGTATGTAAATTGGGCACTCTCCATGGTTAAATTGCACAAATGTCTAGTAATTAATTTTCAAGTTGGTCAACGCTGCTTTCAATTATAATTACATCTCAAGGAAATGTTCCCAAAAGAGACAGTTTTGGGGTCACTTCTATAATAAGCTCCCATAGTTCAACACCACGTGATTGACACTTAAAATACAGTAATATTAAAATACGTATAAAGAAATGTTACATAGTCATTTGATACAAGCAACAGAACCTCGTTAATCCGGATACTTTGGTCCATAGTGTAGATGTATCCGGATTAACGAGTTTTCCGGAAAAAATAACCACGATCACAGTCTAACGGGATATACCTATATTAGAGTTTCGAAATTCTGATCCCGTGAAACGGAGTCTGGATTATCAGGGTCCGGATTATCGAGGTCCGTAATATGTGGGCCTGGATTATTGGGGTCTGGATTATCAGGGTCCGGATTAACAATGCCCCATTGTAGTCCGAAAGTTAGACACGTCGCTCCTCTTCTCATGCGTTTCAGCCGCATCAAGAGTCCTATCATTAGAACTAGACCGACGGTGTTAACTCTCGCGCCCGAGGTGTTGACAGTTTCATTCGTCTTGCAGATCGAGCGAGCATCTTGACACGGCGGAAAGACGCGCCTCTCAGCGAACTTCAAGCTCGCCTGACCGTCAATGACGTGAGCCGGTAAAATGGCGTCAATTTTTTGAGCGAGCGCGACAAGGAACGAATCGTAAAGGTGCAAACGGCGCCGTCGCTATCGTTTTATGACGCGGCAGAATCGGTTTATGAAGCCCGGACCGTTTAATGAAGTTTCGTCGAACGGCCGCTAAATGACACGATTTATGGCGAAGGCAAAGAAGACCGAGGTTGACTGTTTCCGGTTGTGTTGCTCCGGCCAGTGCGTGTGGTGTTAATAGTTGTTGTCGTAGGTCAGACACCGATAGAAAGACTCCAGCGAAATCTTGCTTATAAAGACTGGATTTCTTAAAGGCGTTTCTTATTTGACTGGGCGTTGGTAATCGGGATCGATCGGTCATCGTCGGTATTCTTCGGTGGTTGTCGGAATTCGACCGTTGCTGTCCGTCATCTTGGATCGTCTTTTTGGTGTTGCACAACCACCAGGCTACGACCAATTTCGAGCCAAAACGCTATGTCTATCTATGTTTATGAGAGCGAGACGCGGCAGATAGGAAAGTAGAAACATAACGAACCAAAACATGAACAACCCTCACTTCCACAGGGACAACCTGCGGTGCCCCCACTACACCAAGCCCCAAAATCTGCAGATATAGAATCGAACTGCTGAGTCACCTCAGGACACACGACTGAACCTTGACTGCCGTCATCCTCGTTCCGAGGGACCGCCAATGAGTCTACGCCTACTACCTGATGACGAAAGGGAAATCAGAGCGTTAACGCTGTAACCACATTTCAATAGAACCGCAGATGACAGCCGTGACAACTGCGGTATTTGTCAACGGCGCAAGTCGCATATCTGACAACTTGACATGTCCGACGCCGCCTCAAAGGCACGGATGCAATCGGCGCTGTTTACATGCGAAGGCGACGAATTCCAGCGGTCTTTGAACGTCGTCTGAAAGGGTACAATCGAATCGCACACCTGCACCAACACAGCCGCCCGGCGGTTCTCGCCGATCTGCAAACTGACGCAAATATTCGCATACGCCAAAGACGCCACCAGCGAACGCCACGTTTCCATGCTCACACAGGCGACATTCGGCGCTCACACAGTGCGCTTGCCGTCGCCGTGGTTCCCGCCACAATGGTCTTGGCGGGAAGTTGGCGCGGTCAAAGCGGGCGCCATTGTCGATCGGCTTGCGAACACTGGCTCGATATCCCTCGGAAGTGAACGCCGGAAAAGCCAGCGTCTTACTTTCAACCGTCTATAGGTCGTACCCGGTTGCCCGTAGCGTCGATATAGCCACCGTTGGGACTATGATTCATGGGTTGAACTTTTTGGAATACTAACCATGCAATATCGGAAACGCAAACAGTACCGGAGGAAGAGCTGCGCGTGCTCTTGGTAACCGTAGACGGTCTATAACTGTACAGCGCTCCCAGGCTCCAAATGCAGTTAACGAAAATGTCAACGCGAGTCCACAAAAGCGATGAAATTCGTGAACAAATATGGATCCAACATATAATATAGACCATCTAAGCTCACTAAAAGCGCCAATTCAATATCCGTTCATAAAGACGTTTGGATATAATGCATAAGCTAAAACTGTATAACGTATGTACTTATATGTACGCTGTTCATGGCTTAATTGCTGACAATAATTTTATACGAAACTAATCAAACATCACAACTGTGTGTTCGCATTTTTGAACCTATGAGCAAACACTGCGAACCAAAAGGCTTTCCAGGCGCATGCCGCTGTAGTTTATATAGAAACGTTGGCACTATACCAGAAAGGGTGTTTTCTGGTGAATTATTAAGTTACTTGAATGCGATGCATTTCCTACTACCAACCAAAGGATATCATTTTTCAAATAAGCACAAAATGCGCTGTGACAGTGGCGTTGCTGTGCTTCTTTGTAGCTACGTGCCTGCTTTGGATTTCCGTATGACATGACATCAAAGGTAACGGCATCCGTGTTTGTCTATTCGTGGATTGTCACCTCTTGGTGAATCAAGAGTTCAGTTACCCCTTGGTAGGGTGGGGCTTTTGCACATCGCATTTCCCCGTGTTTACATCGATATATGGCCATCAACATGAAGTGAGAGTCGTGAGAACATCTTTGGTGTAGACCGACGGTCCTTTGTTTTATAGTCATCGAATACGTGCGGCATTTGTCTTAAGACCACCCATGCGAGACGCGGTATTCACTAGGTCTATTTCTGCATGGTAGCCATATTGTATCCTCTGGAGAATTTGAAATATAATTTCGCAGCAAACTCGTGTGCAAACCCGTCTAAAATATTATTTGTTACTGCCTATAATCCCATAAACTAATACTTCAAGATTTATTTATTTAAAACATTTACGCTTTTACTTTTACAGTTAAACTAAAAACACATTATGAAAATAAGACCTGCGCTTAATTAATGTTACGATGTTTTATTTAGTGTCATTATATGACCCGTGAATATATATTTTTAAAGTGTTGTTTTAAATTTCCTCTTATCCTAGTGGTTAACAAAATATATCTACAATCCATGCACATTGTACTATTTCCCATCAGTAGGCTCTGTTCACAAGACATCGATCGGCAAGCAATTTGCCCTTGTTCGTCACGAGTCGTCACACTTTCAGCGCGGATTACAACCATGTCTATATATATATATATATATATATATATACGCCTACGCTCTACGCAATTCCGTAAAAATGGGCTACTCTTGAATTATTGACTAAACACAACAATCGTTAACTTTGATAACGTACAGATTCGTCTAGTAAAAAATTCTTACATTGCCCGCATTATGTTGGGCGGAAGAACGGTATATCAAATACCTCTTCTATAAATAGTATTGATCATTTACTTGCAACTATTCATGACACCACAGTTAATGCACGTATTCTAATGACTGTATATACACTAATATAAAAGGTAAATATGGAGCAGTTGCTTCAGTTTATATAACATTAGAAGAGGTTACGCGGTCGTCTTGCGAAATCCGCTAGCGAGAGTTTGCACTTCAGGAGACATTTTGGCGCGCTCCCAGCCGGAACCCGGGCGCGGTGTGTAGCTCATTTATAGGCGTGTTAATTAATTATGGCAACTTGATTATCGCTGGTGGCCTAAGGTTTGATAAACTGGTAAACACTATATCTGCTTAAATTGTTTCTTGTGATAAAATCGTCAAGAAACCTCACTTTAACATTATACAGCTTATACTGGTATCCAACTTATCAACTCACACCGATGTGCATGTTGCAAGCAGTGTCCACAGTCATCATGGGAAGTAGAAATACCATATTTAGTGATGACCGCAAAAACACCTTTTGGCGAAAAAGGTCATGTTGCTATTTTAAGAGCTGTTTACAGTTTTCCAGTGCCTTGTTTACAAGATTGTCTACGTTGGATAGATATATGTAAATTGATTTGCGGAAGCAAACCTTTTACAGCATTCCATGTCTGTTGAACCCATATGGTCCCACGAGATATGATGTGATTTGGGAATGTTTGTTGGTGTAACATTATTTCTTTATGTACAAAATAACATAAATCATACTTTGTAATTATTAGTTGTTGAATTTATCAAGAAATCGCACTTAATAGTGCATTACGCAGATATATTTTCACGGACCGGGATCAGATGTGGCGAAAGCTGTCTCGGGATGTGTTCGCGAATATGGCGTTTTTATTCTCAAAACACCCGGCGATACGATACTTCGTGGCCCATTTAGAGCTACGGTGCAAGAACGGACCCTATAGGTGTGCATCGAGACGAACATGATAAAAAGAGGACGATTATTATGAAGATGAGACGATAAAAACTAGCTAATAGTTTGATGAAAAAATAACAAGATGGCGATACAACGGGAATAGTGTATCATAATGACGAGACGACAAAAAGTAAACTAAAGATTGGATGCAATAATGACATAATGGGAATACAACGAGACGTTAATGAGATAATGACAATGTGACGAAAATATATAACAATTTAAAAATTGCACATTGCATCTGATGACCTTATAAGCGGAAGTAACGATGACTACGTGACGGTGATGCGCTCAACATAACAATAGTACTTACAGTCGGTAGAGTTGGGGCATGTTCTGGAAGAGTAGATCCGGAAGACCTGACAACTGGTTTCTGTTCAGACGCCTGTCAGGGAGATAAGAGGCAAACATGTAATCATCAAACACCATAGCCGTGGGAATTGTTGAGGAAACTCCCTATGTTGTACAACACCCTTCAATGTTACTAACATACCGATGTTAAAAGGAGTTCGGTTAATTTGTTATTCTCAAATTAAATAATATATTTTAGTGTCAGGTATTAAACATTGGGTACCATCAGGTCGTGATGTTGTAACACCTATACGTAACACGCAACATATTGTACATAAAAGTACATACACACAGCATAAACACACTCAAGCACACACGCACGCACCCCACACACGCACGCATGCACACACGCACGCATGCATGCACGCGCGGTTCAATTGGGCCATGCATTCGGTAAGATAATCGCTAAGTTATTTACTTCCTTGTCCGCATATTAACCGCAACTTTGTCGCTTTACACAACATATGTAGCAACATGATAAAACTTATTTGTAAACTCTAGTTAGCTTAACGAAACACAATTATATACTTACAGTCTTTCCATGGCTACCAGATCGTCGAAGCATCCTTTTTCAATTGTATGAATCTGGTTATCTAACAATTGCCTGAAAGCAAAATCAAATATAGTTAATGCGGACGCATCGAGTCAATCATCTTAGCTAAAAGAACCAAATCAGAGCTAAAATAAGAATCCGACATCAGATCACATCGTTAAACATCAAACACATATATTCATACGCCAGAGTGCATTTTGCTGACAAACGGTTATTATAATGGTAGTACTGACTTATTTCCACCCCTCAGGTTTAATATGTCACTTATGTTATTATACGAGATTCGCTGTCCTCTATTTTTTACTTCATGCATGTTTTGCTTAACTTGTCAATGAAGTTAATGTTATTGATGTATACAATATATCTTCTAATAATAGGCTTCATCAAATTGTTATTGGAAACGTATTACAAATATGTACAATATACGTTCAACAACATCACGTTATGGATAGATGAAATATTGTTTATAGCAGGTGTGATTTCACGAAGACCAAACAAGATCAAAGTAATAGTTGTCGTAACCGGTACATGCAGCTTGGAGAAACGATTGGAGGAGGCGGCTACAACGGGAAATAAATAGTAGTTATTCCGGGAATTGCCCCACGGCATGGATAGATAAATATTGCGGATTCCACAACGTATGTAATACCAGAATACAGCATTCCTAACACAAATAACACATTTTAGTAAACCTTACAGCTGGTCCTGGTGATCTTGCGAGCGAGAGGACTGAAGACCCGGTTTGGTGTGGAATAAACAAAGCAACGCGCCGCTATGTGCTGTTTTATTATATAAAATTACATAACACAGCGAATACCAGTTATGTCTCGCCAACGATTATATAGTGATCAACGTTCCAAGTTTGTTCACGTGTCCAACAACACTAGAGAATGACGAAACCAACATAGCATTTGATATACAACATTCACGTAGAGTTTTGCTGTTGTACTGGACAGGTGTAATTTTTTATCCAACTGGTCTACTGATACACTAAGCGTGGGTCTTAAAATTGGCTTTGACAGGGTACATCTACTTTCATGCGGGAATGTGTTTATATTACCGATATATTTGAATCATGCTTGATGCTTACAGAATGCGAAGCTCTCTCAATCCCGCGAAATCGCCGCGTCTCAGAATCGTCAGGTTGTTTCCCTGTAGATCCCTGCAATGATAACGGAAATGACGTCACGAACTGAGTGAGCGCTGAGATTACAAACCCAATAGTTGGTCATCGAACTGGTTACATTGTATTTTAACTAGAACAATACACCAGAACAGCTGTACCAACTACTATTTAAGTTTATTAATATTAAATAAACAATTATTAAACAAAAAACAACTACTACGGTGATGGCAATGTCGTACAAAGGATGTATGGAGGACGCAGACACGCAAGAAGACAACGACGGCGAATAGAACAATACATTTGCTGTTTCTAGACGACGTTGCGTGTACGCCATTCAATTCTGTATACACAATTCGTGTGAATTTCCGGCGAAAACACTTTCAGGGAATCTCGTAGATCAACAACTATATGTTTTTCCGAACGTATGGCCTTCAGAATTACAAATGAAAACATGTCACTAGTTTTTAGGTTTAGCAGATCACATTTGAATTGTTTTGCTGAGAACAAGGCGTCCGGTGTTTGATTGCCCATGTCACGCCATCAACAAAGAAGGGTCACCGTGCGGCAACAAACGGTTTCCACAATGAATGACACGCGTCCAGTGTTCAAACGATTTTTTGTTGTGAAATTGTTGAAGCGTGACCGAATAACAACCGGCTTCAGACACCGGCGTTATCGTACAGGAAAAGTACGCGGAATGTGTAATTAACTGCCTCAGACAGCCGATACCATTAATCAAGTATGGACATATTACATAGTGTCAAATAACGACATATATATTATATTACGTTATATATTTTATTTTCTCTCTTACAAGTTCAACTATTTTAGTTGGTGTAATATTGCACTGTTCCCATATTTACGACATGCTATTTATCTACAGCTGTAGTTGTTGTCTTTCTTACGGATTCAGCTATTTTCTTAGGTGCAACGCCACGTTGCTCCTATAAATAAACGCGCTGTCGGAAGCTGCCACGAGTACATTTTGCGTAGTCAGCGTTTTACCCCATATCGTCAATAAATTCACGATGGCGCCGATGACGTGATAATCTCGTCACGTGACTACTGAACCGCGATGGCAACGCGCACAGAATTAACGTCGACAGTTTTTCTTAACTTAACAAACAGTTATTTAGTTGATACGTGTATCGTGGATTATACACTATAGGTAGATTTTGTCCAACGTACATTGCTGAAGAAAATGACGACTAAACTGTATTTCAGGGCAACTTTCGCGGTGAGAATAGACGGAGGCTAACTGCCAAAGCATCCTACTCAGGTATATCAACACTGACGAACCGTTGCTAAAGACCACCTGTACACTCACGGGTTTAGAGAGGCTTCGGGGAACGCATACACATTTTTTGGACAAGACATCTACCGTTCTAGGTAATTTTCCCACCATGCAACTGCATACTCCTTTCCTCGAAAACAAAGGATTTCATTGCACGGGCAACCGTGTATATATACTGTCATAATAAGCAAAGTGACGAAAACTAATTGCGAAATATGTGCACATACACCTGCCTTAAACATGTGTAAAGCATAATCACATATATTCGTACATGTAATTCAACATGGTATGGGAACTACTGTCACGTGTGTTACTTTTCCGTGTTTAAATTTCGAGGTGAACACATTTGGGATCCCGTGCACTAAAGTTTGTTAGAACACCCGTCTACCGCTCTAACAACGACACTCGCCGTGTAATATAGGCATACACATATGTATATATATATGTGTGTGTGTGTGTGTGTGTGTGTGTGTGTGTGTGTGTGTGTGTGTGCGTGCGTGCGCGTGTATGTGATTAAATTCGATATTCGTTGATAGTTCAAGTCTTCAAGTACTTATAAACTGCTCAAAGTTATAATTTATTATCGTGCAGTTTATTATGACACCCCCAAGGCTAAGTCTGGGTAGATCCACAAAACGCAGTCGTGCTTAAGCAGTAGACCAACAGATGTCGCGACCGCTTACTGTGAGGACGAATTCCTCATTGGGATAGAGCGGACATTATGATGACTGCTGGTAAACCACGCAAGAGGATCGTGTAGTGTTTGCTTGTTTACTTGTAGTGGTGTCTATAAGGCGGACATTTGCTCTGCTGTGTCAACACTAATAGACAAACAGATGCGTCTTTAAAAACACAAGTGACTTCTCTAATGCAACGTCTGGTATAATAATGAACTCTACGTCAGGTTAACACGCACATAACAATGACACGAGAAGTTCTCCGATAGCCACCAGCGACCACACGAGTTGCGGAACACCGCAGTTGTTCAACTTCCCGAATGTCTGCAAATTAATAATAATTTCGGTTTCTTTATCTGTTAGTATTACACATTATTTATACCACAGTAAGCTTTCTTTTTATGTCCAGCTTGTGTCGCATGAAGCCGTCTGATGACGATGACCTCTGAACACAGCCGATGCATTCCGAAATGAAAAGCAAATTTCCTCTGAGAGGAATGTATAATTCTTCATATTGGAAACAAGACGCACGTAGCATAGCTAATACGGTCCAGCTGTACATACGAGTGAATTAGGTACTGGTTGGATTGCTTTCTCGGTGTAATTATTACATGGCTGAATTATTTTAATTGGCGAAGTTCAAATGGTCAGATCTGATACATGATAAACATGACGCATTTATTTCGGTCCGAAACACCCTACGGTATACACAACTGGCTAACTAAACTTTATAAACCTGACTGGAAATCCCCCCAAAGACGCATTGGTAGCCACGCACAAACTTTGTACGACGGTAAATTGTGAGAACGCAGGCCGGTATCCAGACCTTGGGCACGCACGACCAGACCATGGCTAGGCGCACACAACAACCGTTGTAGGTGCGTGGACGTGAGTTATAGTACCCGACCAGTCTTTCTAACTTTAGCAGGCGGTACGTCGTTGAACGGTCGACGTATATAATCAGTCTTACTCAACCGGGTGATGTGGACGCCATCCCCGACGCCCTCGGTGACAACCGCAGTGATTCTTATCTCCACCGGACTGTTGTCCCCACGGCCCCATCGTGCATTGTACCTATTTGTGTACGGAATGTACTCGCCAACTTTTCAGTATGCCATCCCAGGCTGAAACAAATGGATCACCTTTGCGGTCTTAATTCAAGAACCGTGACCACGCGGTCTAGGATAGAATGCGATTTGTATTACGGGAGACAACGAGAACGGAATCTGCCACTTGTACTGCAGTACGGAACACATCGTGTACGAATGGGATTGGTTTCTCTTACGCTCAACCTGGAGATAAGGTAGACGATTACACACCTACGATTTCAGACTATCTTGAATTCCGACTACAGAATATGGTATATATATATATATACACCATATTCTATATATATATATATATATATATATATTGGCTTCTTTCCACGGTTTCCACCCTCCCCAGTTGTCGTCTCTCTCTTCCCTCGGTTGTTAGGCATATTTGAATAATGCATGTAAGAAAAAACGAGTTTATTTTTTTCTTACATGCATTATTCAAATATGCCTAACAACCGAGGGAAGAGAGAGACGACAACTGGGGAGGGTGGAAACCGTGGAAAGAAGCCAAACTTGAGACGAAGCAATGCAACCTTATGGGTCATAAGGTCCAAAGAACATAGGTAAGTTAAGGTATTCAAATAAGTTAAGGATACAAACTGTTGCTAGTACACGCACTCACGCATGCACGCAAGCACGCACGCATCCCCATTTCATAGCCATCTATATTTAAAGCAGTTTACAACCACACAGTAACATTAATAATTCAATTCCACAATAGTATTAAGAATTCAATTCTTAGCGCATCAAAGTCAGATTCACTCGCGATACGATTGTGAAACATTCATATCAGATTCAACCGCCAACACAGACCACACACGCACACTCGAGAAAACACAATCACTTAAACTAACAAGAACATTGTCGGTATTCAGTGCACTAATCAGTCTCCCGACGGAGATATTTGCAGTATCGCACGGAGTCGACAGAAGAGGAAAGGTAACAAACGACGCGTCAACGAGGGCCCTGTATCTGATCGACACGGCGCCGCTGCCGTCGCCGTGCCGCCGTAGTCCGCCGAGACAGCGGTGTGCGGCGGCGAGGAACGGCGTGACGTTGACGGGGTCAGCGGGTGTGGGAGAGACCGTGCGTAATTACCGGGCTGCCGCTTTCTAGGCCGTCGCGGTCGGCAACGCTTCGCTGCCTCCAGAAATGCCCAGCACCGTTTTAATGCGCGCTGTCACCGGACGTTCCCGGGATAGTGGTCGACTATTCCCCGACTATCCCCGGGCGTCCGCTAACCGACCATGATCACCTGGTAAACACGCCTGTTTTATGCAGTACATAGGACAGCCAAGCAGTGGCTGTCTTTTTTCCTAAGGACTTATCCAATCCAGCTTCATATACTAATCGTGAGTTATATGATGATCTAATTTTTATTTGTTTTAACAAGTTGCCAATTAAACACTTAATCGTCACTTATTTCGTTTAGGCATTTCTCGCCTATGTTACTAGCGACCAACCGTAGACATTTCATAACAGTTTTACTCCATATAATAAATGTCTTTTTAAACACGAAGGAGAGCTACTGAAAAGAAAACGGCACGACGAAACAGTTTCTTCCACTTTATGCAAGCATTCTCAGCTGATCAGAGGAAGGGAAAGTATGGTTCTTTATTTCCTTGAAACCACTTTAGTATTGCCACAAAGTTCATTCTTCTTCAAATTATATGATTATGCACGGTTTGTATTGTTTTTTTAGTCACAACTTCTACATAAAGTCATACATCTACATTTCGATGAATCGCTACTGAAATAACCACGTTGGAAGTAGACCTATGTCCTGAATGTCATGCGTCGAAACGACACAAGTTTACGATCAATTATTGGTGTCTGCTTTAACACAAATTCGTGCTGAGGTTTCAATTGAGACATTGCACCGAGCGTAACTCGCTAATCGGTTCCGATAATCCGCTGTTAACGCGACCGTTAATCCATGACGGTGGAATCACCTCACACCAAGCCGTCGACTAGACGAGCGATTCTAAAAATACGTCGGAAGCAGCGAATCTAGAGTCACTAAATTATACAATTACTGGTCGATTTTCCACTGGCGATGATCCACATAGGTTCTCAACAAAACGTGGCGGTACATCTTAATTGACAGTTTGTTAAAACGAAGTAACAGAAATCAACATAAGAAGATGAAATTGTATTGAATTTACACTTAGAGAGAAAGAAGGCAGCCACTCTCTGACGGTCGGAAGGGAAACTGAACGTTGGTTGCCCAAAGACAACCTGGCGAGAAAAAAAGACTAGGAAACGAAAGGCAAGAACTGGAATAGAAGACGTGGCCTGGGGAGAGGCGGGTGGCCAAAGACGTAATAGACTGGTAAGGGAACACCGCAGTCGTATAGGCCACAATGCCCGATCAGGATAGTTAAAATAAGGTAAGGTTTCTCATTTTATTATACCTTATTATTTGTTCTTGTGGTTCCACCCTAGAAGGGTGATGTTTAGATTATGCAACGTCGTACTGCTCTTTCTGTTATTATCCTCTACTACAGCCTGATCGCAACGTACCCCTCTGTCCACATTTCGTCTTTCTCCTCCGCGAAATCCGAAGTAAATTTTCAATATACGACTATACAACGAACGTTCCAAGAATTAAACAATAGTTATGCTGAGTAACGTGGATATGTATTACATACATTCCTTGATAATCCATTCATATTTTGGGCTAACGGCAAAATCCGGATAATCGTATACATAACCAAGAAGGGAAATCGACATAACCACAATCAAGGCAAAGTTAACACGGGCAAAACTACCGACAACCATCTTCACGGTATAGGAGTCAAATCAATTTTGAAGAGTGAAGGGCGATAGATGTGATATGCGGGCGCCGGGTAACCAAACCAAAATGGATGGGCGTGTGGCAGTAAGTTTCAATGATGACAGCTGATTAAGTTCATAACGCCCCACAAAAGCTAAGTATATGCATCTCGGCTCGGCGCGCGCATTCCACGATCGTATCCCGCGGATAGCAAACACACCTTCAAAGGTAACCGCCCCGTGGTTGAGCGACGACCTGTGCGAGTGATGACAGAGTTCACTACCCCCCGTTGGGGTATTCGCGCGGTATCACAAAGTCTCGTTGTGTGACAGTGTCACGTGAGGTCACGCGACCCGTGACGTCAGCTTCTGATACCAGATCAGGGTCTTGCGAACTGTGATGGTCTTTCAGAATAATACTTGTATTTCCGGTTATATGTTTTCACATTTTAAGGTAGATAGAGCAGATTTATTTCTTCGTTATTTTTTGGAAACATATGTTAGGGTATGTAGATATGCAAGTAAAACGCAACATACGTCAGGCTAGAAATGTTAACGTAGAATTGCACTACATCGGAACCGCAATTTAAGGAAAAACCGGGCTATGTCAGCAAAGGGTGAATTACAAGAAACGAGACTTTAAACGTACGATAACACAGCATCTCGTGCTGTGCTTCAGTCGTGGACAAGAAGGATAACACAGTAAACACGTGATTAATTAATTGTGTGATTGGCTAATTGACTGATTGATTGGTTAATTGATTGACGTAAGTGAGTGAATGATTGATTGTGTGTGTGTGTGTGCGTGCGTGTATGCGCGCGCGTGCTTGCTTGCGTGCGTACATATGTGTTTGACAATTGTGTATGCACAAATACACGCAAGCACGCACGCAAGCACGCACACTCACAAGCACGTATTATAATGTGTTTAACATTTTACAACGGTTACTTAATTTATGTATCCGTTCTGAAA
Organism: Paraescarpia echinospica; assembly: GCA_020002185.1. Classification (NCBI taxonomy): domain Eukaryota; kingdom Metazoa; phylum Annelida; class Polychaeta; order Sabellida; family Siboglinidae; genus Paraescarpia; species Paraescarpia echinospica. The sequence continues at coordinate 57,815,540 of CM034534.1, read as the reverse complement.
ACGCTGGAAATTCCAAAGGTGGACAGAATCGCGCCTCGGGGCGTTAAATAGTTGCCAAGGTACTGTTGTGTGCAGGGTAGACGGAAAGTTGGGGAAGACTTTATAAAAACATGTTTTATAATGTTTTGTAGTTTTAATTACTAAACGCTAGTGGTATCCTTGTCAGCTGTACAGTATGTGGGTGTTAGTGCACAAACAACCTACACAGCACCGCTAAATAGTGGTTTGGATAGCAAACAGGTTTCACGGTCGGACACAAAAGATCTTCTTGAGTCGGAATGATTTTTGCACAGTCGGTTGAATAAAGGCAAAGAAGCACGTTTCACGCACAAGTAAAGCAGATACACTGATTTAACAAGATTTAACAAGATTGCCATCCAGAGAATTAACTCTAGATGGCAGGTGGACAAGGAAGCCCTTTGGCTTATCGAGAGTCCAACCATTTTATCTACATATATCCAGCCCTTCTGAGGTATGTGTCGATTTTATTTTTAAACATATTCACACTACTAGCACCCACACAATCATCTGATAATCTGTTCCATTCATTCACAGTCCTTTGTGAAAATGAGAACTTTCTCACGTCTAATCTACACTGCTCCTTTACTAATGTAACTTCATGTCCTCTAGTCTTTCTATCTTTCTTAACTGAAAAAAACATATTTCTATCAATATTTTCATAACCATTCAATATTTTAAACACTTCTATCTGATCTCCTCTCAATCTCCTGGTCTCTAGTGTTGTTAAACCACATTCTTTTAGGCGTTTTTCATAACTAAGATCCCTCAGTTTTGGTATCATTTTAGTTGCTCTCCTCTGTACTCTTTCTAGCATATCTATGTCCTTCTTGCGGTATGGCCTCCACGCTTGTATACAATATTCTAAATGAGGCCTAACTATTGTTTTGTACAGTGGTATTATTAGTTCTTTTTCTTTATATGCTATATTTCGCCTAATCAATCCAAGGATTTGATTTCCCTTTGAAGCTGCAATTCCACACTGCTCTGAAACCTTCATGTCAGCACTAATTGTCATCCCTAAGTCTTTTTCTTTTACAGTAGTACTTAGTACAGTTCCCCCCATTGTATATTCTACATATTCGTTCCCATGTCCTGTGTGGAGGCATTTACATTTCCCAAAATTGAACAACATTTGCCACTTTTCAGACCATTTGATCAACCTGTCAAGATCATCTTGTAAATGCTGTCTATCACCATCACTTTCAATCCTTCTAAACACTTTTGTATCATCTGCAAATTTCAACACCTTGCTAGCTATATCATCGTCCAAATCGTTTATATATATTAAGAATAATATAGGTCCCAGTACTGATCCCTGTGGAACCCCACTCAAAACTGATTTCCAGTTTGAAGCCTCCCCATCAACAACTACCCGTTGTCTTCTGTCAATCAGCCATTTTTCTATCCAGTTAATTATACCATTTCCTATGCCATGGGCTTTTAGTTTAAGCAGTAATCTCTGATGTGGCACTTTGTCGAAAGCTTTTTGAAAATCTAAGTAGATGATATCTACTGGTGATCCATCATCTACCCACTTAGTGATATCTTCCAAAAAACATAACATATTTGTTAAGCATGACCTCGCTTTTAGAAACCCATGTTGAGATGGGTTTATCAAGTTATGTTTAATAAGAAAATCCACCATGTGATCTTTAATTAGTCTTTCTAATAATTTACAAATCACTGATGTTAAACTCACTGGTCTATAATGTTCTCTGACTTGTTTCTCGAACCTTTTTTAAATAACGGTATAATGTTTGCTTCTTTCCATTCTAAAGGAACCACTCCCTCTTCTAATGACAAGTTGAAAACTGTTGCAAGCGGTATGCTAATTTGTTCTACAATTTCCACTAATAGTTTGGGTGGAATACCATCCACTCCAGGTGATTTATTTTCCTTCATAGCCCTAATTTTCTTAGCTACCATTTCTGGGGTTACAATTAACTGTCTTAAATAGTCTGATTCTGCCCCCTTGAACTTAGCCTCTGGTACTGGCAGTGAACTAGTGTCTTCTCTGGTAAACACTGAACTAAAATACTCATTTAGGTCTTCAGCCATTAAGAATCCTTCTGATATTATATTTCCAGCACTATCTTCTAGAGGACCGACCTTATCCTGAACTTTCTGTTTGCTTCGAACATACGCATAAAAACTCTTGCTGTCATGTTTTATATTACAAGCTAATTTATGTTCATAGCTTCTCTTTGAATTTCTAATTTCAGCTGTAGCTTGGTTTAGTGCTTCTTTATAAATGTTGTAGTCTTCGTCATTGCCAGTACGTCTATAAGACTTCCACATCATTTGTTTATACTTAATTTTTCTAATGGCTTCTTTCGATAAGTATTTCTTTCTGGTCCGTTTCCCTTGTTTTTTGAAGGGAACAAATTTATCTACGATGCACTCTATTTCATTCTTTAAGATATTCCAGCATTCTGTTGCTGTCTTATTCTTCAGTGTATTATTCCAGTCTATCTTTGCTAAATATTTCCTCATTTCCTTATATCTTCCTTTGTGGAAATTTCTCCTCAACTGCTTTTTATTATTTCTTTCTGATTTTACTTTGATGGTAAAATGTATCTGGTTGTGATCACTACTTCCCAGAGGCTCACATAATTTAACATTGTCAACTAATTCATTCTGTGAGGACAAAACTAAGTCTAACACATTCTCTCCCCTGGTTGGTTCTAGCACATGTTGAGAAAGGAAACTATCTTGTACTAAAACTAAAAACTTGTGGTCCTCACTACCCATACTCTGTAGAGATTTCCATTTTATATGCCCATGGTTAAAATCCCCCATAATAACACAGTCCCGTTTGCTCACTTCCCTTATAGCGTTTTGTATTTTTTCATTCTCTTCTATGCTTATGTTTGGACTTCGATAAACTAATCCAACCGTTAACGTTGAGTTTCCTGTAACTATGTTACACCAAACAGCTTCTTCGCAATCTGCTTCTCTGTCTAATTTTATTTCATAAAGCCTGGATAGATTCTTTAATATATAAAATAACTCCACCTCCCCTTCTTCCTATTCTATCTTTCCTAAACATTACATATCCTGTCAGTCCCAATTCGGCATCTGATATATCGGTGGTTGCCCATGATTCGGTTATACCTATTATGTGAGGGTCAATATCTTCTACCATAATGTTTAGTTCATTTCTTTTGTTTACTATACTCCTTGCATTTAAACAAACACATTTATACCCAGCTTCAGAACAGTTTTCCAGACTGTTCTTTGCTGAATTATTTTTGCTGCCTTTATCTATGCCTCCAGTTTCAGGCTTCTCTGCGAGTCCCCCTGCGAATTTAGTTTAAATAGATGCAACCTGTCCCACTGTCAACAGATCGCAGCAGATTCTCTGAGAATACTGCTGCCCCCTTTCCACTTAGATGGAGGCCATCTCTCATGTACATATCTTCTCTCCCAACAAAGTACCCCCATAAATCTATGAATCCCACGCCCTCTTCCTCACACATCTGCTCAACTAGTGCGTTGATCGCCATCCTCTTACAGTTTCTGTATCTTGCCCCCCTTCCTCCCATTACTGGCAAAATTCCTGAGAGATTAACCTGTTCCACTCTTGTCTTCTTTAGCTTCCTCACTAGATGTCTGTACTTCTGAACTATACCAGTTGTTCCCTCCTTGTCTGCATTGTTTGTCCCAACGTGTACTAGTATAGACCCTCCCTTGCCATGCCCCAATACCTTCTCTACCCTTTCGGTCACATGCTCTATCCTAGCCCCCGGTAGACATACAACAACGTCCTTCCCCTCGCATATAGTCTTGTCTGTTTTTCTCAGAATTGAATCGCCCATAAACACTCTCTCTTTTCTCTTTGCCCCCTCAATCACTGCCTCGGAGTAGCTCCTCCGGTTTGCATATGTCTGGTTGTTGTCTTTTCCTCTTGTCATCTTCTCTCCTGTCACATTCTCTTCCATTCCCTTCTTTCCTGTCGCGTTTTCTCTTGTCCCCTTTCCTCCTGTCATCTTCTCTTCTAGCACATTTACTCTCACTTCCTTTCGTCCCTTCTTCTTTCCTCCCATCATATTTTCTTCTCTCCTCTCCCGTCCCTTTTCCCCGGCTACCTCCTTCACTACGGTCACTTTCTCCCCTGTCACCTTCACGCCTGTCAAGTTTTCTGTTTTTTGCTGAACACTCTGTCTTCTTCCATCAGTCTTCTGTCTCACAGTCTTACCAACTGCCTCTGTGGTATCTACCTCTTCACCACCTGTATCGCTGTCGTGTCTCTCCTCGTTCTCTACAGTCTGACTACCTGCTGATCTATCCCCACTGGCCCGTTTTCTCTTCCTCTGCCGAACACTTTTCCTCCGTCCCTCTGTTTTCTCAATGTCTTGTTCCTTCACACCGGTCACCTTCCTTCCTCTCAGTCTCCTTTCTTCAGTCTCCGTGTCACAACTCTGCTCCTTCTGTGTTGTAGAATTCTCAACTCTCTCCGCGTCATCCCTCTCTGCTCCATCTATTTCTATGTTGAGTCTCGCCTCCATCTCCTTCACTATATCCGTCAACTTACACACCTCCTTCATCAGACATTCCACCCTCAAACACCCCATACACCGAAAGGTGAATCCGTCATCTTTGGTCTCTGCCCATGATTTTGGACAGCCAGACAACGCAAAATCCACCCAGCTCTGGCAGTCGTTGCAAACTAGGTGTCGTTTTGCCCTGAGTTGCCGCTTGCAAGGTGCCATATCAGAATTTATTTATGTTCAAAGTAGTTTTATGTAGTCTTTGAAAAGACTTTTCTGTGTACAATTTACACCAGATTGTTTAGGTTATAGTTAGTTATATTTGTTAACACACAGTGACACACCGTGCCTTACCTAGTTACGATGTCGATGACAATGTATTCAAGTTAGGCTTAGATACAAGGTAGTCTTTACAAAGACTGTTTCCTGTGTACTATTATACACTTTAAAATATTGCTATTTCAGGTTTTAATTACTCATCTAACTACACCGATTATCTCAAATAACGCTATTCTATTGTCGTTCACGGTACGCTAACTTCGCCAGTGACCTACTTTGTAAACAACGTTCCGATTACATTAACGTCCCCAATTATCGCTCGCAAATCGCCTACTTTTAATCTACCCTAGATTACTCCCTCTAGCTAACTTTAAAAAAAAATATTGCTTAATATATATCTATAATTACGTTATGTATCCTATACGCTCAATAATATCACTTATCTTGATCAAATATCCTTATATTTTCGCAAGTTTGCTGCACCAAATTCAAATCAATTCACCACCGGAAGTCCCCCAAATGCTTTCTGGTCTGCTAACATGACACGTCAAAACAAATAAACATTGATGGCTTGAACTCTTCGACACTTCAGCTACTATAATAGCTGACTAATTCAACGTGTATACAGCAAAGTGGCGACTTTAATCGGTTAGAGGTTGCTCGGTGTACGGCTGCATGCACTAATTGTTTGCACCAATTACCACCTCAGTCGTACAAAGATTGACAGTTAAATAAAACATCGTGTTTTGCGTTCGATTGCGTATTTTGTAAGTATTTTAAAGCCCACATTAAGGTAGACAAATACGCAAGTGACTTTTTAAAATGTATTATCTGTGATGAGTACTTGCGCTACTGTCGAAGGCTGGCGGACCTCCCATGATTCCGAACACTAAATCGGTATTCTGGTATTTGCCAAGTTGTCATCGACAAATTGCACTGACTGTCAGCATAATATGTAGACCCTATGTCAATATATCTTTTGAATAGCCTTAATCAAAATTGTATATAACGAAGGTACGTTCAACAACAATCAATCGATAGGTCAGACTTGAGCAAGTTGCAATATGTCTACATCAAGTGTAAACCGGAAGTCGGGGCTACCACATTATTGAGAAGAAGAAGAAGACGTAATGCAACGACTCCAATTGTACATAAGGATTGTAATCATAAGCGACGCAGATCAAATCACTTGACAGAATGTGGGTATTACAGAGAGTACGGGAAACATATACAGTGTATAACACGTCAGCAAATTAACAACAGAAGGATCCAGTTCGTGTAACGCGAACACCATTAGTTTAACTGTGCGCAGACCATACTTGCGGAACAGGGCATGTGATCTGTGGACACGCGACGATATGGTGTCACAAATGTTCCCACGTAGAAATCACACGGAAGACCTACATCAAATAAGTTGAACAGTTGTGCTATCATGTGAGTTTGATAAACGGCGAGGATGAAAGTCATGAAGCATATATTGGACGTCGAGAAAGTTAGTTTTATAACGCGGGAGGATCATCCAGAATTACACATACAAACGATGCTCATTCTACAGCAGCTGCCTTTGACAGACGCTAACCATTTTGGCTTAGCATCACCAACATAAATTGGTACGGAGGATATAAACCGTGGTAATAAATATGGTAGTAGTATATATGATATGACGTCACAGAAGGAACGCACGCGGTCGCGCCTAAACTACCCAGAGATGATAAAGAACGATGGGCCAGGAGGTTAAAGTTGGCGGGGCAATGTGTGGCACCGCAAGATCGGGACTGTGTGTCAGGGAGGTCGATCCCGAGGAAGAAGAACTAGAATTAGCACGCTTTGGTCGGCGGTTTCCACTGGAAGACGGCTTTTAGCCAAGCGACATCCATACAATTGACACATTTCCATTTGTAAGACATGTATGTGTTAACTGTATGTCACGTTGTTACCTTATAAAATAACGTTACTACTACTACTATTACGACTTCTACTACTGCAGGCTGTAAGTGTAACGAGGAACGACTGTCAAGGAATGCAATGGGGCCATTCGAGAGACACAGCAGCCGCAAGAAAACCTTCATCCAACAAAGCCGCTGTTCACACAGTCAAAGCGAGATCGTGTGTTAATAATAGACACTTGCTGTTCAATCACAAGCAGCCGACGTCGCTTCGGGTGTAAAGGAGCGGCGGTCGTCTCCCGTTTCCCTATGGGTATCGGCGCGACTCAGACACGATCCCACGGGCTCTAACAAGGGTCCGACCCAAGTCCCGCTGGGCCTGCGAACGCCCGCCGCGTGAAATTCGAGTGGCGTAGTTTTTTTGTGAGCAAACTTTCTAAAACGATGGGCGACGTCGTCGGCAAACTTAGTAACACCAAGAACACAGCAACGCCCGTATCAATACTCATTTAAATCTAAGGCCAATTTGTTTAATATACGTTTTTTATCTGAATTAAGTCGGTGTGTGTGTCTGCGTGCGTGCGTGTGCGCGCGCGTGCGCGCGCGTGTGTGTGTGCGCGTGCGTGCGTGCATACATGCATGCGTGTGTGTGTGTGTGTATGTATGTGTGTGTGTGTGTGTGTGTGTGTGTGTGTGTGTGTGTGTGTGTGTGTGTGTGTGTGTGTGTGTGTGTGTGTGTGTGTGTGTGTGTGTGTGTGTGTGTGTGTGTGTGTGTGTGTGTGTGTGTGTGTGTGTGTGTGTGTGAGTGTAGAAATATACACCCCGTATGCAATCTAATATGCACAGAATACATCAAAGCACGAGTCCACAAATCGACTGATCATCTGTTACAACTAACACTCATCTGCATATGTGCAGATCTGGTACGTGTTTATTAGGAAACGGATGGAGTCGCTACAGTAGTCCGTCGAGGGCCCTACGACAGCGGATGACGGCAGGTAATGTGGTTTCAAAGTTGATCTACTTTGACTTATATAATTACACAGTCTAAATCGATTTCATCGTTGGTCGACTTCTAAGAGGCAATCGTACACATTAGCCGTAGCAAGACCGCACTAGACGTCAGAGCAATTTGTGCGGTCTAATGGACGGACACTTAACAGCTTCGGCCACTTACGTCGAAATACCGTCAAACATGCGACCGACAGTCGGGGCTAAGAAAGTTAGCTTTTAGCGGGTAGGCGACATTCCTATGCGTGGCGCCAACGGCAACACAACGTAATTATAGGTGATTAGAAAATAGAATAGTGTGTGTGTGTGTGTGTGTGTGTGTGTGTGAGCGTGTGCGTGTGCGTGTGCGTGTGCGTGTGCGTGTGCGTGTGCGTGTGCGTGTGCGTGTGCGTGTGCGTGCGGGGGTGTGCGCGTGGTGCGTGCGCGCGCGCGTGCGTGCGTGCGTGCGTGCGAGAGAGACAGAGAGAGACAGAGAGAGACAGGGAAATAGAAAATAGAGAGAGGATGTCTGAATGTGCGCGTGTATGTGTGTGCGTATGTGCCCGTATGCGTGTGTGAGTATGTGCATACGTACTTACGTGCGTATGTGCGTGTATGTGCAGACATTCATATGCACATTTGTGTGCATTTGTGTGCGAGAGTACGTGCATGCTTAGATATGCACTCGTGTGTATGTGTGTATGTGTGTATGTGTGTATGTGTGTAGATGTGTAGATGTGTAGGTGTGTAGGTGTGTAGGTGTGTGCGTGTGTGCGTGTGTGCGTATGTGCGTGTGTGCGTGTGTGCGTGTGTGCGTGTGTGCTTGTGTGCATGTGTGCAGGTGTGTAGGTGTGTATGTGTGTATGTGTGTATGTGTGTAGGTGCGTAGGTGCGTGTGTGCGTGTGTGCGTGTGTGCGTGTGTGCGTGTGTGCGTGTGTGCGTGTAAGCGTGTGTGCGTGTGTGCGTGTGTGCGTGTGTGCGTGTGTGCGTGTGTGCGTGTGTGCGTGTGTGCGTGTGTGCGTGTGTGCGTGTGTGCGTGTGTGCGTGT
>CM034534.1:57408695-57805825 GCA_020002185.1 Paraescarpia echinospica | reverse complement strand
ATGCTTAGCGTCGGTTCGTCTTTGTGGCTGAGCCGGTGTAGAATTGTGCAAAGTGGCTCGTTATTCATCCCAGTGCCACGTCGTTACCCGACTCGCTCTCCAGCCGCACACTATTTCACACTTAGTTCGACAAAAGACGTGAATTTGTCCATTCAGTGTGTCTTTCGTTCTTAGACATGTATATATTTCAACCCTACTGGTGAATTTAAATCGCCCGATATGGTATGGGAAATGGAAAGAGTTTGGAGGTTGGGCTAACATGTCGCTTGGTAAGTGGGTCGAATGGCGGATGTATTGAAACATATCGGACCCTTGGGCGCAGGTTTAGTGAGAGAGAGAGAGAGAGAGAGAGAGAGAGAGAGAGAGAGAGAGAGAGAGAGAGAGAGAGAGAGAGAGAGAGAGAGAGAGAGAGAGAGAGAGAGAGAGAGAGAGAGAAACAAGGAGACACAGCACATCTATCTGCGTATACGAATTTCCAAATGTGTTCTGTACGTTATGGACAGGTTTTGGATCGTCGCTATACGTTCATTTACATTACACTTTTTCGAGCTTTTACTATTAGTGTTTACGATTTCACGTCCCCTAGAACGTTTGACGTCTTCGGGAAGCAACCAATCTTGCAGTGATTCACCGTTGTGTATCAACCAGTGAATGTGACACAGCGTGTCATTTATACTCACGAAACAACGCTGTGACACTCCGGTGACACTACGATAATTAGTAATTACTTCAGATATACGACCATGATATCATCCTTCGATGATAGCCCGCGGGCTGTTCACACGATGAGACGCCAAGCAGGGAAATGACAGCGCAACAAACACCCCGAAACGTCTTGACAGACTCCGATTCAACTTTCCTAAGCGCATGCTAACCTAGTGGAAACATCAACCTGATGAATTCTGTCAAAGGGTACAGTTACAAGGTCGTCAGCCGAAGGAATGACTCGAGATACGTTATTGTCGCTGCATCGACTGCGAAGACGACCCAAGCCCAATGTCACACGCCAGTGAAAGCCACCCAATACGTTTCCAGTCGACAAGGTAGATACCGTAAGTGACATGTAAGCTGCGTTCACATTTACACTTTAAAACGGTTTAGTTAAACCGTTTTAACTAATCCAGTCAGAAAACATACGTGTGACCGCGATTTAGCGCTAAACGTTTTAGCTAAAACGGTTTAACTAATCCGCTTCAGTAGGTGGTTTAGTTAAACGGTTTTAACTAAAAACGGTTCTGCGTGCAAGTGTCATGCGCATTCGATCTTGCGCCTCGTCGCTTCCTGTTTATAACATCAATAATATTTTGGCGGCATCATATGTCTTCTACGGATCCAAGCAACGCAAACGCTAAAGAAACGCAATTGCGACGCAACAATTGGGATGATGGAGACGTTAAATTGTTAATTGAGTTGTTGGGGAAGGGGGGACGATCGTTTGTAGGCCGAATTGGAAGGAGTCGGCCGCAATGTAGCCATTTTGCTATGCTAGCTTGCGCATGTGCACATACCAACTTCCTCCTTAAAACGGTTGAGTTAAATTCGTGTGTCAATGCTCTCAATTTACAAACACAAACCGGTTTAACTAAACCGTTTTATTTCTGTAGGTTGACATAACAGACTTTGATAAGACCCGTCCTGCTGACCCACGACACGCTAGGTGGCTCACAGACGATGCGACCGCCGTGGTGGCGACGTTTATATCAATATAGAAGACACAATCAGGTCTTGCGATTGACGAACATTGTATCGTGCATCTGTAATACGCCTCCTTTGTTATCTTCGACGCTGTCAACAAGTCCGCAGATTGTTGGAACCATAGATGATTCGAAGGGACACCGACGAAGACGACGCCATGCTTGTTGAAAGTTTTCAATGCGATAAAAGAAAACGTTTTCTGATGAAGATAATCAGATTGGGTTTACGCCAGTTGTGTTACTATATATATATGTTGTCCCTACTTGGAATCTTGTTATTTTTCAAGGCTACATAAACAACTAACGATTGATTGTTCAATATAAAAAATACTGAACAATCTACCTTGGTCGTTACTATAATATATATCGTATAAAATTTATTATGTACGATCTGATAACAGCAAGTTACCGACCCTGTATCCATAAATAGACAAATAATAATTATGTTTCCGACTATATGTAACGTCACCCCTCATTGTCATAAATTCCGGTCACGTTCGACCCTATACAATGTCGTCATTATTTAAATTACTATTTGTTAACTCAAAATAACATAATCGACTAACAATTGGCCTTATATTTACCAGATATGCAAGTGTCACGACATTAGTTTAAAGTTGAAACCTGCCTGGCGAGTGCGTTATGTGTACATGTGTCCAACAAACACACAAGGATCACGAAGTAACAAGAAGGCAACGTTGGCGTTCTTCAGCCCTCTTCTGTAGCGTCACCGTATATACAGCAAGTCGACCCTACAGAGCGGGCCCAGACGGCTGCTAAGAGTCTCTCTGTAATAAGCTGTCAACAGCGGTTGATGCATGGCGACCCAACCTGGCTTTCAAACACGCCCGAGCGCCCGCCTGTCTGCACGCGACTACATTAACTATCACCCTCTATTGTCATCTACTGCTATTTCTCAAACGTTGTTGTTAGTTGAGCATGTCGGTGTTTTCTTGTGGCTAGGTATGCTACCATAGATGGTGGACCCTGCGGAAATTCTTCATATGGTGTTAGATAACCCAAACGGTGTTGGGATCATCGGGTTCCTCAAAACGCTGCCGAAGTCCTTCGGAATGTTTTGACGTTCCCCGTGCATTTCCATTTCTCCCATTTCCACGCCCTTCTTCCCACTTTATGATTCTCCCTTGTACTCCGTCTTCCCATTTCTTCCCGCACCACCTACGGTTCTCCAACTCAATTTTGTCTTATGTATTTTCTTCCAATCGCAGTCCAAATCTATTCGCCGAACATTTCCCAACAACCCGATCTATTCTACTTGAACTACCTTCTCGTATAAAGCTCATGTCTTGTAACTGAACTTCGCTGTTTTTGTTTGACAAGTTGTGACTCTAAGTTGTGCGTATATGGTGATCTGCTGACATGATGATGTGATATCTTTATTACTAATACTATCACCTGAGGCAGATTTATGACAGAACACTCGTTGGTGTGACCGCCTCTATTAAATTCGCATTCTGTGATAGTTTGCCAGAGGCTTCGATTTGCTGTGAAGATAATGATTATCGATGAAGTGTAGGTGTGACTACGCCTCGAGTGAACAATCGCACTGCATAATGTACAACGCACACTCGGAGTAAGATTGACCGAAGTCAACATTTCCCACGGGAAAAATATCGGAAACAAGCCTTGAGGGTTTGTGCTAACAATATGCCGTAATTTGACCACGTGCTATCGAAAACTGACTTTGAATAAACATTCTTTGCCCTTTGGAAATAGCCTATTTTTTAGACTGCACGTATTGCATGAGTAGCGAATGGCGTGTGATACGTTGAGCGTGCGAGGTGAAGACGAACCTTATCGCTGCACTCGACTAGCGAACATCCCAGGAAAAACGAACCTGGTATTTCCCGTTGTCAGGCCTTTCCATTAGAGCAAGCAGAGGTCGTAGTCCACCTGTCGGCAGAGCACACACTCGCTCGCGGTTAGAGCATGCGATACAGACCAAGACCTATAATACAGGGGCACGGAAACGTTGTGGCCAGAGCATCGGACTCTCAATCGAGAGAATCCGGGTTCGCGTCCACTTGAGACATTTCGAAGCTTGGACAATCTTGTTCACTCCACTTTTTGATTCAGTTCGCTCAGCTGAATAAATGAGTACTTTGCTGCAGCCGGTGGTGGATATATATGAGTAGCCTTCGTGCAATAATTGTGACATGGCTCCCAGGGAAGTCGATATGGAATGAACCCAGGGGATGAAGTGTAAAGGGCCGTGGGTATGATCTTGTACTAGGACTAAGAGCCTAAGAATTACCTTTATCGTTTTTGCGATTAGAACACATGCCTCTCGTGCGGTTAGACTACACGCGATACGTTTACGTTAGAGCACACAATACGGTTGTGGTTATGGACACGATACGGCTGCGGTTAGAGACACGATACAGCTGAGACTGGAGTAGAGGATACGGCTTGAGGCTAGCGACCAGCCCCTACACCCGATGCCTTGTCTCAGTGGTGCGGGCTCCATTCAGCCGCCCGCGTGTAACGGCTAGTTAGTACGACACGGACCGCATCGCACCGTGCCTAATCACACGGTGTCGATTCTATAATGTACTTAAATCGTATCTCGCCAATAAATCACTCAGTGTCGCCGACGGGTCGATGGACGAGTTCCCTCCGCGGACAATACGCCCTACGTCGCGGGTTGATGAGGCGACGGTATCGAGTAGGGCGAAGGATCTCGGGGAGACATCAGTCGGCGAGACGTACAGGACAGAATCAATGAGAACATACAGGCCGTGTTTTCGCACGTTTTTCATGCAGATATCACACATTTGTATGGTTGAAATCGGAATTTTGGATTTGAAATTCCGTTTAAAACCGTATAAAAATTTGCATTGTTTAAACCGGTCTATATGACACTCCTATTTTTGATTAATGTCACCACATATTCCAGGCTATGGAATATATTAAAATATTACATCAAACAAACAAACAAACAAACAAACCCCGCTGTGTTTGATCAAAAATCTGCCTAGCAGCTAACGTATTTGCTTTTCGACTGGAGCTTCAGCGCATCACTCCGCAGTCGGATCATGACATCGTCAGACGGGGGGGGAGGTAATATTTTTATCGGCGACGTTCAACATTTTTGAAGTTCACCAAAAATCTCCATTTGCACCCCCTTGAGGCTTGCCAAAACCGATCTTCATGCTTTATAGACACTTAAAATTGCACCCAAAAATGCACTCCCGTCCCTAAGTATTGGAGGCTAATACTATATCCAGCCCCTCACCAATATTTAGGTGAGGGAGGTTCAGCCCCCGCCCAGCCCCTCGTTCCGGCGCCTATGCATTAGAAATGGGATATTAAAAGTTACTAAATGAACATCATATAAATGAATTTGTAACCATAAGTAATACGTAAATCTAGCTGAAAACAAATATGCAAGAGGACGTTTATGTTTTGTAAGGTTAACATTTCGAACAAATTGTTTGCAAAACAGTGAAACATGAAATGCCTATGACCTACACCTTTTATGCAATATCCACTCAAACATTTTCACTGCGAGAAAAGACGCTCTTCTGAATTAAAGTAATCGTATTTAAAACTATCGTCATCTTGTATGCATGTCTTAATCAAAGAGTCTTCATAAAATAATGAGCAGAAACACTCGCAATTAACTATAGCTCGGAGCTTATGGTGCGAACGTGGGGGTCTATATCATACCGCAAACAAGTTAGAGCACCCACAGTGCCGTTTAAAACATCGCTCTGCGGTATCGCTTGCCCGCAGTTGCAAAAACGCGACGTCACGCTAAATTAGTTGCTGTCCGCGCATTGACACGACGCTGCAGGAACGATGTCATGAACAGTTTCGAGATTCACTGAAGCGGAACTAGAACGAATGTCTAGCAAGCAGCTGTACTGCGCAGCCACATCGTGACAACCGTGCAGAAGTGCTGTTATGCTTGCCATGATGTGGTTCTTGTTTTTATGACCACTCGTGCTAAACGTTATCTCCATTTAGAACCCGATGTTTCATTTCTAGGAGAGCCGTTGTTTGGGTTTGGACACTAATCTCATGCATCTATCTGGGACATTGCAGAACTGATATATATATATATGGTTTAATTTGTGCAGTGCCAAATTTGAAGAATACAAGAATTTAAGAATTTCCAAGAAATTTCTCACAATGGCATTGATATTGCATGTCTTATAAAGGAACTTGCAGGATAAAAACATGTTTTTATGAAAATAATGAAGGTGTGCATATTAATCATCGACTGACATATGGTTTGTTCATGGGTATTGGAAATAAATCCCATAAGTTATAATAATTTATTGGATTTGTTATACTTAATTAATAAGTATCACATGTAACCGGGGACTAATGCAGGATAATATGTTTACCCGTCATGACAGCGCTATGCATCATGTGCCCTCTGCTTGGGGGGGGGGGTTACCGGAGCTTCAGCACCACTGAAAAATGTTCGCAGCCGCATATCTTCCTTCACCTTGTGGCTGTCTCGGTTGGCTCGGGGGGGGGGGTTGTTGACAATCAAAATTCTTACCCGCTCCCGGCCGACTCAGCCCGTCCAAATGACTGGGTGACGGGTCTCTGCATTAGTCTATGCGTGTAACCTTAAACGTGACCACCGCGTTAATACACTTGTGTGATGTGAAATATATACTGTTTTGTTAAATGAGACAACTCTAAGATCTTATAATGCTTATGACATATGTGCGGAGAGGGGCAAAGATACTCAAGCTGTGTCGTGCAATAAATAATTTAACATTTTAAATTACACTGATCGATGTTTAAACGACCATTAACCAAAGTAGTCGAGTATGACAACGCCTGAAAAAAACATCCACGCTACCACACGCGCACGCATGCAGACGCACGGATCTGCGCTCCGATATCTGCATAAGTCAGAGCACAAACATGCAAACACTGGCGCCGGTGTTAGATTGTAGATGCACTTTCCTGGTATATGATCTCGGGAGTTCATTTACCCCAGAAGAATAAGGACCCCATAAGAAATGGAACTGTATTATGTGTTCAGTGAGTTATACATAATAGAAGTGGTCCAGTGATGCACGGAGATACAAAATTGCTGTTCAGTAGAGAGCGAAAACAGTAGTCAAAACGGTGCTGATCGCTTTAAAAGATTTTGATATATCCATTTGGTCGCTATATAAGCTCGGTTTGAACACGTTTTCGCACAATTTTGCCAATCGATATAATACATAAACACCGGACTACTTCTAAACATGTAACTCAGTCATTACATTAAACGGTATTTTCACAACATGCCACGGGTGTAATTAAAGCTTGCGGGTTCCTATATCATGGGTGTTCATTATACACCCACAGGCAATGTAAGCGCACATGCACTGACATGCATTCGTGCGTATGAATTCCTACACAAATATCATGGTTGCATGCTTGAGCTCTAAATGATATTGTCTATTTCCCGGAATGGTCGCAGAAATATCGGCAACGGCGGCGCAACTCTTCCACATGCAGCCGGCTGGCCCGCATCACGCTTCACTGCACCGCCACACGACACCCAATTAGACGTTAATCAGTCGTGATAACGAACTACGTGGGCCACGCAATGGGACATCGTACAGAATACAGCGGACAATCCCACAGTATCGACTTGTAATTTCAATGTGGTCATGTAGTTTTTTATATCGTTAATAAGAGAAAAAGAGCAATTTACAGTATATTTATTGTTACTGCGTGTCTTGCTAATAATCTGTATCGTCACTGTACCGTGTAGAGTCAAACGTGTTTGACTGTGTAGTGTATATATTGTAGAACGTAGCTTTGTTACCTCAGAACATGTCCACATAGACTACAGATCTGTTTCACTGCAACGAGCATGTGTAGATCAAGTTTATTGAGACTAACTTGTTCAAGACCACGGCGTATCACAAAACGTGTTAAGATACGGTAATTGGGTCGCCATAACGTAGAGCAAGTCCACGAAGACTTAGAAATATATATATATATATATATATATACACACACACACACACTCACACACACACACACACACACACACACACACACACACACACACACACACACACACACACACACACACACACACACACACACACACACACACACACACACACACACACACACACACACACACACACACACACACACACATATATATATATATATATATATATATATATATATATATATGTGTGTGTGTGTGGATTGCTAGTTGTAAGCTAGTTCGTTCTATTCGTCACGTGGCCGAATAGAACGAACTAGCCTACCACGAACAATCCCGAGTTGTCATATAAAATGGAACTGTTCGCGGGAAATCAACGTTCGGGCATATTCCAACTGGTGCCAACACAAATCGTTTCACTCGGCATAAATTAATGATGTCCATCTTAATTATTACATAAATTAATTATGTCCATCTATATATCACATAACATCGCATGTCATCATGGACGAGTGTGTTTGGGTTTTCATGAAATGAACGGTTTCACTGTCTGGCATGGTCTACGGATAAACCCACGAATTCTGCGTGGCTGATTTTCCGCCATCATAATAATAGACAGGTTCACGGCAGCGTATAATCGCTCGCGATACACTACAAAAGACGTAGATGAAACGGAATCCAACCGGATAATTGCTTCACGTATTTTACTAATCCAATTCCTGGAACTCCATCTGCTAAGCAACGTTCGCGGGAGGATGTTTCGCTAGCTTGCTTGCTCATTCTAAAGGTAACCCGTGCCAAACTATATTACAACTCTATAAAATGTAATTTCCGGTAACCTCCCCGACACATTATTACCTTATATTCCGCCTAGCTTACTGTGTTAGGTTTATACAATTTAGAACAAGATGTGTCCATACTTGGTGTGGGCTATATAGGGTATACAGCTAGTATGGGTGATTGTTTTGTAAACTGTGTACATTTGATTGTCTTACCAATAGCTTATTTTACGTCAATTACAATATACTGGCTGTTCCAGTAAAAAACACAGCCTGAATAATATTTATGTAGAAAGTTGCCGTAATAGATGGTTAATGACATATTGAGGAGGAACGAATATAGATACTCAATACAGATACTCCCCTGATAAGAATTAGTGTCCTGTCGGGCATAAAATATCCCCGAAATAATAGCGAGACTATTTAACCAAGCACGATCGACGCCAACGTCCTGTCGATAGCGGCCGGACTTTCGTTGGATTCCGGAGAAAAGGTTTACAAGCGAATGCGGTCGGTTCTTTCTAGAGACGTGCCGTGGAATACGCTCATGGCGGTGACAGATAGCGACGTCCTTAGCTGGACGAGCGGTCGACGGACAGAGAAACGCGATGGAGTCGCGAGAAGTTTACATAGCACCTGCGAAGCTGTAAATACAGCTGCCGCGTACCAGACGAGGCTGGTTGATTTATGTGCAAGGGATTACATTGCCAGCAATCGGGGCGTCTGCGAACTGAAGCGATGGAAACGCTGCGTATGCCGAGCAACGGACGAGAGAACGACGGTCTGCTACACCGTGTTTGCGTGTAGCTTCAAGGAAAGAAAGACAAGACTTCGGGTTCAACGGTGTTGCCCATTGTTGGTACGAGAAGGCAACGAGTAATCACAGGCAATGGCGATGTTGACAGAGACAAGCAAACTTTAAACTAAACATATTGTGACAAATTCTTGTATAGAAGACTGGATAAGGTATCAATGAGTTTAGATCGCCTTGACCATTACTCTAAACGAGTTTAGATCGACTTGACCATTGCTCTAAAATGCCACAAGTAATGTCAACTATGTAGACTCCGAGCTAGAATCTGACCAACAGCGGTGGGGTATACAGTACCCATTTAAAGAACCAACTGCACCTCCCTTGAGGTTCAACAAAAATATCCAACTGCACCCCCTTGAGGCTCACGAAAACCCCCCAACGGCACCTCTTAACGCCAAAACGTGAACACCTACGCCTCATTCTGGATCCGCTGCTGACAATCAAATTCCCAAATGTTCCGGAGTCAGGATTTGTCACGTGGGATCTTACTAACTAACAATTATGACACACCAGCATTCGTGCTATGAGTCAGACTGGCTGATAGATAAACCATCAAGACAAGAAGAAAGGGAAATACTAAAAATATAGATGGTAACAAGGCGAGAATGGAGCAAGGGAAATCAATCAGTAGGAAAACTACATGCATGCCTTGCCTAACCAGGCTAACTGATCATTATAGGTTTATCGAGAAATCTCCTTCCCGTAATACATTTCACACGCTCGATCTCCTGCACAATCACGGGCCCGGGATAGCGTGCTAGATTGTTACAGATAAAAAGCTCGACTTTCACATAAACAAAAACACCCTATTGTTGTTTGTATAATTTGGCATCTGCGCTGTAGAATACGTTTGACATCTGCTCCGTGCAGGGTAATATATACGACAGTTCTGAGCAATTATTTGTTTTTCTGTTTTTTTTTTATATAATCGGTAACACCCCAGACTCTTTGCATCGCTTACGGAGTGATGACTAATAGCTGGCTATTGATGGGAAGATCTGTCGGATCGCACGCCCTTGTAAAGGCCCGTTTACAAGAGCGATTAATTGACCAATTGTCGGGCGAGAGTGTTATCTGCCCAATTGGCCAATCGTTTCTTGACAGAAATAAGAAACGACGCGTCCGATAGTCTGGCACCCACGATAATCGGACAATTCATTGCTCGGGTAAACGGGATTTAAAGCACGTCTGCGGCATCATATCATATAACTTAGCTAAAAAAATTCTATATCATTTATAATTTACATACAGCGAATCTACAGAGATTGCGACAAGGGTAAATTGACATTTCTACGAAGCGATCATAAATATGTTGAGGATTCGATCACATTTTTTATGACGGGTACTTACAGTCTCTCCGTCGTCTTCGGTAGGTTTCCGGGTACCCGACTGAGACCCCGGAAGCTGCAGTCAATGGACGTGCCCTGACAGACACAGCGACTCGGACAGTGTCCGGCATTGGCGGTCACGGCGAGGACCGTCACGAGAAGCAGCAGCGTCACGGGCACGACCGTGACGGTGACACCGCGTCTGTGACGGCGAACCATGTTGACGGGGCCCGAGAGACGGCACACCGCGTCACACACAGCCGTCGAGGCCTGCTATCTGCTATCCCAACCCAAAGGTGTATTCCGATGTTGCGTTGCTAATCCGCCCGTTAATCCGCTATCGATCCGCCGGCAGAATCCGTGTTAGCAACCGAACCGACGGGCAAATCCAGTGAGTGTACTAGAACATATCCTTGCACGCAGCACGCTGCACGCACGCACGTGTAATTATGCCGGGATCGATGCGACTCCGACTTGAGAGGCAGCGATGCGATGCGGCAGCTGGCCAATGCTCCTTCGAGCGAGAACTCCACCGAAGGACTGAGCCGCGCCGACGCTGCAGCGATCTCCGTGCACCAACCGGCGATAAACACCCGCCTTGACGGACAGTCGGTCTCCGCGCAGCAAGTTCCGTGCGTCGCTAGTGGACGAAGCCGTCAGAACGGAAGACGCGGTTCAACATTGTGACGGCGGCGCTACGCTGAAGACGGTGCGGGACTTACAGCATGCAACGCGTCGCTGAGTTTGGACACTTCCATTGCCGTGAGTGGGGGAGGCGCAGTTATTCACTCGCGGCGTCACAGTCCGTTAACCCACAGCAGGCTACCGCCTTTCATCTCGCCCTCCAACCAGAGCGCACTGTAGAAGTGACGTTCGGCACCGCAAGTGTATGGAGCACTAGACGCAATAATGACGCAAAACAGACTCGCTCGTCCGACCTGAATTTGTTACAGAGGAATAAAGATCTAGAACTCGTCAGCGTAGTTGAGGTAGGATTTCACCGGATCAGTGCATAGCGTCCGTCTCGATGATCTGTCGAAGAGTTGTGTTTGGACTTCCTTTTCTTCCCAGACTTTTGGAATAACATTTTGTTTATTAATCGTGACATGATCGGCCAGATGACGACGATGACGACGATGACTACGTTGCCTCACGACGGTGGAGATCCGTGGCAGGAAAGTGGCATGATCAGACCGAAAGGTAACTGGTTGGATGTCTGATGCTTCGGTGCCTGGAAACAGTTAGTCTTTCCGTTTCATCAGTAGCAGTCCTTAGCGCCTAGTCCAAGACTAAGTTGAACATGTACCGCATCCTTCGGGAGTGACTACAGCTGCAATGGTGTTTTCATTGTTCACCGTTTTCATACACGATACATGTACGGCTTTCACACTCATCCCCGGGATGAGACTTCATACAATTTATTCTAGGATGCGCACGCATACCCGCACGAGCACTCGCGCACATGGACTCACTCATGCACACAGGCACAGACGCACCACATGCGCGCGCACAACACACGCACGCACGCACACAAACATACATACATACATACGTACATACGGACGGACGGACGGACGGACGGACGGACGGACGGACGGACGGACGGACGGACGGACACACACATACGCACGCACGCGCACATACACACACACACTCACACATACGCACACGCACGCGCGCGTACACACACACACGCACATACACATATTAAAACATACACGCACGCGCGCGCAGACACACGCACGCACATACACACACCGACTTCCGTTGTAATGAAATACTTGTACTATAATAAAGGTGCAATTAATTGGCCCACACAAGGAATGTTTACTGCATGTCATATAGTATGCAGGATACCATTTTCTGCACTACGGTGTCAGCTACAAAACTGGTAAGTTATTGTTGTGGACGACGTGACGTTCACCATCGACCTGTCGCTGTTTGTCATGATAACTCATACGCGTACAATTAGACAAAGCGTCGTGTTCCGGGTTCGGGTTGTGCTTTGGCAGGTGCATGCCGCTGTCAATATCATCGTAAGTGACACCGCCAATCTGTCGTGATTAAATCTGAAAGCATCGCTTGTTTGGATAGAACGCTGCTACGTTCTCTCAAAGAGCAGCTGCGATGTCGAACATCTGGCGAACGGTTGGAAATGAAGCACCCCATTGCGTTCTGCAATTAAAAAGACGCGCAGTATCATATCAGTCAGCCTCGTTATGGGCTTGTTTATCCAGGCGTCGATCCGAGTTCGTCTTCGTGGTAGCGTTTATCAGTTACGTTTTTGCCATTTTGTCTGCATTTGTCTACCATTGGAACAACATGTTTTCTGACAAACGAATCACAACAAGAGGCTATTAATACCCAGTGAAGATGTCACGTGACAACACACGCCAGCTGTCACTCGTCGGGGCGCTTAATATACACGAGTTAATGATTGAGAGCCAAAGCCTGATTATCTGTCATGTAAAAAGTTACACGCGGTAGATACTAATTATTGAGTGCCTGTATGACACGGTTGCAACAAATTTTAATTATTAAAAAAAAGCCATGCTTAGCAAAATAAAACACAACCGCGGTAATACAACCGATAACTTTACACACACAGCGGATATATTCGTCATTAAATGTATTAATTCGCCGGGATCTCGCAGCGCCACGCTTGTTATTTGAATCCCATCGCATCATATTGTGACGTTAGACACGAATTAGTTTTAGATGGTTTAGACTGAACACGAGCAACACTGTATAAAATGTGCAAAGTGTTTTGTGTTCGATGACAGTCGACAAGCAGTATTTCAGACGAATTCGTCAATCCGTTAAGGATATATTTATGTTTATACTAAAACACAACTTAAACATTTTCTCTAGCATTTAGTAGGCCTATATGACATTAATAAGAAATCACTGAGCGTAAATAATTATTTTATTTATATACGTTATTTAAATATTTAATTGTCACATGTTACATTATAGGGCCCAATGATTGCATTGTCACATGTTACATTATAGGGACCAATGATTACATTGTCACATGATACATTATAGGGCCCAATGATTACATTGTCACATGTTACATTATAGGGCCCAATGATTACATTATCACATGTTACATTATATGGCCTAATAATTGCATTGTCACATGTTACATTATAGGGCCCAATGATTACATTGACACATGTTACATTATAGGGCTCAATGATTACATTGTCACATGTTACATTATAGGGCCCAATGATTGCATTGTCACATGTTACATTATAGGGCCCAATGATTGCATTGTCACATGCTACATTATAGGGCCCAATGATTGCAATGTCACATGCTACATTACAGGGCCCAATGATTGCATTGTCACATGTTACATTATAGGGCCCAATGATTGCATTGTCACATGTTACATTATAGGGCCCAATGATTGCATTGTCACATGTTACATTATAGGGCCCAATGATTGCATTGTCACACGTTACATTATAGGGCCCAATGATTGCATTGTCACATGTTACATTATAGGGCCCAATGATTACATTGTCACATGTTACATTATAGGGCCCAATGATTGCATTGTCACATGTTACATTATAGGGCCTAATGATTGCATTGTCACATGTTACATTATAAGGCCCAATGATTGCATTGTCACAAGTTACATTATAGGGCCCAATGGTTACATTGTCACATGTTACATTATAGGGCCCAATTATTACATTGTCACATGTTACATTATAAGGCCCAATGATTGCATTGTCACATGTTATATTATAGGGCCCAATGATTACATTGTCACATGTTGCATTATAGGGCGCAATGATTATATTGTCACATGTTACATTATAGGGCCCAATTATTACATTGTCACATGTTACATTATAGGGCCCAATGATTGCATTGTCACATGTTACATTATAGGGCCTAATGATTGCATTGTCACATGTTACATTATAGGGCCCAATGATTACATTGTCACATGTTACATTATATGGCCCAATGATTACATTGTCACATGTTACATTATAGGGCCTAATGATTGCATTGTCACATGTTACATTATAGGGCCCAATGATTGCATTGTCACATGTTACATTATAGGGCCCAATGATTACATTGTCACACGTTACATTATTGGGCCTAATGATAACAAGGGCGAAATCCATATTTTAAAATCCGAGCCACATAATACTTATTATCTAATTATTGATGAGTCAGCACTGCTGCTCGGAATCTATGAACTCTTAGCATAAGGTGATGTTAAATCACTTTTAAATGATGTACTTTCCATCTAAATAAAAATAACGATTTACAATAAAGTAACAGAGCCTACAGTGTGATCAGGGTTCGCACGGATCCCCGAAAACCCTTAAAAACTCTTGAATTTAGAAATTACGTTCAAGAGTACCCAAAAACCCTTGATTATCACCCGTTTTCAGAATAAACCCTTGAAAACCCTTTAAAATGCATGTTTTTGTTTTAAATGTGCAATTAAGCTATTATATCTCAGCCGTGTCATTGTAATAGAAATTATTTAATAAGTGCGAAAGTAAATGTGCGATTCAAATTCAACGTCGGAACATCAAAACTAAAAGGCGATTGACAAAACACGAGGAGTGAGTCCAAGTGACCAAGAATTATATTAATAATTATCCGCTAGATAGCGCCATAAGTACCGATCATACGGGTATTAAGTTGCCATTTTGGAAAGCGACAAAAGCGCGTTCGTTGAAAATATTATCGGTCGATTTGAATTTGCATTACGATGGCTCCCGAGAAAGGAAACTGTAAATTTAAAGATGAATGGTTGGCAATCGCGGAATACAAAGAATGGGTGTGTCGAGACCCGATGGGAAACGTTCGTTCTGCGCGATATCGATTTTGCGCAAAATCCAACAACATCGGGAACGGAGGTCGATATAGCCTGGACAGTCATGTTAAAAGTGCGACGCACAAGAACAACGTGTCCGCGAAACACTATTAGCAACTGCGCCGCCTGCTGGCTACACCAGGAACATGTTTAGTTCGCCAGTTGAGTGAGAAGAAGTGAAAAGCCTGAAAAGACTAACGTGACACTGACAGCAACAGTATATAATGAACGTTATTGTTTCCTGATTCATTTACTGTATGTAATAAACAGGCAGTTACACTTACACTTACAGGTTAATGGGCTGATTTAGGCCATTGGCCTTTGTTGGTGCCCATATCCCTGGCTATTCCAGTGCTTGTCGAGTCTAGCCTTAAACTGTGTGACGGTCTTGGCATCTACCACATGTTGTGGGAGTCTGTTCCATTGATCCACGGCTCTAACTGAGAAGTAATTCTTTCTGGCCAGCAGTCTTGTTCTTTGCTTGAATAGCTTTCTCGTGTGTCCTCGTGTTGCCGTACTGTCCCTCTCCTCGAAGAATTGACGAGCTTCAAATTTGTCGATTCCGTTAAGTATTTTGTATGTTTCAATAAGGTCGCCTCTCTGACGTCGGTAATACAACGAATGTTTCAGTTGTTGTAATCGCTGTTCATATGTGAGCTTTGAGTTAAAACTTGAGCATCTTCGTCAAGATTGATTTGTTATTTGAATGTTTGGCTGATGATCCCCCTCATTGTTCTAAGGCTAAGGGTCCTGTGATTGATTGTTTATTTGCTTCATTCATTCCTGAAATGTGTGCTTGCTTGATTTATTGATGTGTAACCGATCTTTTCAATGGCCGGTTGATTAATAAACCCCAGGTATGGAATGATTAACTGGTCCGGTAAAAAATGGGGCTGAAAAACTAAATAAATAACTGAAATATATACCCTTGAAAATGGCATGTTTTTATGTCAAGAAAACCCTTGAAATTAATTGTTAGTTGTCTGTATGAACCCTGAGTGTGATACTATAATTTATGCATAAGCACGTGTTACTACTCGTTGAATGGTCCGTCGCCACGAGTTACTACTCGTTGAATGGTCCGTCGCCACGTGTTACTACTCGTTGAATGGTCCGTCGCCACGTTTTAAGATCAAAGATTAATAACGACGGAGTGACTATTAATAATTCGTTATTGAAAGTAACCCAAGATAAATTTGGGTAATTGAGACTGTATTTACTGTTGTCAAAACGCAATGCCGGAAGTGGAATGCATATTTTCTGTTTCGCGTTCTTGCTTTGCAATCGACTCTTTATTATTATTAATATTATTATTATAGTCTCTATATATTACTATATTTATTGTGCTTGATCACTGTTTCTTTCGACGCCAGAATGGTCTCGTGCAGTCGTGTTTGGTAGATACACCAAATGCTACTAGTGTATCTCAATGCTGTTTTCGCAAATTCGTATCGTAAAAAAATCAAATATGTTGATATGTATATTTTGACGATACGAATTTATCTAGTGTATGCGGGTTGATTTATTTCAATTAGTAAATTAGAAAACTAACTTACTTTCAAATTGAGATTTTTATATTTATTTAGATTTTGACGTTTAATTAAATTTAATATGAATTTATATATGTATATATATATATATATAAATACATATTATTATATATAATTTTATATATATTATGTGTTCATGCGCCAAGAATGCTATAGTCAGTGTTAGTCACTGACAGTATGCATACTAAATTATGTCGCTATAGCTGTCTACTTTAACATACTTTATCTAAGCGCACCATTTACGTGTCACCGTCCTAAAGTATTTTCATATTCCTGTTGCATGTTATTCGTATGTCAAGAACCTGGAAACACGTCGTTTTCAATCGCGCCACCTATTGTGTAGTTAGTGAAGCGAGCAACAACTCCAACAGTGGCGCCGCCTATCTTATGGTTATTGGAACTTGTTGCAGCAACGGATACAACACAATTATTACGTGCGTTATAGGCTGTTGAATATTTTTTGGTGAGGCGTTCAGTATTCAAAAATCTCTATTTGCACCCCAAGAGGCTTGCCAAGAAAGCCCACTTTGAGGCTCTCCAAAAACCTCGATTTGAATGCCCCCGTGATCAAGGCTCGCCAAAACTACCTTGAGATTAATTTAACACGTATCTTGAATTTGGATTTAATGGATCGGGGGCAAAACCATATGTCTGCCCCAGCGAAATTCCCAGGAGCAGCTTCCCCTTTGTCCCCCACGCCCGCTGCAGCGCCTATGTGTCGACATCTATAATGCTATTCAGTCATCTGATTGCCGATGTCAGCGAGTTCCGCTAGATGGGGTAACTGGTTTGATTACGTGAGAATGTTCTGGTATTTTTCTACAAAATATTTGGCTATGTTGATGAAACACTTTGTTTACGATATTACATTTTACATTACAGACATTTTACTCTAATATTAAATCTTTGATCAAGAACATTTTACCAGTAAATTACTGCTGACTAAAAGTGATATATACATAGGCTTGCATAAGACATGTTCAATAAATATCCAGAAGCGCAAACTATCACGTTTTGGTTGCATCATCAGACAAGATAATATTCAACGGTAACTATTGGAGGGAATGAAAAGAAAGAGACAGGAAGACGAAGAACCAGTAGTAGGAGTGATGATCCAAGATGGCCGACCTTTCGTGAAGAGATGGTACCGCTTGACGAGGATAATAATTTCTTCACTGGATCAGGAAGGATATTTAGATGCCACTTCAGCCTGGTCTATCTTCTGCTGTGAGTACAGGGTTTAGGTTTTAGATGAATTTATACTTATTATGTTAAATATTCAATGCTGTTCGCTCAGTTTTTCGTTTGGTAATCGCGTTTTCTCTTGCACTCCACTCTTATATTCTATTCTTTTGCTCGATGTATTAAATTAATATAGCGCCTATTTGAATGTACATTCCTCACGTATAATATATCCGTGGATAAAATATAAAAAACTTACATTGATTTCCCTTGGCAAAGACACCAGGCAGAGCGGACCTACAATTTTTAATATCACACCCGAAAGATAAAGTGGAACACGCAAAATAGGCAATTTCTTCTAACATTTAGGGGGTCGACCAGGTTATATAAATATTGTAACATTCATCACGTACGATGAATTGAGAGCATTTAAGAAAACACTTTAATTTTCCCCATACGTTTTTTATAACTCGCAAAAACACAAAAACACAACGGAAGTGTTCTCCGGGGAACAAGAAAGGCAAAAAGGTCATGCGCGTTTAAACACGTTCTTTGTTCTTTGTTTTTTTACGAGATAATCCCCACGGTGCACGCGAACGACGGGCAGAGGGGAGTCGTAAGTGTGACAGAAACGACCTAACATCGAGGACTGATTGAAGACGGTGTGAATCACCAACAGAAACAGATGTTGGCAAACGAACGCCATTAAATAAATTATTGGAACAACAAGATGAGTCAGCATTTCTTGTCGCTTCGCTACGCAATTACAACACTTCGTTAAATGTCCTTTGTTCTGCAAGACAATCTCTTTGATGGCATCATCGCTTTAATAATTCGACTTTTGTTACTGGATTTCTGCTGATTCCCCAACGTTTGCTATTAGGCTCCCATTCAATCAAGGTCGTCTGTAGGATATTTGCCTGCGTAGGTGCGTGCGTGTGTGGAATGCTTACAACTGGCCTATACACATATGTTTACCGTTTGTAACACTATTACATGGTAAACAATGTCTCAAAACGCACACGGATACGCACGCGCACGCGCACGCGCACACGCACACGCACGCACACACACAATTAGCGATGTTAGTTTGGTCTCAAAGCATCATAGTTGTATTGGCACCATATTTTATTAGGCGTGAACACACAAGCAAGTTTTATTTTTACTTTTATTATTCGCGAAAACGTCAGCAAAGCCGTTGTCTGTAGATAATTGAAAGGACCTGTTTCTATAAGTACCCCATTCCCAAGGCGGCGCCACCATCGCGTTGGTAAGGGAGGCTAACGGGAATTCCATATAGGGTTCGCGAAATATTTTACTACGTATTGCCATTGCTTTGGTATTACTCAATCATTGATTGCGTTACGCGACTGTGACGACACAGATGGATTAAATGGAACAACGTCGCAAACTGTGACACTTCCCATAATTAAGATAGTGACCAATTTAATCGTCAATGACTTCAGCTTTCAACTGAGTTTAACTAGGCTATTAGTCACACTAAATATTAATGTGTAGATAACAGACCTCTAAGTAATCTTGAAAAGAGCTTTTTCAGAAAGCAAAACAAGATGGCAATGATAGCTCTCCGTGCATGGATCGGATTATATAGCCAAATACCTCATCTGGAATAAACAAATTCATCAGACGGCAGCATCATCAAACCACATTCTTTCAATCACCAGACACCAGAGGCAACAGAAAATAGCTATATCTGTCATCTGCATAGTGGTCATTTCAAGGTGTGACTTGATAAATACGCTAACGAGAGTTGTGCTGAAATTGAAACGTGTAATGGTTCAAGAAAGGAAGAATGATCGCAAACAAAATGAACTTATACATTTTTATTATTATTTTACAGACCTCTGACCTCCATTCAAGAACAAGGGATATAAGACGTGTACATCGAACTCCTGGAAGACATCTACACCAACAGCTCGGTGACAGTCCACCTACAAAAAAGAGCAACAAGATCAACACCAAGAGAGGAGTACGACAGGGTGAAACCATATCGCCCAAGCTGTTTACGGCAACACTCGAAAAAGCAAATTCCGAAGACTGACCTGGGAAACCAGAGACTTGAGGATAGACGGAGAATATCTCAGTCATCTTCGCTTTGCCGATTATATACTCATATGCGCTACTACACCGAAAGAACTACAACAAAGTTGCAGGAGCTAGCTGATGAAAATGAAAAACAAGGTCTGAAAATAAACATTTCGAAGACAAAAGTGATGCTAGAAAATGACACATCAATATATCAATACCACGTAGATAGAGAACGTTGAAAGCTATGCCTATCTGGGACAGCGATACAGTATATGAGACAAAAACCAAGACAAGGAGATTCAACGAAGAATCACCGCCGGCTGGACAGCATTCGCCAAACACCGCGGCATCTTCAAGGGTAACTTTGGAACCTGCTTGAAGAGACAAGTCTTCAACTCATGCGTACTTCCAGCGATGACATATGGCGCGGAAACATGAGCACTTACCATCCAGGCAAAGAACAAGCTAGCAGTCGCACAAACAAAGATGGAACGATGTTAAACATCACATATCGGGAGAGAAAAACAAACATCTGGTTAAGAGGGAAGACAAAGGTCAAAGACATGATAGAACAAATCAGAAGACAGAAGTGGACCTGGGAAGGACACATCAGCAGATTACGAGATAACCGATGGACATCGCATATCACAACCCGGATACCTTACGAAGGGAAACGATCTAGATGAAGACTGGCAAGACGATGGAGAGACGAACTAAACGAATACTGGTAGGGCACCATCTGTCAGAAGACAGCGCAAGACAGACATATTTGGAAACGACATGCTAAGGCCTTTGCCCAACCACGGGACACTACGGCTGATTATGATTTTACAGAGGGCGGAGTTATTCAATTGTCCCAGTAGAAATAAGCTGTTAACGTTACAAAATTATTGGTATTGAATAATATAATACATAACACTGGGACGATATCGGGCCAGACATGTTGAAAGCAGAATAACAAGAGACCCCGAGCAACCTAAGACAGATCTTCCAGATGATATGGGTTGGAGAGGAAACAACGGAGGTCTAGAAGACAGGCACCACTGTCAAATTGACAAAGGAGGGATGATTTCGGGAACTGCAATAATCATCACATGTTATCACTAATATGTAAGATCTTGAACAGCATCATCCCGAAAAAGAATACCATCAACAACTGACACGACTCTTCGTCGGGAACAAGCTGGTTTCAGAACAGGCGAGTCTTGCATAGGCCACATTTCACATTGAAGCATACATTGGAACACACTGGAACAGTACGATCTACAGTGCCTTCGTTGACTTCGAAAAGGCATTTGGTAGCATTCAGAGATAATGCTTTTGGAGTATGCTAAGTCACTCAGAAGATGGTGAATGTGATCAAAATGTCAAGTCGCATGTAAAGACCACCTGGTAGAACGTGTCAGCATCAAATTGGGAATGAAACAGGGATGCATTTTTTCTGTTTGTACGCGCCTCGCTATGCATTGCCCAATGAAAGAAATCACCAGAGGTCGAAACAGGGGCATCAGATAGACACTTAGACCAACCGTGTAAGACATGGACTATGCATTTGATATTGAACTGCTCTCTAGTCGATACAAGGACATGCAAGAAACTATACAGAAACTCACAGCCACAACACCTCAGATCGGGTTAAAATTCAACACAGCAATGACCAAGCTGACGAGGAACAAGAAGAGGAAGAAAAACCGCATTACCATCATCACCATTGGTGCGCCTTGGAAGAAGTTCAGGAAGATGTGCACTTGGGAGGCGAAGTCACAAGAAAAGGAGATTCAATGAAATATGCCACAGCTGGGTGCAACGAGGCCATCCATATTTTTGCTATGCTTACGCCATTCTGGAAGTAAATTAAAACGGCTCAAAATTAAAACAAAATCAAGACTGCACATCAGTAGCGTTCTGTACTGCTCAGAGTGCTGAGACATGACAGCTAGGATAACACACAAGCTTGAAACCTTCCAGAACAGACGCCTAATAAAACCCCTAATGGTATTCTAACCTAACAAAGTCACCAATGAAGAGCTGCGGTGCAAAACTAATACGACAATAATAACAATACACTGAAAGAGCCGGATATTGGGATGGTTTGGCCATGTTTGCCGAATGTCCACTGGAACACTGGTCAAGACATACCGACGCGTGAGAGCAGACGGGTAGAGGAGACGCGGTCGCCCAACGGAAACCATAGAAAAGGAGATGACAGCGCGCAGCTTGTCCCGGGACCCCATCACGAGACAGGCGGCAAACCGACAGCAGTGACGTTCTCTCATGAAAGCCTTATGATGCACGGAGAGAATTGAATGAGTAACACCGTGAGAAAAGTCTCGGCTGGCTATTGACCGTCCAAAAGTATGAAGAGCCATCCTCAAAGCATTTTAATTATTGATAAATATACATAACTCGATATCTGATGTAACAACGGTGAACGGTGGAAGCCACGTAACATATTCGCGGATAACAAAACCAGCCATTAGTTCGCTAGGACGGATTCATTCACTGTTCTCGCTGTATTAAAATGCGTCATTTAAGTGAATTTAATGTTCAGTATAATCAAAGCATTTTGTCGTATGCGAAAGTAGTGGTGTAAAGCTAATTCGACGGTCTTAATTATTCGAGTGGCTCTCTGCTATTAAATTAGCGGTACACTGTGCCCGAGGGTACACAGATGCGTGCATTTTCTCAATTGAAAAACGTATATGTAGCTACAGTAATCAAAGTATTTATGTAACAATGTGTAGGCGTTAAGTACATGTTGACCTGGTAATGTTTACCAGCCAACGACGAGATCTCAATAACCGCGAATGGCATCTTTCCAACTAACACGCGATATTTTTAGAAGAGCATCGTCGAACACCCCAACAACAGTTTCTAGTCTACAGTAGTCGTGTCTTCTCTTTTTCGATTAGACTTACCGTTTGCAAATGATACACGTTGTACATTGAAATATAGAGAAATGCATAACATTACATATGTAGGTTCAATGCGGGATGAAGAATAATGGACCACCTCAAACTATTTGCTGACTTCGATCAGACAGCTAAAGATACTAACCAAATAAAATACAGAAAAAAGTTGCATGCATGGTGCATTTATGCGGTCTGTCATCATAGTGACATAGAACATATCCCCAAAATATGTCGCTAACCTGCCTGACATAACACTCGCACACAGCTCTTCCTCGCATTTATACAGCACGGTTCATGTTAAATTATAAAAAGTTGCGTAGTGTACAACTTCGTAACTCGAAGTTAGGGGGTCTGGGGAAGAATCTCAGCTATCCACGTGTGCGTTTACACAAGAGGTCCACCGTGCAATCTGGCTGGACAAGGATGACAGTTCGATCTACGATGGGTAGCCAAGTTATTGAAGTTTGTGTTAACAAGATTAGACCGTACCATCGTATGCATCCACTCGTGGACCAACAAACCACTAATTGACATTGGCGCCATCTGCTGAATTGAATACCGCTCAATTACCTGTAGGCCAGCTAGAGAACTATGCATATAAAACACGTAAGTAAATAACTCTAAATAATAATTGTTGTGTTTTCTTAAATACACCGTACATTTGTAGATCAGAGGCCAATGGTCCAAGTAAGCGTAAGAACACAGAAAGATTGGGTCCTGGTGTCCCAGAGGAGGTGCACTTACCATATTCAAATTTTAACGTATTAATAAAATATAATATTTATTTTAAAATGTTGCACCACCTGTAAAGGCGTATCTAAATAAAACAATCGTAGGCATAATTATTATACGATAAAGATAAAACTTGTTTTATTAGCAACTCCGGTTAGTTGGATTCACAAAATACGGTCCCAATAAAGATCCACCGAGTCGAGAATGTTATGCACGTACACATGTTGACATGTCAGCGAGTTACTCCGCATTACAACATCGGTAAACACGTCTAACAACAGGAAAGACATTCCGTCATTCGATTAGCTGCGATTTGCAAATATGGGTAAACAAAGAGGCGTTCAGACCAGGATGTCCACAACATTACCAATGCACGTGCACGCCATGGAACGTACCCATCACGTGAAGTGAGTGTTCTTGAATTCACCACTGCGTTACAGTCTTTCCTCTATTCTTTCTAAGGGAAAGCGCAAGTCTCTTGGTAATGGCGGATTCAAAATCACAACAACGAAAAGTTGGAATACATTACCCCTACCTTTATAATACACGATACGATACCACTAGGATATTAATGTTTTAAATTTAAAAGTAAACTAAAACTCGTAATTTTACATAACATGCAATTATTTACGTTATTCTCTCCATACACTTCTATTAACTATGTTATCCTATCATAATAATGTTGTTATGTCATTCATTTTTATTCTTTTAGTGCAAAATACAATCGCACGATATAAACATATAAAAAGCTAACAAAGATAGTGTTAAATCCATCAAACTCTGGGTGATTCTGTTGTACTCACCTGTTTAAATAACAACTGTCATATGTCAATATGAAGCACAATGAACGTGCTTGTGAACACCGGAAGTGCTCGAGTTTCTAGCCGGTAAACAAACTAACAATCCAACGCGCCTGCGCAAATAAATACGCAAACAAGACCCCAAAAAAAAAACTTACTGTTAAGTAGTGTTATGCTAATTAAAAGACGCACATAGATATCAGTTCAATGACTTTTTCTTTGAAACATTGCCTGGATGTATATTTAGGTCGTGCAGGTAAACAAATTGCGAATGTCCTCCTTTCTAGATAATTGTTTTCGCAGAAAGATGTACTGTTTATTTATACTGTTTTAGTGGTATTTAGTAAATCAGTCATCAATGCGTAAATGCAGGCAGGACTGCACTACCAGTAGACATTTGAAATACTATAAGAGACACCTTTTGGCTCAGGTCTTAACAAACAGGGCAGATGCCAATAGGAACTAGCAACTTTGAAGTTCTGATTTACTTTCTCGCCCGCACTGTGTGGATGACTTCATACATGTCTCGCGTTAAAGGAGTTGAATAATTGCTGTCTTAAAACTAAGAAGTTACTCAAACAGTGGTAATACATTTAATATGGTGTTGTCACGACAAAGCTATTCTTGGAATAACACGTGTACATTTAATTCAATACATCAATTGTATAAACGCTCTCAGTTGGAAGTGTATTTATGAGGTTTACATAAAGCTGCGAAGAACAACGCCATTGAAATAGAACATTTATTTATTTATTGTGTCCATGTTTGACATATTTAACACAGCGCTGTATTACACACCTGAATATAGTCTACCGGAAGTCGGCGTGCAGATAGCCAAACATTCTCTTGCCAATCTGTTTTAAGTGAATTTATAGTTCACACCAGGTTAGTCGGCCATACTAATGTGTATGTATATCAATTTTACTCAACCACACACACACGCACGCACGCCCGCCCGCACGTACACACACACACTCACTCATTCACGCATACACACATGCAAACACACACACACACACACACACACACACACACACACACACACACACACACACACACACACACACACACACACACACACACACACACACACACACACACACAGACACACACACACACCGATATTTCTTACCGTATGCGTGCGCTCACTAAAATAATTATTCAACATGGCTGACTAACCTGGTATGAAATATAAATTCGCCTGTTTTAATAAATCAAAGTTTTAAGTCCAATACTTCAACATGTTGCACGTAGGTCGTAATTACTTTAAGCGACTTCGAATAATAGTTTCAGTATTTTCCTTCTGTTTGTATGCGTTGGCTAGTTTCGTGGTAGTGCCATGTGTTTATTTAGCTTTATTATGTTATAGCATTTTGAACTAACTACTAACGAACATTCGTTTCACTATTTGTTGTTCGCTGGCGCATATATTTGAGCATGCGCTACTGGCTTTGCAAGATATTTGTTTCTCGAACTTACAAAACAGTTACGACAAATCGGACCACGAAATGAACACAAGGTAGACATTTCAGACACCGGAGCCGAGCACACCCGTGTTGTCTGGCACGGCGACAGACCTTCAACAAATACAACAAACTCGGACGCCGGATGCGCACGCGTGCATATCCACTCACGACCTTCGCCAGGTACGGCTGCTTCACGTTTACCGTGACGGAGTCTTCACGTTCTCACCGGTGGCTATATGAGGACATTCTGTCTCTTCAGTCTGACGACACAAACGAACATGTGGGTTTGGATAGTGACTTTGACGCTGTTGATCGGTGGGGCGGACGGGGCCCGGGTGATTGAAGGGACGGTGCGGCTGAAGGGAGGACAGGCGACGGGGACGGGCAACGTGCTGGTGTTCCACAATGGGCGTTGGAGCGGGATTTGCGACGACGGTTGGGGACGCAACTCGGCTGATGTTGTCTGCAGGATGCTCGGCTACCCGCGGGCGCTGGCACAGACTATGGCATCTTACTTCGGTGACGTCAATAGTAAGCGTACCTATTGCTAATGACGATGATGCTAATAATATTACAATAACAATAAATTAACCTCATACTAAGTGTCGAAACTATATCTGAGGTAATTAATAAAAAGTGCATAATTGAACAATAATTATTGGAAACCGTTTATTTTCTAATTGTTTTCAACATTCAGCAACGTTCCATTAGGCCTAACTAACTTGTATACACGTATGGTGATTATAATGGTATGCTAAATATATTAACCATGTCGAGCCAAACATTTTTAAATGTCTTTTTTTGGTATATATTTTGTACATAGAAATATATTCGTTGAATATGTGATTAAGTTATAGGTGTCATGAATACCACCCGGAAATGTATACTTTTAATACCTGCAACATCTCTGACTTAGGAAATTCTACACCACGTTTTATTTGTTAGACAATAATCACTTAAACACGGCAGCTACTGTACATGGTTTTGCTAACTGTTGTTACTGCTACAGCAAATGGTAAACTGTAACGTCGATATCACCAATAAAGCAGATAATGACAATGAACGATGCAACAGAACAATCCTTGAATGTAGTGATGATCCGGGTTCTTGGTTATTTATGTTTAGTATATTGACTTCTCAAGAAACTTTTTTGTTTTTCTTCTGTATAATTTCAACCGCAAGCAGACTGAATTTACGGTCTTGTCACATAATAAAAATAATGACATTTAGATGTTTGTGACTACACATGACCTTAAAACGTATACCTATATTTTTCGAACAAATACAACACATTTTACGGAATACAATTAACGTTGGTGGTTGGTTCATAAACTTGCTTTGGCGCTCTCGCTCGTAACTCCATTTCAGAACCCTGGACACTTAAGCACAAGTTAGGCGCGATTCAGAAACAAACATCGGAAAGAGACGGATGTTTGCATACGTTGAAGGGACGAGACATAAATCAGGAGGGTCAATACCCGAACGCCAACAAAACTTAGTTGTTTGCTGTCGGTATTTCACACTAGAACTTCAATATCGGTTTCTTATACTGCACTTTTTGTGTTTTATGTTTACTAGTTTGACAGCCAACGTTGTGCATTCGAGATGTACCTTCATATCGCATTACAGAGACACACACTCATGCACAATACACACGCACGCACGCACACACCTTTACTTAGAGCACAATTAAATGTACTAGATGAAATATATTGCGCAACGCACCGGGGGGAGGAGTAAACATAAGTTTACACTTCAACTCTCCCCGTTTCTAACTAACCATTAATATGATATATATATATATATATACACACATGTGCATACATGTGTATATGTATATATTATATGATTTGAGTTGGTTCTGCAGAGTTCTGGCTGGATGACGTGCGCTGTTCTGGCACGGAGACAGCCATCTCTCAGTGCCAGTCTAGCCTCTGGGGCGAACACGACTGCGACAATCGTGAGGCTGCTGGTGTCTTTTGCGATTCGTCA
The DNA here is from genome assembly GCA_020002185.1 of Paraescarpia echinospica. NCBI lineage: Eukaryota > Metazoa > Annelida > Polychaeta > Sabellida > Siboglinidae > Paraescarpia > Paraescarpia echinospica. Next base: position 57,777,725 of record CM034534.1, on the reverse strand, counting down.
AACTACAGTGTCCCTATCCCCACGATCATAGAGGCGCTCCCAGGCCGGGAACAGCCGCGGGAAGACGAGGCGACCGTGACGCCACTACCACGGAAGGAAAAGCCGCGACGCAACAGACGCAAGAAAGTTCCCGTATGTAGTGGCAGCACATGTGACAGAGATCACAAATGGAAATACTGTATTCAACATCAAGAAGGGAGAAACCTCTATAACATAAACTATGCTGTGCAGTGTCTTCTTTTTCGTGCTTCTTTTTCTAACCCAGCTGTAATGGTTTTATGTCACATAAGTATGTAATGCTTAATAACGTAGTGTAAGCAAAAACAGACAAATCGGCACGCGCACGCACGCACGTACGCGCACGCACACATAAGCACTACCCAATAAACAATTCAATTATTTATCGTGCGTGAATAGCAAGAATAACAAAACATTACATAGAATGTTTAATTTATTTTGTTGTACCAGTTTGTGAAATAAACAAAATTGTAGTAGGCCCCGAAGACGTTGACCTATGGTTCTTTGCCCGTAGCGCTACAACATACGACTGGTCAACGGCCGCAGTGCGAAGGAGGGTCGGGTGGAAATCAAGGTCAAAGGTCGATGGGGTACGATCTGCGCCGACCACTGGACGATGTTGGAGGCTACTGTAGCATGTAAACACGCAGGACAAGGTTACGCCCAATCCGCCATGCCGGTGAGTGGTTTTTCCTTTTCCCCCGTAACAACAATATCATTAAGACATTTGGTCGCTAGTCAACTCATCTCTATAAAATCTCTACATCTGCGTATTCATAAACACATTTCGGCCTGCCAAAAAAACATGGGTGGCTCAACTAACCCAGTTGCTCTACTAACACTGCATTCCCCTATGTCTTCATCGGAACAAATACCACCTTGACAAGATTACTGCATCAGTACTAATAACATATTAAAAATATAACATAATAGGTATTAATAACATATTGCCAAGATGACTTCATCAGTATTAATAATATATTGATAAGATGGTTTCATCGGTGCAAATAACATATTGAATAGACGGCTTCATAGATATAAATAACATATTGAAAAGATGAATTCATAACTACTAATACAATCTTGACACAAGATGGCTCATAAGGACTAATAATTGATTGAACATATGACTTTCCCAATAGCAGCTTGATAAGACTACGAAATAATGGACAAATAAAATTCACACCAGGATGTGTTCGGGATGATTGCATAAGTTCCCAAAATACGTTAAGCATTTCGTATGGGGGAATGGCGGTTTGATTGTCACCATGTCTTACGGGAAAAGTAAATTGCTACATTGCCATATGGCCACCTACCGAGTGCAACGTGTTAGTGGAAATTAACGCCAATACTATTACTGTCCAATATGGCTATTAGTATTAGCCATATTGGACCGTAAAAACCGCACACCACGCATTGGTGGGGAAGGTTGAACCAGCGCTAAACGTATTACGCGTTTGGGACTTTAGGGACTTAAAAGACCATCCTATAAAGTTGCATTCCGAGTTAAACTACCATTTTAACTGGTTTTATGAAAGGGTGTGTACAATAATTACTTATATGATGATATTTGTTATCGCATATGTAATTTTGGCATTTTATATGTTTATCGATAAATTCTGCGTTTCTAAAATTACCGGTTGCCAGGTCCGGCCAGCGGTATATCAAACGTGTGGCCCGCGGATTGTTAGTCTTTTGCGCCGTTTTATCTTAAAATTGCTTATTATATAAAACAAAGTTGATATGCAGTTGAGGAAAGTGATATATAGTGTATGGGGCATGTTGATTCACCAGAAATTTATATTTAAAAAGGACGATCTCAGAATGCAAATTTAATAAGATGTATAGCGAATAATGTACGACTGTTGCTGCAGACGAGTTTCTTCGGCGGGGAGGAGGTTGACAAGCTGGTGATGGGCGTGCGGTGTGAGGGAGACGAGGACAAGCTGTGGAAGTGCTACCATGAGGAGATACGCAACGTCATCTGTCCCAAGGGAGAACTCGTCGCGGGGGTCACGTGTACCAACGGTGAGGCACGAGACTTGAACCGGATTTCGCGATTGACCTAGTCATCGCTCGCGTGATATGTTGCCTGGAAACAAGTCCAGGCAACAAGTTCGGCAATCCAAAATGGATGCCGAACACGTAGAACGTTCAGACTTTCCGTCGTAAATTTTGTTGAGAGATTTTATTTTATTTATGACAAAAACATAGGGCAAAATTTTAAATATAAAAATGTTGTTATGATTGTTTGATTTAGCAGATGTAATGCCGATCTAGTTATTCTAGGCACATATATTACCTTTATCAACATTGTTGGCAAGGCAACGCTTGCTGGAGGTCACGCGAATAAGTGATTGTGACGTTCGCGAATCGCGACGTGCTGGATCCACAAATTAACATATCCATCAAAGGACCTGTTGCCTAGCAATATGTCCGTCAAGCCATCAAGAAAATGGATGCCAAACACGTGGACATTCCGTTGTATATTGTGTTAAAATTCTGGCCCAGAAATTATATAATTATGACAGAAACATAATGCAACGTTTTCAGAGCGTCAGTCGTTTGTGGGATTGTATGATCTGGACAATGTCTGTTGCAGCACTGCCGGACCTGATGCCGAACGCCTCCCTCATTCAGACGTCGAGCTACCTGCAGGACCTGCCCATGTACTATCTGCAGTGCGCCATGGAGGAAAACTGTGCCGCGCCTTCCGCCTTCCGTATCCGAACCAAGTCTCGGGGTAAGTCTCGCCACACACGCACACACGTCCGCACGAACGCCCGCATGCACGGAGACACATACACGCACGCACAAACATACATATACGGTGACCCCACACCAGCACGCACGCACGCACTCAAACACACACGCACGCACGCTCGCACGATCACACACAAACACCGACACAGAATACAAACGCATGCACACATATACACAATGACACAACGCACGCACGCACGCACGTACGCATTCCATTTCTATGCCATTTCAATATTTGGGAAACATTCAGACACGCTGTAGCCGAGTCACTAAAGCTGGTCGTGAGCAATACCAGCGACTCTTTAGCGACATTTGTTTAAAAAGTTAAAGGACTTTGATTTAACTAATTATAGTTAGGTACACTGATTATATATAATACACATACACGTGTGAGCACACTTGTAGTAATATGATTATGCTACAGATACGTCCTATTGTATATACGTACTTATAGGCATACATTTTTTATATTCTCACGTACACATGCAGACAACAGATACCTTCGTTTTAATACAGAACAACAACTTTTGAAAATGTACGTATGTATGTATGCATGCATGCATGCATGCACTTTTCCTTCTTGTAAATGAAAATGCAAGCAGCTGGTCGTGAAAGCGAAAGCAGTCGCTAATGAAAGCCACCGTCGGTTGCAGACTGGCACGTGCACAGCCGTCGTCTGCTGCGGTTCTCGAGCAGCACATGGAACGTGGGCACTGCAGACTTCCTGCCGGAGCAGCGCAAGGAGGACTGGGAGTGGCATCTGTGTCACATGTACGTATACGGCCCTGGCTCAAGCGTGCTATAGTCAAGGCGTAAATTACCCCCATATACTACTTACGCTGCTCCACACACGGAATTCCTTCGCGCGATCTGGGACGATATAAGAATGTCAGAAGCAGCTGCTCTGTGTCTTAACAATTTGTGGTCAACAGTGAAAAGACATATTTGAAAGACACATGTGACATATTTCTGGGTCAAACCTTGTGTATCGCCATCTCACACGCTCTTTATTATTATTGAATATATCGATGCATAATTGCAATAACATACAATTTGGATACAGTGGAGGTTACGAGGGTTGTTCCAGTTAACCTATCTGTTTATGTATGACACCGATAGTTATTTGTTATAATATTTGTTATAATAAGCAGATAATCACAAATTACTAATGGCTAAGAAATCTAAACTGATCATTGTCTTGGTCATTGCCACATGCAACATCATTTACAATATTATAAAATACTGACATACACGACAACAGGAACAATGTCGTGTCTTGCGAGCAGGCATTACCACAACATGCACGTGCTTGCAGGCATTACCACAACATGCACGTGCTGGCAGGCATTACCACAACATGCACGTGTTTGAAGGCATTACCACAGCATACACATATTTCCACGCAATTACCACAACACGCACGAGTTTGCAGCAATTACCACAACATGCACGTGTTTGCACTCATTATCATATCATACACGTGTTTGCAAACATTACCATAGCATGCACGTGTTTGCAGACAATACCATAGCATGCACGTGTTTGCAGGAGTTATCACAGCATGCATGTGTTTGCAGACATTACCATAGTACACACGTGTTTGCAGACATTACCATAGCATGCACGTATTTGCAGGAATTACCACAGCATGCACGTGTTTGCAGGCATTACCACAGCATGCACGTGTTCGCCCACTACGACCTGGTCGACTTGCACGGCAACAGGGCGGCGGAGGGCCACAAGGCGAGCTTCTGTCTTGAGGACGTGCAGTGTAAGGCGGGCGTGCCCAAGAAGTACATATGTAAAGGCTTCGGCGACCAAGGTAAGCTGAAACGTGCACTCTCACACGCCAGACGTTTCTCGCTTGGCACGCACACACGATACCACACACAAACACATACGCGCGCACGCACGTTCACACACAAACACAGACACAGAACACAGCCACATACAGCCACACACATACTCACACACGTTTGGCATGGCAACGATGGCAGCAAAATCCATACCAAAGCGGAAATTACACAATTTCTTGAAGCATCCTGTGAAAAATGTTATGAGTCTATCAACTCAAAATTGGTTTGTGGCGGTACCCGAGGCAGGTCAATAAAACAGTTACAGGTAAAGTGATGACATATCAAGTTTGTTACATTATTTTAACATGAATTCAAGGTAGTGAGTGAAAGTTCACATCACCTGTAACACGTAAATTTGGTAATATTTGAAGCAATGTGGGGAACAACATTATGAATCAATCTACCAACGCCAAATTGGTCAATGGAGGTACCAGTGATGTAGGGCCACACATTAGATGCAGATAGAACGAAAATATACCATGTTTATTACATTTTTAATATGCTAATGGGAAAAGTATAGTGCATACCAACGAGGAAATGACACAATTTCTTGAAACATCCTGGGAAAAATATTTGGTTCTACCAACTCAAATTGGATTGTGGAGGTACTAGAGAAGTGTGGAAATAGAACAGATACAGGTGAAAAGGTGATACACCAAGTTTGATACATTGTTTTACAAACAGCAGTAAACGTGTTTCTTGCAGGAATTAGCCCGGGCTGTGCCGACGACTACCTGCACGATATCGACTGCCAATGGATTGACATCACTGACGTCTCACCTGGGTCGTACATATTTAAGGTGAGAATCCACGTGACACCTGTAGAAAAGGACGTTCACAAAACATGAATCGACACGATATTACATGCGTGATGCACCGGGTTAATTAAATGAATCTAAATGAATGAATGTATTTACTTTAACAAGCACACTATGATGTTATGTTTTGCTACATATCATAACTGAAATGTGTGTAATAATAGTCTTGTTCTTTGCCTCTGCAAGGCCCCTCGCCTATACCGCAGCTGTGTGGAAACTACTGTGGCATGACACAAGATCTTTCCGTGTATGAATGCCACTCATAGCGAGTCTAGATGCTAATTTACAGCTGCGATACGAATTTGTATCGGACGCGTGAGGCCGTTTTGGTAGCTTATAACTTAATATTTAGACCCTCACTCGCACTTACAGTTTACGTTTATATTCCTATTCTATAATATCTACATGTTGCATTTATTGATTTAGCATGTTGATATTGGCAAGTTGGCCCAAATGAGTAGCGTTCCAAGCCAGCTGCATCCTCGCCTACATGAGGGTAAAATACAGTTTCCATACGGCAAAAGCATAGACGATGGGTCTTGCCTATTGCTTGCATTATTACAATAGAAAACGTTTATGAAAAACCATTACAATCAGGCACCATCATTTTTGCAAGTTGTACTTACGTTGCAGGTAGTGATCAACCCCAAGTACCTGGTGGCTGAATTGAATTACAGTAACAACGCCGTCACATGTAACATGGATTACACCGGGGTCACCATCAACATGTACAACTGTCACAACACGAAAGGATAATGCCGAAACTGTTCATCCAAAACCTCTAGCAGGAAAACTGCACTACAAGTATAAACAACGTAGCAGAGCAAGCTTCAGTTGGTTTACTTGTAGGCCTATCACAGAGAGTGAATGTAGTCTGTAGAATGTCTACTTCGCCTTGATTGGATTCACCTAGCTGAATTAGTTAGCTGCTTTTTGTATGGCTGAAAGCAGCAGACAAGATGAAGGGCGTACCACGTGTTCAATGATTTACGTATGCTGCTGAAAAAAACCCCGATTGAATTGGAATAATAGTAATAATTTAATTGTTTTATGGATATATTCAATCTGCAAAAAAATTACCGGTTTAGGTTATCTGTTGTGTAATGCTGGTTTGAATAGTTGCTTTGTAGGAAAATGTTTTAGAATTGAGTGAGTTGTGTAGCGAAATAAGCGTTCACGTACGTTGTAGTAAACAGTAGCAACGTTAGTTGGTAACAGCTCCGGCTACCAATTAGTTGATGTTCTCACGTTTTGGAGGCGAATCAAATCATGTTATTCTTAATAACACACTGTACTAGAAACAACAATGCGCTGTCCAATTACACAAACGTACACGAGCACTTTATGAATCTGACAAAGTTTATACAAACTTGCCATATCGTGCCAGTTTACTCAACATTACGTGATGTGTCATATTTGTGTGAGTGTCTCTTCTTAGATTTTGGGGTCTGTGAACTGGCGAGTCTGAAATAGTTTACTGCCAATATAGCACACAGCATATTAGAGCAGGGAACATGCTGGCTAGCATCTTTAAAATGATTATTACCATAATCACAATTTAATTATAAAAACTATCACGATGACGTCATTGGAGTAGTGTGTTGTGAAATTGCGACCGAGTCGATGATTAATATTTTAATATATTATAATATATGTAGGAGGGTATATCTGTATGCCGTGTCTCATGTCTTCATGATCACAACCACAACGGTGTGGTAGCTTTTTCCAGTGCATGATATGTCAAAAGTCACGAGTTCAAGCCGTGAACTAGCCAGATACGTTTGATATTTAAGTCTTGTATTCAGTATTGGGTGCTGTATAGGTCCTCGATTCGGATACGTTATACGTTTATGTCGGTCTAGTGTGTCATTAATTCGAGAAAAAAAATAAAATCGAAAAATAACTATCGAAAATAGACCAGGTAATATTTCGAAGGGAACACATATGGTAAGTAAACAAACGCATCACGGGACATCAAATAAAACAAACAGTTTGTTCGTCAGAATATTTTGTGTGAAGGTAATCAACCGGAATTTGCTTTCAAAAACAATTTCGCAGTTACTGGTGTGTCTGCTTCAGTAGTGATACAGGGCTTGTGGAAACTAAACCGATCTCGATTATTATAAAAGAGAATGCTAAGAGATCTACAACTGTTCAGAATATACCGTCTGGAAGAAACCGTTTATGTCACGGCAACTCTATTAGATTCTTTTTGTTTGTCTAAATCTAATCTATGAAACAAGTTAATGGCTCTTGTTGTATTACGAAGGGTAAATGCAATAAAACAATAGTTCTCCTTAAGGAAGCAGGCGTATGTGTCTTAAGACGAGTTATACTTTATTCGGGCTAGTGTGAACACACGAACGCACACGCACAACATGTCACACATCGCACAAGTGTGCGTATGCACAGAAAATTTGCCATTATTTGAAGAATAAGACATCTAAGACGTAAAAGGATGTATTATGCACCTAGGCATATGACGAGGTGTATACCTTTACCGGCCATGTTGCTTGACATATATGTGATCATTGAGAGAATACAACAGGTAACCAACCACACAATTTGGTTATATACATTCCATAATGTTGCCTAACAACAGTTATAGCGAGCGTGTCTGTTCTGTGACCCGAAATCAACCAGGGCCTGGGGTCTACAATGTGAATGTGTTGTTTACAAATTTATCATTTCGCCCGCGCAAAATTCAAATTAGGCTAATTATTTCGGCCTAGTAAACGCAATTTAGCGGCGCTTTTGTTTTTAATTATGTTGTATATTATGTGAATGAGGGAATAATTGTATTTGCATACTTACTTACTTACTCACTTACTTACGTACTTACATACCATTTGGAATGTGCAGTTTACAATAACAGCGGTAAACCGTTGAGCTGGCAATTCAGGGTTATAACCTACATAAACCTATGATTATTCAGATTAATCTACAACTTCCGTTGATGGCCGATATTTGCGGATAATTTAGTGGGCATCTTGAAAACCATCATGGATTCCAGTTGACACCCATCAAACAGTTAGGTCATACCTACGGCCCTACACATCGAAATTAAACTCACGTTAGACCCACATATATGTATAGGCATAGTGTTCCAGCGTGTGTGCGTTGGAAAAAAATTCAAATACATCGCATTTGTGTGCATTGGAAAAAATTCAAATACATCGCATTTGTGTATAAGTATCTTCACGTTTAATGATTCTGTGATACCGAATTTACCTGTCCGGTTGCACCCTTTATTACGTGACGTCACATCGTTGTCATGCTGCTCTCCGCGACTCACCCCTATTGCGCGTGACCCTGCGATTCACCCCTATTGCGTGTGACCCTGCGATTCGTACGAAGTGCAATGTGATTCTAATGAACTTGCGTCACAGATGAGGTGTGCTGCAGTTACTTACAACACCAAATTGATGCTTGAAACAATGTACGAAACTAAAGGTCAGCGAAGTAGGCCCCACATAGGGCCTATATAATATCATATAATTTAGACGTGAGCCGACAGGTGCGTGTTCGGTAGCGGCGCGGTGTGAGGAAAAGGAGTCTTGCATATAACAAATATCCAACCAAAACACTAACACATTATTTTATTTAAGTTATTTTCCTCAACTGTATTAGTTCTTACCTTACCTGTCCTCTAGCTACGGGCCTCGTCTGACAAAGTGTGTTATCCAGCTTGTCCCTCTCCTCTCTCTCTCTCTCTCTCTCTCTCTCTCTCTCTCTCTCTCTCTCTCTCTCTCTCTCTCTCTCTCTCTCTCTCTCTCTCTCTCTCTCTCTCTCTCTCGTACGTAAATTTATCTGCTGAACGTTTGATGGTCAGTGGTGTTCAATAATGACATTACAGTACCCGCCAGATGGCAACAAAGATGTAGAAGTTCTAAATTACTCCTGTAGACGGCGATGTAGTCGGCATATGAGGCTGTCAAATCCAGTCACATGCTTTTAATTTCAATTTGTACAGTTTGTCTGTGTCATGAACTACTTACCGGGCACTGCTAGTCTAGTGGAGGAGATCGATAGTAAGCATACAATTATTTTCTGTATGTCAGTGTTAAGTTAGTTCATAAATAAACCGGAAACCAATCGGTTGAGCGATAATATGGCTGCTGTCTATTACCCTATACGAAGAAGGGTAGTTCTAGTTGTTTCCAGCGCTTGGCAACGTTTTATTAACTGAATAGTCTGTATCATTGTGGTTACAGTGTAATTGTTTTATGAGGTCTCATTCAGATAGTCAGCCTTTTTCAAAACATTATCGCCAAACCGACCTTTGTTTATATGCTCCTGCGTTAGCTCAAGTTTGGGCTGTTTGGAGTAAATCACCTAAGACCTAAGATGCTGGCACTGTGTCTGTGCCGTGGCCGTGTGGGTGGTCACTGACAGGCCCAGGGCAGGGTGCTTGTCGTACTCAATGGTTCTTTTACGTCCCAAATTAACACATTTTAGACTACCTGAAAATTGGCAGGAAACTTGTCACTATAACTATATAAGATGGACCTACGGGTAACAACAGCTTTCATACTGATGGTCGCATTCTTGGCGGGACTTCGACATGGTAATGGTTTTACATCAGCATCACTTCCTGATAGTATAAATGCTGGATTCCAGTTTGTGGGTGAGAGGAGGATCCAGACAGCTTTGCTGTTTGGAGCTGATATGTACATCAAGCGTGTCGTAACAGACAGTCACAATATTCAACTGCGAACCAGCGAACAATGTCCACTTATCTATTACTTGCACTACTGATCTCGGGTGATATACAGTTGAACCCCGGACCAGTTAAGTATCCATGTGGAGTATGTAAGAAGGCTGTTGCCAGAAACAGCCTTCTTATGTGTTACGTGCTATGTGTTACGACGAATGCGACACATGGATCCACATTGGTTGCTGCGGAGTATCACCCAAAGAGTATCGCCACTTACAACATTCTAATGTCAGCTGGTACTGCACTCACTGTTCATTACCAAATTTCTCAAACTCCTTTTTTAACGACAGTTCCATACTAAGTGATCCTAACCCATATGACTTGTTGTCGGACTCAGAATCTGAAAATGGTGACAACGTTGCAGACTCTGAGTCCGAACCTACAAACCGGAACAAACCAACCAACAAGCCTAAATCAAAACCAATTAAGATTATGGTCATTAACTGCAACAGCATATTAAGCACAGATAAACGCACCCAGTTTATGAGTACTGTGGAGGCCGAGGGTCCCGATGTAGTGATTGGCACAGAGTCGCACGTAGATGCATCAGTGTCTGATGGAGAAATCTTCCATCCAGGATACGATGTCTACCGAAAAGACCGAGACAGGAATGGTGGAGGAGTATTTGTTGCCATAAATAATTGTTTTATTTCGTCGGGGATGCCCGAGTTTGAGTTGGACTGCGAAACTGTATGGGCAAGAATACAGGTGTTCGGGTGCCGGACCCTGATAGTGGGATCATACTATAGACCGCCTAACTCCACTATCGATGCACTATCTGGTCTGGAGGATTCGCTAGGCCGTATTAGCTCGAAATATCCAGCGGCAAACATTGTTTTGGGGGGTGATTTTAACATGCCGTGCATGGACTGGGAAACCAAGTCGGTGAACAGAAACCCCCAGTATGGCAGTGGTATGAGTCAGAAACTGATTGATATCTGCAATGACTTTTCGTTGGACCAACAATATACTGGACCTGATTCTTACCATAAACCCTAATCTGTTCAGAAATATTTCTACTATCAACGGAATTAGTGACCATGACATTGTCACCACCGATCTCGACATGAAAGTACCAATGAACAAGAAGAAAGCCAGAACTGTTTATATATATAAACGAGCAGATATTGGTGCCATTAAAAAAGAGTTAGAGGAATTTAATATAAACTTGTTTGGAGAGGATTTCAATTTGCGATCAGTTAATGAGAATTCGAATATGTTGAAATTAATTGTACTGGATAGCATGAACAGATTCATTCCTACAAAGAAACTATCAACTAGGAATAATCTCCCATGGATGACAAGAAATATTCACAGACTAATCCGCAAGAAACAGAGACTATATAACAAAGCAAAAAAGACGCAAAACAATCAGGACTGGGCTGTCTTCAGGAAGCTCCGGACACATGTCAAAACAGAGCTAACCGCTGCGTATCATAACTATATTGATAGCATGCTTGACGTCGAGTGTAACGAAGAAAGGTCAATCCCCAAGAAATTTTGGTCATACGTCAAAAATCTAAGAAAGGACTTTGTTGGTATACCATCACTGAAAGACCACAATAATCATCTCATTTCGTCTAGTAAGGGGAAAACAGATATACTGTCAAAGCAGTACCAAACTGTCTTCACAAAGGAAGATCTTGTCAACATTCCAGTCATGCCTCAGTCACCATATTCCGCAATGCCGGGAATCACAGTCACTGTACATGGAGTACACAAGCTGTTACTCAGACTGAAGCCCGGCAAAGCGCATGGCCCTGACGCAATCCCAAACAAAATTCTAACGGAGACAGCTGATCAAATTGCACCTTGCCTGGCTAGAATATTCCAACAATCCATCGACACGGGTGAGGTTCCCCTTGACTGGAAACATGCTAATATATCAGCAGTATTCAAGAAGGGTGACAAATCAGTCGCAGCAAACTATAGGCCAGTATCCCTCACATCAGTATGCTGCAAACTATTTGAACACATTATCTACAGCAATATAATGGGACACCTGGACTCTAATAACATTATCCTAGAGTACCAGCATGGGTTCAGGAATAAACATTCATGTGAGACACAATTAATTGGTGTCACAGAAGACATTGCATAGAATAGAGATAACGGCCACCAAACTGATCTCCTAATACTGGACTTTTCTAAGGCCTTTGATACCGTGCCCCATGCACGCCTTATGGGAAAACTCCAGTATTACGGGGTCAGTGGTGGAGTCACCAATTGGATTTCAAATTGGCTAACTGACAGAAAGCAGAATGTAGTAGTAGATGGCGAGTCGTCAGAAGAAGTGACAGTCGAGTCTGGGGTACCACAGGGCACTGTACTGGGCCCACTTCTTTTTTTATTTTATGTCAATGATATAGGAGAGGGGATCACCTCTAACATCCGGCTTTTTGCCGACGATTGTATTTTATACCGGCGTATCAATAACAGTAATGACGGAGAAGCCCTCCAGTCTGACCTGCAGAGGCTGGTGGACTGGTCTGCAACCTGGCAGATGCATTTTAATATCAATAAATGCTCAGTTATGCATATCACCAAGAAGAGAACTGTCCACTGATCTCAGTATACCATCAATGGAGACAACCTGGGAATGGTACACCACCACCCATACCTAGGTGTGGAGTTCTCTGATGACCTCAGATGGAACATTCACATATCCAACGTATCTGCCAAATCTAATCGTGTACTAGGTTTTATCAAGAGAAATCTTTATAAATGCTCAGAGAAAACTAAACAATCGGCTTTACACTAGTTCGTCCTAACCTCGAATATGCGAGTGCTGCCTGGGATCCATACACCAAAAAATATTAACGAACTTGAGAAAATACATCGACGAGCAGCGAGATTTGTAATGGGTAACAACAGTCGGGAAAGCAGCGTAACATTAATGATGAAAACACTCAAGTGGGAGTCCCTAGAACGCCGCAGAGAGGTCGGCCGCCTAGCAATGTTCTATAAATCCCTACGCGGAGAACTAGCTCTTCCTTTGCCGAGCCACCTTGTTCACTCAATTAACAACACTCGTGGCCACAGTGAATGATTTATTCAGGTGCCGGCAAGGACTCAGGTTTATGCTAACAGCTGTTTTAATAGAACAGTAAAGAACTGGAACGGACTAACCGAAACAGTTGTGTCTGCAGCCACGGTGGATACTTTTTAATCTAGGCTGGGCAGACGACTCTAAAATTCCCTGTAGTGCTATGGCATATGCCCCCCCACCCCTTATATTGGCGTAATGACCTTATGGTTTTTGCCAATTATTATATAGACATAGAGAGACATTAACGTGATCTCTGAGTCACAAGGGATACACTGTCCCAAATGTTGAGAGCCAAGTTTTTACACCAAATATCATGCCTCCCCAGTCCGTCAAAGATAACATTATTGCGTAACGTTCTCAGAACGTTTTTTTGAAAGTTCTTAACATTCCCAGAACGTTACTCGTTAGTTTTATGTTACGATAAGGTTATTGTACATCGTTCCCAGAAGGTTAAGAAAATTTTCAACGATACAATAATGGAGCGGCAAGCCATTTACCCCATTGCGCCCCTTCACCCATTAACTCTGTCTTTCGACACAAGAAGATAACAAACAATAACAGTCGCTTTAGAAATACCTGCTCAATGAAACAATGACGGAGCAGCAAGCTAGTTATCCCATTGTGTACCTTCATACATGAATACTGTCTTTGTGCACAAGAAGACATGCAGCACTTGTCAGAAATCAAACGTATACGACATAATAAATTATTAACAACATTACACAATAAACTGTTATTAAAAAAAAACAGTTGGTTCCGCATAGCAAATCTGTAATTAAAAACAAAAATTATTGAAATGAAACATAATTGATTTGATTATGTGTAATTGAACTCGGCCCTGGTTATAGTAATATATATATGCTAGTAATTATAACAGTCACTTTGTGTAGTTTTTATTAGTCCTTTGGCCGAAGGTCCAAGGGACTATTGCCATCACTCTGCATCCTCCATCTGCCGTTAGCTGCCGTATCTCAGAAACCGTTCAGCAACTTTTTCTCTAATTTTGCATAGACATATCTTGGGGCACTGCCACTATGCACGAGAAATCTGTATTTGATTGAATCATTTTAAGGGCTCCCTAGGGCCTCCAAGGACCCAAAAACTGGTAAAAATGTAACATTTGGCCTATTTTTTTAAAAACTGTTAAGCAACTTTTTTTCTAATTTTGCATAGATGTGTCTTAGGGTGCTGCCACTATATACAAGAAATCTGTATTTGATTGAATCATTCTAAGGGGCCCCCAAAGTACAAAAGGTTTACATTATCTAGTGATGTGGTTTTGAGAAGGGCCCTTGAGACCACCCCCAACATTAGATGTTGTGTATTGTTCCACAAAATCAACAGCTGTGACTAATCTTCAAAACTATTGATTTTCTATAATTGCAAGTTGTGTTTATTTTGATATTCATTTAATTATTATAAAATGGTGTGACTGTGGTGTCTTGTCTCCTGTTAGACTGAACAGTTGCCTAACACTTTTAAACTGTATCTTCAAAACTATTGATTTTCTATAATTGCAAGTTGTGTTTATTTTGATGTTCATTTAATTATTATAAAATGGTGTGACTGGTGTCTCTTGGTTAAAGATGTATTGTCTGTAGAAACCTGTAGGTGACAAACATAGACAATTAATATTCTGTCACCTGTAGGTGACAAACATAGAAAATTAATATTCTGGACAACTATAGAGTGAAATATCCTACACTTTATTTATATCAAATGCATTCTACTGTTCTGTTTACACTTGCCATGCCTTGTGTAGACATGGTACTGTGTAAATCAATTGTATCAATATAGACTAATAATTACAGATTCACAATATAGTTGACACCTGAAACAACAAAATGTCAACCATTAGAAGAGTTGACATAGTTAAGGCACAATAAAGCCTTTTGTGTCAAGACAAATACAACTGGACCAATACCCCTATCTGAACACTGCCTGTTCTTCACCTATTACATTCGCTTTGTTTAGGTGTGTGGTTCTTTTTATAGAAAATTTTAGTTTCTTTCTGTACCTTTCTACATATGATAACCATTTGTCTGCCCTGCTCACAATAAACATCATATGAATGATAAAAGGAAGATCACTACCACTTAACTTGTGGAAACTGCTCTGCTACTGCTTAGTGGACAGTTAATTAGTGGATCAAGTTCAAATACATCAGCACGTTTTTCACACCTGCATGGTAGTTTAGGCTCAGTAGTGTGCTGGCAGCTACTAAACCTATAGGCTTGTGTGAAAAGGATAGTTGGCAGAAGAACTAACTTCAAAGCACCATTGCATCCATTTAGCCAGGCAGCAGTCACACTGTCCCAGTGTCTGCTGCTATGTTTATATAATAATTATATAGGCTTAATGATCCCAATACACCAATCTGTAGGCACAATGTCAGATAATGAAACTAGGTTAAACATCTTAACAATAACTATAATTAGTTCTGTGGAGCTGTTTTTTTTCAGTGAACAGTAAACATTTTACTTCCATCATAAACCTTAATGATCTGTAACTATGATTCACCAAAAACATTTGATTAATAATTACCTACAGGGTTGTTTGATTTATGCCGGGCAGAAACTGTTTCTGCCCGGCAGAAACAGCAACAATAGGAAATACATGCCATTGATAGGCAAACGTGTTCTTTTTATAGAAAATTTCAGTTTCTTTCTGTACCTGTCTACGTATGATAACCATTTGTCCGCCCTGCTCACAATAAACATCACATGAATGATAAAAGGAAGATCACTGCCACTTGTGGATTATTATTATTATAAAACTGCTCTGCTACTGCTTGGTGGACAGTAAGCTGCAACTGTCTTTGAGTTTGTTTACATTTTGACAAACTACTATTATATAGCACTAATTTTTGAATGAATCACATTTTGAGAATGCATGTCATTGTTTGCGGTGTAACTTTTGTATGCTTCATTTTCTGCTGCTACAAGTTGCATTCATCTGAAAGATTATTCAATTACCTATCCAATGATAATACATATGTTGTGGTGTTGGATATATAGCTTTGGTATATTCTATATTGTACACGAGGGTTGTGATAGGACATTGCGACAGTGCAGAGAGACAGTACGAGATGTGTCACTCAGTATATGAAGTGTGACTTTCAGATACTTCATTTTGTAGTGCTATGGATTATGATGGGCCTCTCCATTAGCTCCCTATATATTTGTAAGTTAGGTGAGTAACACCTTCGAAGTTCTGACAGCAGGACACCGCCTTCGGTGAAGTCGAGACAAAAGTTTTACAAAGGCTTCAATTTCAAACAGTCTATCACCATCCAGCTGACCCATTTTTTTTTTTTCAAAAACTTTTCAGTAACTTTTTCTTTAATTTTTCATAGACATTTCATGTGGTAGTGCCACTATACACAATAAATCTGTATTTGATTGATTCATTCTAAGGGCACCAAAGGTCCCCTAAAATGCTAAATTTGCTAACTAAAATTAATTGTCTACCTCAGAGTAGCTATATTTATAACTTGTTGTGTATTACACCCAGCTGTGGAGCTAAGATTCTCTGCCTGCTATTGTTTGATGGAAACTGTGACTAATATGTAATTGGTCACTGGCAGAAGCTTGTGTCAACAGACAGCATTAAGCCACTAGACCCCTGTTAAACTGGACAGTTGCCTGTAGGTTTTAAACTATGTCAAACAGTGAGTCTACCTTTTGCTCTCAGATAATCGTCCTCTTAGTTTTACACATGAAGACATAATCTGGCATAACTTGATAAGTCTTTGTAGCAGCACATTTGTACTTCCAGTGTATCATTGCAACATAACATACATATTACATAATGTGTGCCACATTTGAATGTTGTGCATGTAATATTTCCATGCAATCCATTTGCATATATAATTTCAACAGCCATTTTCTTCATTTTCACTTTTTGACCCCTACCATGTCCAATGCTCCATAACTTCACCAATTTTTGTAGCAGTCATATAATTTTTGAAACCGTGTAAAGCACCCTACCAAACCTTTACAAGGATGTAAGAAAACAATGTTACAATTTTTCCGACTTATCAGTCATTTGGTCAGCCGGGGTCACATATAGACGTATTAGTCCAAAGGACTTCAGGGCCACTTGGCCCATTTTTGTATTTTGTGTGTAGTAAAATTGATTGTGGTGTTAAAAATTTAAATGCTTTCTAATCAGAGTAATCTATAGACTAATGCATAGTGCAGTGTTTGTGTATATATGCAATAGTGTTGGATTTTATATTACACAGTATTTTTGTACTTTAGCTCTAGTCAATTGAACAACAGTATAGGTATAAGTGGCAATTTTAATGCTGCTTTAAACACTCCTTTTGATATGATATGTGTGACACTATTGGTCTGGTAAGCTCAGATTATGAAACATTTGGTCAAACTTGCAACACTTATGTGAGTGACGCACACAACTGTACCTCGTGGTTAGATCACTTTATTTGTTCGCATAGTGTTCACTCTACGATCACTGACTTACACATTTTAGATAAATGCCCTAGTTCAGATCATCTCCCTGTAGGACTTGTTATCTCTACTTTTGTAACTGCAGAAAGTCAAGACAATGTCTCTGGCAAAGTGTGATGATAATTTTTTTCCTATTTTTAAAAGGTCTAAAGCACCAGATTATAATATCCGAGGATATGTAAAGAGTAGTGTTGTACATCTGGACAAAGTACTAATTCCAGAATCATTTACATGCACTAACATTGATTGCTCAAATAGACAGTGTATATGTGACATTGATAAACTACTTGATGAAATAAGCACTGCACTTATGGAAACCAGTCTTGAAACTATCAGTACATGTAAAAAACATTGTAACAAGATTATGTTGTACCCGGCTGGGACGATTATATAAAAGGGGCACATACTTAAGCCAGAAATTCCTATATTCTGTGGCGCAGTATGGGAAAACCCAAGCACAGCCCAATATGTGAACACATGTGAAGACCTAGGTTACACTTTAAATGTTTGCTGAAACAGTGTCAACAAAGAGAAGAAATGTCTCGAGCAGATGCCATGGCTAAATCCATGTCTACTAAAGATACAGCTTCTTTTTGAAAAAAACGTGTCCACAATGTACAAGACAGTTTTTCTTAATGCTTCTACTGTCAATGGTGCTAGTAACACATCTTCCATATCTGACATGTGGAAAACACATTTTGAATCACTGTTAAATAATGTCACTTCAGATGTACCTTAGATATGCAACATGTAAAAGAATATATACACAATACTGGGAATGTGTATGACGACAATGATATACACATTACACCTTGCATGGTGCAGAATGCTATAGATAAACTGAAGTCTGGTAAAGCGTGTGGTAATAATGGGCTATCTGCAGAACATTTTATACATGCAGATAGGCGCATCACTGTATTATTGTCCATTTTTACACTGGTGTTATCTCGCATGCCTTTATGAAAACTATTATTATATCCTTGGTGAAAAATAAGTCTGGTGACACAAGTGATGTTAACAACCAGTCCTGGGGCCGAGTACATTTTCATGAGTACAAGTACGAGTACTTTGACGATAGATAAGTACGGGTACATTGCTAGAAGCTGAGAACGAGTACAAGTACAAGTACATTCTCACGAGTACGAGTAAAAGTACGAGTACATTAAACAAAATGTAAATACGTTGTGTTAATCAACTGACTAGTCTGTATATATTGTAGTTAGAATGTTATGGCCTTCTATTTTTAGTTGTTTCCAACACTCGGCAACGTTCTATTAACTGACTAGTCTGTATTATTGTGGTTACAATGTAATGGTCTTATGAGGTCTCATTCAACTAGTCAGCCTTTTTTAGAACATTATACCCCAAACCGACCTTTATTTGCTGGCACTGAGGGTGGTCACTGCCAGGATGCTAGTCGTCCTCAATGTTTCGTTTATGTTCCAAATTGAGACGGAACCAACATTAATGTGATCTCCGAGTCATGAGGGATACACAGTCCCTAATGTTGAGACTCGAGACCAAATATCATGCCTGCCCGGTCCGGGTTTTGAACTCAAGATACTGGCATGCCAGGCGTATGTGCTAACCACTAAAAATCTTTTGGATCTTCTAGCTGGTGTATACCTGGGGCTGGGTCCTGGACTGGAGTTGGGAAGTAAACAATTTCACATGGCTGTAAATGTGCAACCTGTCGTTCACTCACTATTTCTACCATGGTGCGACAATGCCCCAGGGTCAGAGGAATATGTACAATATGAAGAAAGAAAGTTAAAGAAAAAGTAGTAGTTTTCTTTGGCTTTACCCTAACTTAAGTTTTGATCAATATTACATTTACCACAATCTTAACTGTAGATTTCTTGTATTTTGAAATATTAGTAACAGTTGTCATTTACGGTACATTCTATTCTAATTTTAGAACAATTTGTATTTATTTGTGGCACATTTTCTGTATTTCAGAAAAGCAGCTAGTGGTGCTAAGAGATGGACGTACACTGATCGGGTTCCTGCGTAGTATTGACCAATTTGGTAGGTTCAGAAATCTGAATGACTAAACCTATCACTAGTCAATTTGCTTGTAGTTATGACACACTGGTGTAAGAAGATTTGGTGTTGGTGACAGTGTTCCATTTTGCATGGTACTTGTCAGGGAGGAGACAGATAATCACCAGACATTGCAGACTAAAGACAGAAGCAATTACTTGTCAGATTGTTAGGTGACACATTTCTGCCAATTAGAAACAATTCTTGATTTTGTCAAAAAATGCATCCAGTTGGTGAGATAACGTGTCACCTGACAATTGCTTGTGTAACCAGGTCTTTACATTGTGATTCTTTACATTCCCAGGGGCTCGGGATTTAGACGTTGAATAAATGCAAATCATATATATCTAGATAAAACATGTGATTTTCCAAAAGAGGATTTGTGATATTTTGTAAAAATATATTATGACACTTCTTGGACATGTTGGTTTTACTTTTTCTATTTCAGCCAATTTAGTCCTACAACATACGATTGAGAGAATTCACGTTGGGAAGAAATATGGAGACATCCCTAGAGGAATCTTTGTCATCAGAGGAGACAATGTTGTCCTACTTGGTGAAATTGTAAGTCTCCTAATGCGTGTAGCTTGCTGGATATTAAAACCTAATAAAATACATGTACAGAGTATATATTTAATTGATGTAATTTAAGCACTATGGTAACAAGTTTACATGTGAGTTATGAATATTGTTTTGTAATTTATTTATAATTCCTGTTGTATTTATTCAGTTTTTGTTTAGTTTGAGAAGGGCATAGCAACTTTTAAGTCAATGACTTCAGCTGTGTCCTTTCAGCAGCGAACCATACTGGGCATGTATTATGTTGTTGTTGTTATTGAATAAACTTTCATTAATTCATTCATAAGTTATACGTTTCATCTGAAGATATATTGTTTTTATCCATATTTGTCAATAACATAAAGTTCAATTGTAGGCTATTCTTTTAGCACCCAAATGTTGTAAATCAATGTATTTTTCAAAAAGCAGTTGATTTCCTTATCACGGTTCACAAAGTGCTGCCATAGATCAATTGTAGGCAGTTTTGAGCTACCATAGGTCATTTTCGACTGTAGTGTGACAGCTGATGAATATAAAGCTAAAGACTAGTTGTACATACATGATTTAACTAAAACATTAGAATTATATTCTTTCATCATTCCTCTGTCTTCCAGGACCGCGACAATGAAGGGACGTCGACACTAGAGAAAGTGCCGATTGAGGAAATACTCGAGATGCAGCGAGAGGAGCAGTTGTCACGGCAACAGGAGGAGGAGCAGAAGAGGAAGGCTCTTCTTGAACGCGGCATAATGTTGTGTAACGACACGATACAGGACGACATTTGATGGTGTGTCGTCTCCAGAAATGAGAGGCACTGAATTGGCTCTCGGAGTGTGAGGTCAAGATGCTTAATTTCGCAATCCCAAACGTGTATAGCATTATGTATGGGTGGCTTGTTTAATTGTCACTACGTATCACAGGGGAAATAAATGGCAACAGTGGCGCCACCTGGCACATAGACCATCTATTAATGCACAGTGGTCCTATTTTGGAAAACAGAACAGGGCAACGTGGTTGTATTATCTTGGCAACTATGTCACGTCAATTAAACTTGGAGGGTATTGGCTGTAGGTTTTGGAAGCCATTTTGGATCACTGAACATGTGAGGGACGAGTGGAAATTTGAACCAATACAAAACATACACACTTATGAAACCACCTTGAATGTACAGTTTTGTTGTGAGAATATGAAATGGAATCAGTTATATCATGAAGGTATTGTGCGTAGAAGAAATATGTTTACTGCTACCAATCTTTCTTTCAATCATTTGTTGATTTATGTACGAAGTTGATGAGTTAAGAATGAGTAAACTTAACTGTATGTTGGTTGGCCAGTCCTAAGTTTTTGCTATCATATTAATATTTTCAGATCACGTGTCAGAAAATGCTTAGACAGTCGAGTTGACGGGATCCTACAGTATACATTTTATGTACCATTGGACATGTTACGTAACCACACCTATTATGTACATGTATATAAGTATAAATATATGTATGTGATTGTTTATGCACACACAGGTACATGTATGTAAACACATTTCTGTATAAATATTAATAAAAACACAAAAATATGTGTTTTGTGTATTGAGAATATTTCTACGACTAGACAGTTTACTACTAATGTTTAAAGGGATTCTTTGTAAGCTAATATACATTCGAGGTGTACCGTATCAAGAGATATTCATTTCCCATAAGTACTTTCTCTGCTGCTTATGTCTTGCATTTTATGCATAATTTGGGTGATATCTGCGCAAAAGCCGATAAACAATTGTGTTTACGCGAATCATTTTGAGCTTGTTGCCACGTGGATGATTAATTCTGAGTATAATGAATACTCATGCACGCGCAGTGAACCACACAGAGACCGTTGACGTCACACACACACCGTTGACATGTTAGATTCCAAGGTGAGTTGATTCAAGCAATGACATTGTAAATATGCATATTGACAGCTATTTTTATAAGTGTAGGAAGCGTATGCATTGTTTAATTATCCTGCTTCCCAATGCCGTCAGCCGAGTAACGATTCCATTAAGTATAATTATAACGTCTGCCGACGCGGACGGCTGCAGTCGGTGTCTGTCACCGAGTCTGTCGAGCCACTACTACAGTAACTAGCCTAGCCATAGACAAGGGTCTCGCCTTTATAGTTAGTAAAACTGCATTGTCCAGTATTTGACATCCAATCGACGAAAATGCACACTAAAATATCAGTATATGCAACTATAGCAAGGTCGTGGATGTATTTTTTTGGCCTACATCTGGGATTTGGGTATTTCTAAAGAATGAGACAGCGATGGTTTTGAACGTTTAATGCTGATGTGCGGTGCAGTGAAAAAGAACGAACACGAATATGTGAGGTGCACTTAATAAGAACGAACCATAGAGGCGATGAGAATAGAACAAGTTAACATTAATAATGTAGCGTAATTGTCAATGTCCTCCCTCGCCCCGAGTTCTTGTGATGGGAGACGCATGAACTCTTCGAGTACCTTGTTCGATCACTCGTTACCGACCACAGACATAGTCCTTGAAGCGGGTCGGCATGCGTGTCTGCCGCCTTGGTCTGTCCGCTCGGAACATAGTGTTTGGTACTGACGGTGGCGGCGATGCGAGCTTCTGTTGCGGTGCAGTTTCTCGGTTCGGTCCGGCGGATGGCGGTTCATCGGCGGACGATCTTGGTGAGGCCACCGGAGTATCTTCATTCCCTATGTCGGGCTCAAAGTGGAGGCTGTGCGGGTTGGGGCGTATGTCTTGTCGGTGCACTGGTGTGCTCTGCGACTTTCTGAACATTGCCGTGTCCGGGGTCGGCGGCGAGCGATTGGCGTCGCTGCCGAGTGGTGTGGAGATCTCATGTGTCAGGTCCTCCATGGGAAGTAGGGATAGGGGTGTAGTGTTCAACTCTGTATAGTTCAATTACTGACTAACGGAGTGACTGTTATCGCCACCTAGCGTATCGAGTTAGACTTAACATCCGGGATAGCTACATCCGGGCGGCTACAGTAAATAAACGTTTTCTCAAAGCTCTCAATAAACAGACTCAAAACATCATATTTGGCGACGAGTGATGCAGGTGTGAACTTCGCAACAAAGTTAAGTACTGCAATAATGTCCGATCTGCCAACGTATCCACACTTCGATGTTAGTGCAAGCGGTGACGTCGCAATTCGCTGGACCAAATGGGTCGCTCGCTTCAAAAATCTCATGACGGCGTGCAACATCACGGACGACACACGTCAACGCGCACTACTGCTTCATTATGCGGGTGAAGAAACGCACGATATCTTCGACACGCTGCCTGTCGTCGCTGGTGACGATGACGAAAATGAACTTGAGAAAGCAGTCAAAGCACTCACAACACACTTCGCTCCAAAGAGAAACCGCTAGTACGAAGTCTACAAGTTCAGACAGGCAAAGCAGGAGAAGGGGGAAGACATCACCGCGTACTACACGAGGCTGAGGCAGCTTGCAAAAACGTGTGAGTTCTCCGATATCGACAGAGAAATCATGAGCCAGATCGTACAGAACTGCGAGTCTAGTCGGCTTCGACGGAAGGCATTAAGTGACCCCGACATAACATTGACCAAACTGGTGGATATCGCAAAGGTCATGGAACTGTCCGAGATGCAAGCCAAGGGCATAGAACGCGTCAATCACAACAGTCAGTCGGTGTCTGTCAACAAGATGTCAACCCACAAACCCAAACAATCACAGTGGGTTACGAAACCGAAGGACGAGAATAACGTGTGCCGCAACTGTGCGCAGACGTGGCCGCACCCTGGAGGGAGATCGTCCTGCCCTGCCGCTGGGAAGGAGTGTATGAACTGTCACAAGATGAATCACTTCGCTTCATGCTGCCTGTCTAGACCAACAACGCGCAGACCGACGAAAACGGAGAAACGTAAACCGAACACGCGTAAACCACAGAAGCGAGGTGTACACATCGTTGCGGCTGAAGACAGTTCGAGTGATGACGCGTGTGTCTACAAACTATCACTGTGCAACGTCGGTGTCAACAAACGCGATGCACGTCCACACTTCATTGTCAATGTCAACGGCCACGAACTGAACGTCATTGCTGACTCGGGAGCTGAAATCAACATCATCGATGAATGCGACTACGCCACGATGACACCGCAACCGCAGCTGAGCCGCGATGACACGAAGATCTTCCCGTACGGATCTGCAAAGCCACTTCCTGTCAAGGGTATCTTCACGGCCACTGTGAAATCTGCAACACAACAAAGTGACGAACTGTTCTATGTTGTAGCGGGCTCAGGTGGCTCACTTCTAGGATGGAAGACGTCAAAGCGACTTCATCTGGTACGAGTCGTGCAACCGCTATCGACCAACCAGCCACAGGCTACAGCTATCGATCGCTTAGTCTCCGAGTATGACGACCTTTTCCAAGGTCTCGGTCAACTAAAGGATTTCAAAGTGAAATTACACGTCGACGAGACGGTGCAACCTGTTGCGCAACCACACAGGAGGATCCCGTTTCACGTCAGGCAGCAACTGGAACAGGAGTTGAAGCGAGACGAGGAACTCGGCGTCATCGAGCGCGTCGAGGGGGCAACGCCCTGGGTATCGCCATTGGTCGTAGTACCGAAACCGAAAAGTGAAGGTCAGATCCGGGTGTGTGTCGACATGCGCCAAGCGAATCAGGCGATCACGCGAGAACGTCACATCACGCCGACCATCAACGAGCTTGTAAACGACCTCAACGGTGCAGCTGTGTTCAGCAAACTCGACTTGAACCAAGGCTACAATCAGCTGGAACTCGAACCGTCATCGCGACCTATCACCACTTTCTCCACGCACATCGGCCTGTGGAGATATAAACGTCTCAATTTCGGTGTGTCTAGTGCAGCCGAAGTGTTCCAGAATGCCATTCGCGAAACACTAAGTGGCATATCCGGTGCGATCAACATCAGCGATGACATTCTCGTGTTCGGCGCAACGCAGAAGGAGCACGATCAGCACCTGAAGGCGACGTTCCAACGACTGCGCGAACATGGTCTCACGCTGAACAAAAAGAAATGCTCTTACAACAAGGGCACGCTTGAGTTCTTCGGGTACGTCTTCTCCCGAGGAGGACTCTCTGCTGATCCAAAGAAGGTGTCAGCGATCCAGAATCTCGACACTCCGTCAAACGCAACGCAGGTCAGAAGTCTTCTCGGCATGTCCAACTTCTGTGCGAGATTCATCCCTGGTTACGCGACGATGACGCAACCTCTACGAGAGTTGACGAAGAAAGATGCGCTTTGGAACTGGACGGATGAGTGCAGCACGTCTCTCGCCTCTATACGTCAATCGCTATCGAAGGCGCCGGTGCTGGCGTACTTTGATGAGCGAAAGAAAACGGCAATCTACGTGGACGCCAGTCCTGTCGGCCTTGGCGCAATCCTCACACAGAGTGCCGAGTCAGACGAGCGTGTCATCGCGTACGGCAGTCGTGCGCTAACCGCCGTGGAGCAGAGGTACTCCCAGACCGAACGCGAGGCGCTGGCCGTCGTATGGGCCTGTGAACACTTTCACCTATACGTCTACGGTCAACCGGTCGTGGTATTCACTGACCACAAACCGCTAGTGTCGATCTACGGCAACCCAAAGTCTCAACCAACAGCACGCATCGAGCGGTGGGCAATCAGGCTGCAGCCCTACAACGCCACCGTGGTCTACCGTCCGGGGTCAGATAACCCTGCAGACTTCTTGTCACGACACCCATGCCAACAAACGCGTCAGACTTCCCGTGAAGAGAAGGTCGCTGAGGAGTTCATCGATTACATCTCGATCAACTCCGTGCCGAAAGCGATGTCGATCGAACAAGTGCGATGCGCAACAATGGCCGACGCGACACTACAAGCTGTAGTGCAAGCCCTACGCACTGGAAAATGGCAGCAAAACTTGTCAGACAAGGTAGACGTCGAGTCGTACAAGTCCTACCAACTGCTGAAGAACGAGCTGACGACCACAGTTGACGGTGACACCATTCTTCGTGGTCATCGGTTGGCCATCCCCGCAACACTGCATAAATGCGCGGTCGACCTTGCCCACGAAGGTCATCAGGGAATCGCGAAGACAAAAGCATTGCTGCGAGAGAAGATTTGGTTCCCCGGCATCGACAAGATGGTCGAACGTCGTGTCAAATCATGCATTGCGTGTCAAGCGCCTGTGCCAGAGGTCAAACGTGAACCTTTGCAGATGAGTCCACTACCCACAGCGCCCTGGACAGAAATCAGCGCAGATTTCGCAGAACTACCCACGGGACAATACTTGCTGGTCCTAATGGACGATTACTCAAGATTCCCGACCGTTGAAATCGTATCGTCAACATCGGCAAACGTGGTGATCCCTCGTCTGGACAAAGTATTGTCAGAGTATGGTACGCCCGACACACTTCGAACGGACAACGGTCCACCGTTTAACAGTCGTGACTTTGCAAACTTTGCTTCAGATCTCGGTTTCCGCCACAGGAAGATTACTCCGTACTGGCCGCGAGCGAACGCCGAAGTCGAGCGTTTCATGCGAACGGTGAAGAAAGTCATCAAAACATCTATCTGTGAGCAGAAAGACTGGAGAGCCGAGATGAATCGGTTCCTTCGCAACTATCGCGCAACTCCACATGCGACAACCGGATCTCCTCCAGCAACACTTCTACACGGACGATGGATGAAGGTCAAGTTGCCACAAACGACACCCGAGCCGTTCAACAGGAAGGACGTACAACAACGCGACCAGAACAACAAAGCGAAGATGAAACGTGCAGCTGACGACAAAGCGTACGTCAAGCCTTCGACCATCAAGGAAGGTGACGCGGTCATCATCAAACCGCCGATGAGGAGGCGCAAAATCGACCCAGCGTATGATCCACGTCCGTACCACGTCACACACGTCAAAGGTTCCATGGTCACTGCGCAGCGTGGAACGCATCGAGTGACGCGAAATTCGTCATTCTTCAAACACGTCACGAGCGACGTAGTCGAATCGGAAGATGAGTCGAGCTGGGATGATGACATCAGCATCGGTGACATCGGTGACGCCGAAGATCAGCAAATCCTGCCTGATGACGTCGACGAGATGCCTCGCTATCCAGCTCGCATGTGCAATCGCCCGCGACATCTCGACGATTACGATGTGTACTAATTCGTATCACTAACATAATAATGCCTTGTCATACAGACACTACCCATAACAATGTTGTAGTCTGGCTAGTAATTGTTTTTTTCCATGCAAGGACACTATGTAATCGGGCCTATGCATTTTTACTAATGTGTTTTTTCTGAACGCTGTATCTTTTATCCAGTTTGGGGAGGGATGTAGTGTTCAACTCTGTATAGTTCAATTACTGACTAACGGAGTGACTGTTATCGCCACCTAGCGTATCGAGTTAGACTTAACATCCGGGATAGCTACATCCGGGCGGCTACAGTAAATATACGTTTTCTCAAAGCTCTCAATAAACAGACTCAAAACATCATAAGGGGCAGTCTCCCTATGTCAGCGGACCTGTTGGGGATGTCATCCGTGATACGGCGTGGGCATGGCTTATCCACGTACGGGACGTAGCGCCGTAGAAATTGGCGGTTGCGAAGGGTGACTCTGCCAGACCCGTGGACTTTGATGGCGTACTGGTCGTGTTGCCGTACCTCGATGACTTGTCCAGACTTGTCCCAGCGTCGTGGCGCATTCCCAGTCTGGTTCTGGATGCGGACGCTATTCCCCACTTTCAGAGGAGGCAGTTTCTTAGTGTGGGGTAGGAGGGCTTCCACCTCCTTGGCATGGCGTTCCATGAGAGCCTTCTCCCGGTTGGCGGCTGTGTCTGTCCAGGTATCGTATGGCTCGTATTTTCCTGGCATGACGGGTATAAAGTCGCGGATTTGGCGGCCAAAGACGATTTCAGCCGGGGAGCGTTTGTCAAGTGGCGTAGGCGTGTTCCTATATGTGAGCATGGCTCGCTGGAATGCCGGGATGTCGGCGTCGCCATGTGGCCCGGTGTTCTCCATGATCAAGCGCTTAGCTGACTTAACCCCGATCTCGGCCCGGGTGTTGGAATGGGGGTAGGCTACCGACGAGAGGCGGTAAACAACTCCCCAGTCTCGGAGGAACTGCTGGGTGAGCTCAGCCGTAAACTCGGGGCCGCCATCTGATGACAACTCTTCGGCGATACCATATGTGACAAAGAATTCCCGTAGCTTCTTGACGAGTGCCAGCGCCCCCCCCCCCCGTTAGTTGACACACGTAGGGCCAACCCGAGTATCTGTCAACGATGACGAGGTAATTGTGGCCGCTGTAACAGAAGTAATCGGCGCACAACATCTGGAATGGGTAGACTGGGTCGGGTGAGGGTGTAGGAGGCGGCTTGGGGTTGCTGGGAGCAATTCTGTGGCACGCCTGACAGTTATTGCGCAGCTCTTGGATCTGAATCGTGATTCCCGGCCAGATGAGAATAGAACAAGTTAACATTAATAATGTAGCGTAATTGTCAAGGTATGTGTGTCTACGGGTCTTGCATTTTCAAATTCCAGTCAGCCGTTTTTTAAAAGTTCTCGTTTCCCCACTTATTTGAACCGATACATAAAAATGATACATTCGTACGTTCACAGACTGTTTTTAATGTTACAGCTACGATTGTTAGTAAACCTGGCTGGCATGTCATCATTCAATGTAAACATTTTAAGTTTGTTAAAAAGTACACAATACAATGTTGCCACGGAATTTTGGACACCAGCAGATCTGCACTCTAGTATTCATAAGTTTTTATTCAAGAATATATATTTTTTTTTAATCTAATAATCGATCAGATCAAGTTGCTCTGGTTCATGGGAATAGCACATTTGATAAAAATAGTCCTCGCTAAAAACAAATTAAACATTTTTGACATGTTACTTTACCGTTACTGTACACTTTTCACGAGAATGGCTCATATATATAATTATATACAACATTAATTATTAGAACAAGAATAAAGGAAAACATACAGTGCACTCTGGATAAGGTCGGACTTCCACGGACCCATGACAATACTGATAAGTGGAATTTCTGAAAACTAGAAAGTTATCAGAAGGTCCCCTTATTGGGACCTTTGCCCTGGACCGAGGAAAAGATTGAGTTAACTTAGCAAAAATTCACTTATGTTAGTTCGAGTTATCTAGAGTGCACTGTATATGGCCAATGCATACAGGTAATTATGTAGAAGCAAATTAAAAGTTGGCCAAGGTAATGGATTGGGATTTTAGTCTGACCGAATCTACATAACAAGGTTCTTTAGTATTTCTTTTCCATTTAGCCAGCTGTACACTTAAGATAAGTCCCATAATCCAACATCTAAACTGAATTAATCTGCACAGTGTTGAGTTAGTTAACGCATATTTAAGCTCAGTTTCTTAAATTCAAGTTTGTTTATTTGCAGGAACGTTGGAAATAGCTGAGCTGATGGAAAGAGGAAATTGAAGAACTCAACTTAACAGTGCCATTAATTGGAGAATGGGTCACCTGACATAAGATGATGTCCGACTTTGTTCTGCCCCATTCTGTTCTGTGCAACATCTACTGGGAAGTTGTACCTCACTTCAGGTTTCAAATGGATGTGTGCATCTGATAGCTTTGTGTATCAAAATGCATAGCAGTGCTATCAATAGGACAATATGTTAACTGACACAGTAGTGAAGAAGATGTGTGACTTTGTTCTGCCACATTACACTGTAGTTCCTTGTGGCTTCTGCTGGGAACATGTACATCACTACGTTTCAAATGGATTTGTGCAATCGATCGATTTGTGCATCGAAATGCTCAACATCCCGTCATTATGTTGCAAAGTAGAACATAATAACATTTATGCTTTCTTATGCTCATCATGTTTGGATTGTGTTCTACAGCATATCCTTCAAAATTTGTTGAAACAAGTTTGTGTTAAGTGAACTATACTGGGAGTAGTGTATAAAAAGGTGTCGACAAAATTGATTTTATAATAATTTTGAAAATTCATAAAATATAAATGTTCCACACCATTCAAAATGTATCAGGGGTCTTCTTTGAGCTAAATACACCAATGATGACTGAAAACAGTGTTTTAAAATATGCGTTACTTTTAAAGTTTTGTAATTTTATAACTTATTTTCCATCATACAATGGCCATTTTATTTGTTATCGAAACGGGAGTTAAACAGAAACAAATTCAATATCGTTTACTTTACATGATGGGCAGAAAAAATAATTATTGTACTCCAAGTACAAAATAAAACATCTATTTACACTGATACAAAATATTTTAATATTTTGTCGACAATAATGTTATGCTCTTTATAGATTTACATTTTTCAAACTAAAATTAAACCTTATGTAGATAAGAAAGTGTATATCCACCTATCCTATTTTAATACTGTAAAGTACTTTAGTGTTGTGTGGTGTATTTATACTACTTATAGAAATAGCAGCTGGATTTATGGTGCAAATTAAATGGTTTCATTATTGAATGTTTCTCGGCTTCAGTAAGTTTCTGTTATATAAACGTTTAATTAAAACCACTTAAAATTGTATAGCCAGATGTATCTAGTGAAAAGGGAACATGGTAGTACCATAGTTTTTATATTCCAACAAAAACAATGCCAATCATTCAATATGACATCGGCGTCGCCGGCATCGGCGGCTTCGTGCATGGAGAGGTAGTGTTTTTTCTTTTAAATCAATCCGTCTGTCATGAACTGTCGCTATGTTCATTCTCCGTTTATTCCATATATTTTCCTTCTTTTCTTTGCTGAATCTGTGACATAAACAGCAGCTGGTCCACGTTTCATTTTGATAATTTTATCGGTCACGACATGGCGGTGGCTAATCCATATACACATATGTTGATGGCGTATTTCTTGCATCTATTAACTCGGCGTAGCTAATCGAAGTCTGACGGACAGTTCCGAATATTCATGAGCATGCCTCATACGGATCGTGAAGGTGGGCCCAAAGTAGAAACTCCGGAGTTATTTTTTCGATGTATTGTTAGGGTCATTAGTGATTAATAAAACATAATTCTAATGAAATAAATTAAGGCACAGAATTACATGAAATAATCATATTAACAGGATTACCTAATAATTGCGTGTATTACAAAGACAAAGAGATTGACATTCTCAAAGAATCCCTTTAAAGCAACAAAACCAGCCACAAACATACGTCATTATTACATTCTTACCACTTAATGTCTACCTCTTGAGACGGGCACACCAAGAGAGGAACACGTTAACATGTACACACAATCACACGCACGCACGAAGGTACACACGTACTCCCGACACACGCACACATCCGCCAACCCACTGCACACTCGCCTACCAGTCCAAAGCCAAATCGCCCGCTAAACAACCCAAAAATCAGTCCATTCACATAGAGTTTACGTATTATACTATTACAAACCCGGGTTGCAGGCTGTCAGTAACAAACAAGAAATAAACAGTAAACACAATATACAATACAATAAACTGTCTACTAACTGAAATTTCACCAAGACGTCCTTTTCCCAGTGTCGCCTTGGGGCCCAACCAGGGTGAGGAACTTCAGAACTTGGAATCACTTTATTTGACCTATAAATACAATACATATACAACGAATAACGTAAGTAATAGATAAGGTCGGGAGACTCCCATTAAGATATATAATATCGCTAGCACAGGAGCCACCCCATAAAATAAATATAAACAACAATAAAATTTATACAAATCAGAATAGCATATATGACTTGTTTTTAGAGAACCAGAACGCGGTCCAACAACTTTACTAGTCCACCCAATAGTTCTAACAAATCCAACCTAACTCCAAACAAGCTAAACAACTGGCGAACACTTGTCATAAACTGTAATGGCATCTTCAGCAAAA
The DNA here is from genome assembly GCA_020002185.1 of Paraescarpia echinospica. NCBI lineage: Eukaryota > Metazoa > Annelida > Polychaeta > Sabellida > Siboglinidae > Paraescarpia > Paraescarpia echinospica. The sequence continues at coordinate 57,745,564 of CM034534.1, read as the reverse complement.
AAGCTGAATTAGCTCATCTCATTGAATCCACTGACCCATATCTTCTCATCTTATCCGAAACAAAAACCGACCAAACCATTAAAACATCTGAGTTCCTTTCACAAAACTACAGAGCTTTCCGCAAAGATCGTAAGCGAGGTGGAGGTGGGGTAATGCTAGCCATCAAAACAACATATCCTGTAGTGGAGATAGACACACTAGCTGACTGTGAAGTAATATGGATCAAAATATCATTGACACGTAACCACACTCTTTATGCGGGTGCCTTTTACAGGCCACCTGACAGTAAAACGCAACCCTTGGATGAACTAGATAAGGCACTAAACACCTTAGCACTCAAGAACTCAAAAAATCACATCTCCATACTAGGGGGAGACTTTCACTTGGAAACATAAATTGGGAAACCTTACAAGTAACACCTGGCACCAGCAACAAAGCCGTCAACGACAAGGTCATTAATATCCTGGAAGAACATCATCTAACCCAATTTCATCGTCCTCCCACACGCGAAGGAAAAATCCTAGATCTTTACTGTACAAACAAGCCAGCTCTAACCAAACAATCTGATTCCATCGCAGGTATATCAGATCATGAGATTATCCTCACAGACTCAAATATTAGACCTGAGTACCCAAAAAACCACCTCCTCAAATTAACCTGTTTTCGAAGGCAGATTGGAATAAAATGAGGGAAATTACATCAACCTTTGGTAATACATATTCCCAAGAGCATGTCAACCGGTCAGCAAATAAAATGTGGAATGCCATTAAAACCCACATTTCTACGATCATTAGCAAGTTTGTCCCATGTAAGATGTCATCTGTCAGGTGTCATCTCCCTTGGCTGACAGCTGCTCTCAAGCGAATGTGCAGAAAGAAAAACAGATTATATCAACGCGCACGTAAGACCCAAAACCATCAGGACTGGGTAAAATTCAAAAACTTTAAAAGACTTGTTGCCCAAGAGATAAGAAAGGCACACTGGAATTACATCAACGAAGTACTATCAACCAGTCTAGAGGCAAATAACACCAGACCTTTCTGGCGGTATATAAAATCCCAGAGGCCCAGAACCTGAGGGAGACTGGCGTTGCTCACACTGACAGTACAACGAAAGCAGATATTCTAAATAGGCAGTTCCAGTCTGTCTTCACAAAAGATGACGGCACAGCCATACCCAATATCTAAGGCAAAGCCTTTCCATCCATAAGTACATTACATACTGACACTGTTGGTATTAAGAAACTACAGTCGGACATTAACCCCTCTAAAGCGTCCGGTCCAGATAACATTCCCTGTCGTGTGTTGAAGGAACTTGCAGCCGAGCTTGCCCCAATTTTCACACTCCTCTTTAACCAGTCACTAAACACAGGGGAAATACCATTAGACTGGAAAAAGGCAGATGTTATGCCGATACATAGGAAAGGCAATGTCCACGATGCGCCCAACTACATGCCTATATCATTAACATGCTTTCGACACTGTACCCCATAACAAACTTCTTCGTAAACTCAGTCATTATGGCATAAATGGTAACACACATCACTGGATAGCTAACTTTCGTAAACACCCTACCCAGAGAGTCCTTGTACAAGGGCGTTTTTCGGATAATGTCAATGTCGAGTCAGATGTGCCTCAGGGTACTGTTTTAGCCCCTCTGTTATTTTTAAATGACCTACCCATGCAATTGTCTTCCAATGTCCGTCTGTTTGCAGAAGATTGTCTGTTATACAGACCTGTCCAAACACAGACGGACCAGTTGGCCTTTCAAACCGACTTAACCGCTTTCAATAAATGAGGAAAAGACTGGGGAATTCACTTTAATGCAACAAAGTGCAATGTAATGCGAATCGCCAGAACTCCAAATCCAAATACATTATCCAGTAATCATATATTAAAACAAGTTGACACAGAGAAATATATTGGGGTAATGGTCACAGACAACCTGTCCTGGTCAACACGTATCTCCCAAACTTGCAACAAAGCCGATGCCACTTTATCATTCTTAAGGAGAGATCTGAAATCGTGTCCGCACGTCCTAAAAGAAAGAGCTTATATTACTCTTGTTCGCCCCATTCTAGAATACGGCTGCACAGTATGGGATCCACATTGACAAAAAACATCAACACACTCGAGAACATACAAAGAAGAGCAGCAGTAAAAGGCGACTACAATTACAATAGCAGCGTAACAAAGATAAAAGATTTAGGTTGGTCAAATCTCGAGGAGAGGAGAAGGAACCTCCGATTATTACGTACGTTCAAAATCGTCTATAATCAAATTGCTGTCCGGTCCAGAAACATTTTAGTACCTGCTGACAGACGCACACGCTCAAATCACCATTATAAACATAAACACATCAGAGCCAACACTGAAGAATATAGAAACTAATTCCCCCCGCACTTTAACTGTATGGAATTTCCCAGAAGCGTCATTAGTTAATGCAAAGAACGCCCCACAATTTAAGGAAATACTAGGTCGTGAGCAATGCTCATAGAGCAACCAACATCATTGGCATGATACCCAGAAACAGAAAGAGAAAACCACATACACACCCTGCCATCCACCCACCAGCCACCCACCAACGCATTCACGGAGTAATGCCACAGGAATTGTCTTATTTTTCCCCCATTGATTTCGACCACCGCTCCTTCCTCTTTCGGTTGGCATTAGACGACAAATACCAAGTTGTTTCACCGCCTCTGTGCCTCGGTGTCTTTGAACAACGACTTTGTATTCTAATGACGCAGTTGAAGAAACCGGCGGCTTGTATACTGTATCACCATGGCAACGGCCACAATTCTCCGAACACGACGCCGCAATATTACACCAGTTGTATGTCAGAAAATCCAGGAACTGACAACTATCGATGCTGTAATTATGACGTGGTGCTGCATAGATGTTCACAGTGAATCTTGATGTAAAACCAAAGTGTACATGTGCTAATATAACACTTATAATATTGTTAGTGAATGATGTGGAAGTCATATAGCCGCAGTGGAAATGACGAAGGCTACAACATTTATAAAGAAGCACTTAACCAATCTTCAACTAAAATTAGAAATTCAAAGAGAAGCTATGAACAAAAAATACCTTGTAATATAAAATATGACAACAAGAGTTTTTATGCATATGTTCGGAGCAAACAGAAAGTTCAGGATAAGATCGGTCACCAAAATATAGTGCTGGCAATATAATACAACTGGGATTCTTAATGGCAGAAGATCTGAATGAGTACTTTAGTTCGGTGTTTACCAGGGAAAATATTAGTTCATTGCCAATACCAGAGGTTATGTTCAAGGGGGAGTAATCAAACTATTTAGGACAATTAATTGTAACCCCGGAAATGATAGCTAAGAAAATAAGGGCAGTGATGAATAATAAATCACCTAGAGTGGATGGGATTCCACCTAAACTACTATTGGAAATTGCAGAACAAATTGGCATACCGCTTGCAACAGTTTTCAATTTGTTGTTAGAAGAGGGAGCGGTTCCTTTAGAATGGAAAGAAGCAAACATACTGTTATTTAAAAAGAGTTTGAGAAACAAGTCAGAGAACTACAGACCAGTGAGTTTAACATCGGTGATTTTCTAAATATTATATGGTGAATTTTCTTGTTAAACATAACTTGGTAAACCCATCTCAACATGGATTTCTAAAAGCGAGGTCATGCTTAACAAATATGTCAAAGATATGTCAAAGATATCACTAAGTGGGTAGACGAGTGATCACCAGTGGATATTATCTACTTAGATTTTAAGAAAGCTTTCGACAAAGTGCCACATCAAAGATTACTGCTTAAACTAAAGGCCCATGGCATAGGGGATGGTATACTTAACTGGATAGAAAAATGACTCATTAACAGAAGACAACGTGTAGTAGTTGATGGGGAGGCTTCAAAGTATTATTATTATTATATATAATATATATACACTGACACACTCAATAGGGAGCATATCATTATATAATGTTCCTCTCTTATTGGTCTCATTACGCTATTATATATGATTATTAAATGTATCTACATTGACGCACTCAATAGGGAGTATATCATTGTATAATGTTCTTTCCTTGTTGGTCTCATTTCGCTATCATATATGATTTGTCTTAATTCGATTTGTATCTGTGTGCACTGTAATTAGTTCAAACAAATTCATTTGATTTTAATTTCATTGCGCTTACTAAGTGAATTGCACTTCACAAAGGTATTCAGATACAGATTCAGATTCAGACTGTTTATTACCAAGTAGCATTTCAAATGTACGAGGAATTCTTGGCGTTGTGCACGCTTGTCTCCCCTGCCCCCCATGCACGCGCAAAATATACAATCAGAAACATTATGAAATTATGATGCTAAAACTAGTATAAATTTAAACCAAGGCCAACTGCCAACATATTTTAAGATAGTCGTACATCTATTAACATAAAGTGAACTTGATAACATAATATTAATACCGTCTGAGTGTTACCTAAAAAGTTAAAAATTATACATGTAGTTAAATAATAAATAAATAAATGTATAAATAAATTAGCTGACGATATAAAAACTAAGCAGACAGTTAAAAAGTGTGTACATGCATGTAGTCAAGTTAATCAATAGTAAATAAATAAATAATAAAATAAATTAATAACTAAAAAATAATTAATGAATAATTTAGCATGGCGACACATAATCTAAACCGACTGAAAACAGTATCATGGCATCTCGCAGTTCAAGTGACTCACAGCCTGCGGATAAAAACTATTTATAAATCTAGTGGTCCTTGTCTTAATACTTCTATAGCGCTTGCCAGAGGGAAGAAGTTCAAAGAGATGGTTGGCTGGGTGGGTAGTATCCCATACAATGCTCTTGGATTTTCGCGCATAGCGAGCATGGTAAATAGAGTCAATGGATGGCAACTCGCGCCCACTGATTGTAGATGCGCCCTTCACGATAACTTCTAGCCGTTGTTTCTCCTCCTGACTGGCGCGGCCAAACCACACTACAATCGAGAAAGTGAGGATACTTTCAATGAGTGCGCGGTAGAATCGTATCATAATCTCCTGAGCAATGCCGAATCTCCTGAGCTGGCTCAGGAAGAACAGGCGTTGTTGTGCCTTTTTTGTAATGCACAGTGTGTTTGTGCACCAGCTGAGATCAAGGAATCTAAAAGATTCAACCTGCTCGACCTCCACGCCATTTATCGAAAGAGGATGGATGAGAGTCTTCTTTTTACGAAAATCAACAATCATTTCTTTAGTCTTTGAAACGTTCAATTCGAGAATGTTAACCGCACACCAGCCAACCATGCTTTGAACTTCATCCCTGTATGGCGTCTCATTCGCATTCTCAATGCAGCCCTCCACAGTAGTGTCATCGGAAAACTTGATCACAAAGATCGATTGGTCCACGGAGACACAGTCATTTATGAAGATAGTAAACAGGAAGGGGGATAGCACACAACCTTGTGGGGCACCTGTATTTAGGATAAGAGGTCTGGAGATAGAGTTGTTGACTCTGACAGATTGAGGCCTGTGAAGAAGAAAGTTAAGGACCCAGTGACACATGGCAGGATGTACATTCAACAATGAAAGTTTATCGAACAGCTTGAATGGGATGATAGTGTGAAATGCTGAGCTGAAGTCAATGAACAGGATCCTGGCATAGGTTCCTGGCCTCTCTAGATGCTTCAGAATGTGATGCAGACCTAAAGCTACCGCATCGTCTACTGATCTGTTTGCTTGATGTGCAAACTGGTGCGAGTCCTGGAGGCCGTTGGTGACTGACTTCAGGTACTTGAGTACTATGGGCTCGAACACTTTCATGGCGACTGAGGTCAGTGCCACTGGACGGTAGTCATTCAACCCGGTGATATTGGACTTCTTGGGAATGGGTTATATAGTGGAAGTTTTGAAGCAGACTGGAACTCTGCACTGCTTGAGAGAGGAGTTGTAGATGTCCGTATACCAATGAAGGGGCAGCATAGATAGCTATACATGGCTGAACAAGTATTTTTCAACTTCACCCAAACTGCTTGCGGCCAGCCCTGGGAACTCCGATTTCCTGTTTCATCTTCATAGAAGCCTAATTAACTGATATTTAAATCGATGAAGCAGAAGAGGCCAAGTTGGTCGAATATGGCTAGTGGATACCTAACAATAAACAGCGACAAGTCGAAGTGAGTCGACGCCTGTCTTCGTGAGCACATGCAATACATAACGCTGGGTACACACCAGTCCGATCCGACCGAGCAATGCCGGTGTAGCATGAGACAGCGACAAGCCGAGACATGTCCTCGAGAGCCCACTCAACGCATAATGTAGCTAGAGATCAGCTTGATCCGAACGAATTGATCCAACCAATCGTCTCGAATCGAACCAAACGGTCGATCTAATTGATGTATGATAACGTCCCGGCTCCAAAATCCTAGCTTCCTACTCCCGATTAAAAATCCGAATCGAGAGACTGTGTACGGGGTTGTGGTAACTGTAACTGAGTTCTTTTTTCGCTATTCTCTCCCGTAGTCAGAGCCGTGCGTCAACGGGTCAGACGAGTTGATGGCTCACCCCCGGTCGGGTGTATCACCAACTATATGGGGCGTGGAGAGGGCAGCACCCGACTAACCGGTGTGACATCATAGACACAATCCTTGCATTCATATAAACGGGATACTTGTTTATTTCATCAACTTAACAATTGATCATGCTGGCCAACTTGTAGAAAATGTCATTGAGGAGGGGTGTATACTTTTACCCGTTCAACTTGAACAGGGTGGAGGGAGTTGTTGGATATCAAGTGTCAATAACAACATAAGAAGCCCCCGGACCACATCAGCAAGACGATGTAGCTAGTACCCGGTCCGAAGACGCTGGAAACGATGAAGAAATAACAGAGATTTTGTTTATCGTATACATAGTAGGCCTATGGAAATGTTTATATAAGATGTCCCTGGCGGAGGTGAGACGATCACGAGTCACAGATGGTCTACGCAGTCAGGACTTAGGCACAACTGCTTCAGAAAAGATGTTTTCTCGAATGTTCAACAGCCACGTGTTCACTGCGTCACTGTCGCATATGGTAATACGGCGTTTATCCAATGTTAACCAGTGGCTCACTAAATAAATACGTTAGTCCAACTCATCCAACACCCACTTGTGCATCGGTTACAGCTAGAGATCAAGGTTGATGCTTGATATAGTAATCCATTTACTGCGCGCTGGTCACAGCTAAACTGGGATTTTTGCGGTACGTAACGTCAGGGCAGTCGAACAGAAGGAATCGTGAAGAAGGATGTTCCAAATAAAGACAGAAAAACAACGAAAAAGAAATAAAAGCGCATTTAAAAACAAGTGGTGCACTATATACATATGTTTGTAGCTTTAGAGGATGTGGACGCCATGTAAGGGTTGCATTTCCTTGTTGGCTGGCTGATATAGTTTGGGGTTTCGTTTGCGTGTGATGGTGAGGACTGCGAATTTCTTAACATTGAAGTTCATTGACCATTTCTTAAAACAGGTGGCAAGGGTTTCTAAATCGATTTGTCATATCTGTTGATCTTTTGTGTTCTTTATTTCTCTGCAAAGGATGCTGTCGTCTGCAAAGAATTTAATTGTTGAATTTATTTGTTCCTTGATATCGTTTATGTATAGAAGGAATAGGACCGGCCCCAGGACAGATCCCTGAGGGATTCCGAAGTGGCATTAGCCCAGGAAGAATGTGTGCCATTGAATGAAACAGATTGTTTACGACGGGATAAGAAGCTATTGATCCAGCCAAGAGTGTTCTTTCTGATGCCGTTGTAGTTTAATGTATCTGATAGGTGGTGATGAGCAACTTTATCAAACGCTTTACTGAAGTCAAGTAGTGTTACATCTGTCTGACATTTTTGATTTAGTGTTTCTGACCAGTCATTGGTTGAGTTTATGAGTTGTATTACAGTAGAGAGGCAGTTCCTGAATCCATGTTGTTTATTAATGAGGATGTTATGAATGTTAAGATGTTTGGCGACATGACTTAAGATTATGTGTTCCATGATTTTACAGCACAAGCAGGACAAGAATATGGGTCGGTAGTTGCAGGCGTCTGATTTTGGACCGCCCTTATGAATTGCTGTAACCAGTGCTCTGGCTCCACTGTTTTGGGACTGTTGCTTGGTCATTTGATTGCTAGAATAGACATCTAAGAGCTGGAGCTAGTTCATTTGCAACAATCATAAGGAAACGAGGTGACATTTCATCAGGATCGCATGCTTTTGATGGGCTTAAGTTAAATAATTGTTTGGCTATGCTGGCAGTTGTGATGTGTAAACGAGGAATGGAGGCATATGGAGATGGACATTTACTGTGCATTGGTATATGTGTCTGCTTATTAAATACGCTTTGGAAGTGCATGATTAATGCCTCCGCCTTGTACTAACCTGTGCTGCACATTTTATGAACAGTTTTAAGTATTGGGATTCCTAGGTTTTCTGTGCGAGCGAGTTTTACGTATGACCAGAAAGATTTAGGGTTTTCAGTCATATTCTTGCCTATTATGTTGTTGATGTAATCGTGGTTTGCTGAGCGGATACATTTAGTAACATAGTTGCGATATTCACGATAGGCTTTCCAATCTGATGGGGTGTTTATTTTATGGGCTTTTGAGAACAATTTGTCACGTTTTCTCATCTTATGCTTGATTTCAGATGTTACCCAAGGCAGATTTCGTTTTCCTTTAGTGAGTTTTGATGGAACATTGTTATCCATAATCTTGTCCAGTCCATTTCTAATTGCTTCCCAGTTTGTGTCAACTGAATGTTCTTCAGGGTTTGGGGTTAAGAAGTTGTTGACGAAATCATACACTTTGGTTTGCAGTATTTGGGGGTCAATTCTGTCATAGAGATATATCTTTCTTTGTGGTTTCTTTTGTAACTTAGGTTTGACATTGATATTAAACAGTACAATGCAATGGTCAGAAATGCCTGGAAGCACCTGTATGTTGTCTATGAAATTAGGGTTTGATGTAACCAGATGGTCCAGGATGCTATTTGAGACAGGTCCTGTGATGCTAGTAACTAGTTGTGAAAGCGAGTTATCAAGTAAGAAGTCAACGAATTAAATTTATCGTGCATTGCTTTAGTGTTAGTATTTGTTGTCAACCAGTCGGTCCAGTTCATCTCTGATAGATAGAAGTCCTCTCCAATTATTAAGTTTGGGTGCTGGCATGGGTTTTTATTGATAGTCTTGGCTACTGATAAGATTAAGGCGTCTAATGACTGAGTTTTGTTTGCCTGGTGTCTATAATAACTGGCCAGATATAGCAGTTTAGAGTTACTGAATTGCACGCTTGCCCAGATAATTACACAGTTTTCGCCAATTCAGGTTCATCAGAGGTAATGAGGGAGTCATTGGTGGCAATAAAAACTCCTCATCCATTTGCATCGCGATCTTTGCGGTAGACAGTGTATTTTTTTGGGAATAGTTCATATGTGTAGCCATATTGCTATCTAATTTGGATTCACAACCCAATATGAGTTCTGGTTTGATCGATTGTTGCATGGAAGGCTGCTTGTTTAGTCACGCTTTTGATACGGTTACACTTTATGATCATTGCCCTGAGGCCATGTTTTTTGTTTTTGATGGCAGGCGTGTTACGAGTACCAGACGAACCTTTGGATGGAATTGAGGTTTTCGGGTGCATATTATCTTCATCATTGAGACAATAATTGTAATTAGTGTCATCAAGTTCAGAGAGCAGAGAAAAGGAGTTTGTAGTGGCGACTAATTGGGTTTAGGATATTGACGAATAAAAATTTGGAAAACCACATTTGTAGCAGATCCACGAGAAGCTTGATATGTTTTAATGACGCTATAGTCAATTTTGTTGGTATCTAAGCATTTGGTATGGTACCATAGTTCACATTTGTAGCACAAGATTGCTCTGTCATCTTCCTTTACTTCATCCCTGCACACTCCACAAGGATATGTGTTTCGATTTGGCCAGCGAGAAGTATGATCAATAACATATGATAATGGTTGGCTTTGAATTTCAGGACATGGGGACAGAAACAGGATTTCTGTTTAGAGATTATATACAGAGCTAAACTCTACTTGCCGACACTTTCACTGAAATTTTAGATGTTGCTGACATTAGTAGTATCGTTTGGCCCTTCCTCAATGTGGGAATTTGAAGGTTATGCAGAAAGGAAGCCAGAGTTGTGTTAACTTGCAGACTAGTTTTGTTTTGTGAGCAGGGCAATAATCCCGAGTAGCAGTAACAGAGTTGTGACGTTGAGAGTTGGGAGAATTTGATAATGTTTATACTCGCTAAGCAAATGGAGCGTTCTAACTGTAGATGTTTAATAGGTGTCAATTTTAGTGTAGTGCTGTAACGTACTTACAAAATATTGCTTGTTAAAACTTGCCTTTACATAAGAGCTAAAGACACAGTAAATATAAACTATAAAATATAAACTATGAATTATAAAGAAAAAATTTGCACGTGCAGATTTTGAAGGCTTGTGCAAGCAACACAAACAGACAGATATTAATGTTATTTTCGGTTCTGGGCCGACTCGGAACCTCTGGGTATTTGAAAAACAAAGGGGTGTCAATGTCCCGAAAATGACACACCCGAAGATTGCCCTGTTAGTTCAAAGGGCGGAAGATAGATGGATTGTGTAGGATGATAAACAAAATGGTGTTTTAACCTAAAACTGTGTATGTACATTTTAAGGTAAGTTGTGTATAATTGAAGCTAGAGTAATGTAATCAATGTCTGTTTAGTTCGTATATTAAATTATGAAGAAATGCGTTGTTATTTGAGTTGTTTTGGGGGGATTTGGTTACGCGCGCTTTTAGTGCTTATTGTTTACATCCGTGCAACCGGTTCCTATATTAGGAACCGGTTGCAAAGCTAGCTAATTTGACAAAACGTAGTTTAGGGGAGTTTGAATGGAAGTATTATTACACGATTACATTCTAATAGTGGTACTATTGAACATCTGTAAATTTGAACTTGTAAAAGTTGTTAAAATTCGTGATGTTAACGATAAACATTAGAACGAGTAAAGGTACGACTGCACCTGACGCATACGCACACACAATCCACAAAAACAACACCTTTAAGACCAGACACCCAGTAGCCTCGTTTATCCAGGCGTCGTGAGGTGGCAGCATTGTACCATCATTACGGCCTGGATTATTAAAACTCCTGCAATGCTATCGGTAGGGCGCTTTATCCCAGATTCGGGTAGAGACAATGATTGGCTCTCGGGCCAACTATGAAATAACAAATTAAATAAGGATACACTGTTATCAGATAATACTATACTATAACAACTATTCAACATTAAACTTATATTGAAACATGTCACACACAAAATAAACCGATATTAAACTTGTTTGTAGTGTAGTGTCTTTTAATCACATGCATATTCACTAGGTGGCAGCTCTCGTGGCTGCCGAAGATTCCGTATTGGCGTTCTTTGCTTATGCTCGAGGAAAAAGAAAAAGACTAAGTGTGAATAAGCATGATATAAATACAAAACAAGGACAAATTTTACTAAACAAAGTGCAAACGATGTCTCACGCAACGGTCGGACTGCTAACTAATATTATGTAGTCGCCAAAATACAACCAGAACGTGCTGATCTTGGTGACTAAGTCAGTTGCGTGTCGAGCAACTGTTTTAGGGTCCTCGGTTCGAATCCCGCAGAGTACGCGAAACCTTTGTTTGTGTTCATTTAGTTTAACATTCATTTTATGTTGTATAATACTATATCGTAATTCCATTTCGTTATCGAAAACACACATAATATATAAACATTATGGGCGATAGACGTGCTAACTGGCAGTGAGCAGTCAAAACGCGATTCAGATTTTCCTGGCGAAGTCACGCAGCCAGGCGAGAGTCGGTTAAGCGAGACTAATAATTATTAAAACACGGAAAATCCTGACAATACGTCACATATAACTTCATAAATTGATGACGCTTTAATTTATGAGTATACCAGTGTTGCCATCTAGCGGATAACACTCAGAAGGCCCGTTTAGAGCCAGACTTCTTCCTGGCGAAGTCACGCAGCCAGGCGAGAGTCTGTTAAGCGAGACTATACACCCAGGAACAAAAGTAGACGATCAGAACATTGAACTAGATTCGATCAGACGATTGAACCGAATTAACAACACGATCCCCTACGTTTACGGTATGTTGACGCCTATGTTCGTGTATTATCATAGCAACCATTGCACAGTGGCTACACTTAAATTCTTAATCACAGCTACCGTTGTTGTCATGTTGATTGGCAGTAGGCCAATATATTCTAGCCATTACTGCACTGTAGGCACGGCCCCATTGTTGATGTGTGCAAGTCATAAGACATAGCCGTTCGAGTTCGTTCGAGTGTACTCGGTAGATTCCATGTGATAATGTATATATATATATATATATATATATATTCCTACATAGCCTCATAGGTCGGGGTCTATATCGGCCCAGTATCGTAGCCTTGGTCGTTGTCTGTACTGACGCGGTCACGGTTGAGTGAAGCGCACCACGAAGCGATGTCCCCTTTAATCACAGCACGGCGAGAGACCGGCAGCGACCACCTCGCCCACACACGGGGCCGTTCCACTTATTATACAAAGCACGCGCCACTTAAATGAGTTCTAGTCTTGCTTCGCTCGGCTGACAGGCAGCGATACGTAGCCACGTCTTGCTTGGCGTGTTAGTAAATAAATACGCCTATAAGCTGTTTGCTTTATCATCAACTCTCCATGTGCTTGCTGAGGCAATTAAGAGCCCTATACAGAGGGCCTTTGTTCAGATGGTTACTGTAAATTCACTGGCACCCTGCCAAGATTTCTAGAGACCCCTAGACTTTGGAAATGACATAATCAAGGGAAAGGGTCTGTCCCAAGGCTACATATTTAGCTGTATATAAGGAAGGCTTTAATGAGGATCAGGGCTGGCTGTTGGGAGATGCAGCCAGACACTTCGAGGGAGCTGTTTGTTAGAACAGGCCCGAAGATGCATGCTGGAGCTGTGTGTAACACAGGCCAGTTGTGTAGGGGGCGACTACTGGGGCGCACTGTCGGAGGAACGTTTCTCGTGAAGCACTGTCACCGAGCGCCCTGCGAGAAGTACTAAAAGACTCTCGCAGTACACCCGTGGCAATCAGTTATTCGCAGACTCGGTGAGTAACTCGGTTGCTGTATATAAGCCGATGCCGTCTGACTTATCGTTCTGACACCTATAATTCGGTTGCTGTATATAAGCCGCCACCGTCTGACTTATCGTTCCGACACCTATAATTCGGTTGCTGTATATAAGCCGCCGCCGTCTGACTTATCATTCCGACACCTATAATTCGTTTGCTGTATATAAGCCGCCGCCGTCTGACTTATCGTTCCGACACCTATAATTCGGTTGCTGTATATAAGCTGCCGCCGTGTGACTTATCGTTCTGACACCTATAATTCGGTTGCTGTATATAAGCCGCCGCCGTCTGACTTATCGTTCTGACACCTACAATTCGGTTGCTGTATATAAACCCCCGCCGTGTGACTTATCGTTCTGACACCTATAATTCGGTTGCTGTAGATAAGCCGCCGCCGTCTGACTTATCGATCCGACACCTATAATTCGGTTGCTGTATATAAGCCGCCGCCGTCTGACTTATCGTTCTGACACCTATAATTCGGTTGCTGTATATAAGCCGCCGCCGTCTGACTTATCGTTCTGACATTTATAACTGGGTAGTATTTAGCAGACATAGCCGTATGATGTGTATTAGATCTTGTATTGGTAGGGTTTTCCGCATATAATAAACTGTGAAAACGTATAACCTGACTTATCATTAGTACGACTGAGTGAGTGAACATGTGCCCGTATGCTTCCCTGCCGACCGTTCGCCGCAAACGCTACACTGGTATAATATGTAGTTTGTCTGGTCAATACACCTCTAGGCTCTATATTTGTGACATAACAATTTTACAGTGGCTATTTATGAATAACACTTTTTTGTGTAGGGGCCTACCGATTTATTTACTGTTATATTGCTAGACCGGATAATACAGTAAAGATCTCGGAGCCTTTCATTCATGTGTACACCGTCGGGACAACTGTCAAAGTGGGCGCTATGTAGGCTGTCGTTTCATTGTAGGTCTACGTGTGTTCTGGACCAGGTAGGTTAATCCACTTCGGCGTGTGTGGTGAACCAATCCGGAGGTCAGCCTTCGTCGCGTTATGAATACATTGTGGAGAACCTTCAGACGTGGCAATGAAGCTTGCACTAAGATATGCATAATTTTATGTTTACTAACATGTTTTATAGAGAAGACGATAAATTCAAATGGTTGTAACATAGATGATTACAACTGAAAAGTGGTGTTCTCAAATTGACTGGTATCTATGACGAATTGTGTTTTTACATGCGAGACAGAAAATAACGCATGTCACGGATCAAACCATGCTTTGTTGCGTGGTGAATGTAGTTACGAATCAATGCCACTGCGCAACTGAATACACGGCAGAAAGGAAGGCATATGTGTTTACTTCAATAGACAATTAGACATGGAATATTGTAATATATTACCAATCATCTATAAACTGATAAAAACATTAATACGGTGCGACTACATTACAGATTGAACATGGCACAATCGCGCAAACCGACATTCGGCGACGCAGCTGAAGGCGATCTCCCGACAAGAGGTAAAGGCCATGCTGGTTAACGGAACTTTCACAGTTTCCCTCAAAATAATAATAAGGTTCTTTCTTAAATAGCCCCCGAATATAATCGAACGCCATTAAACACGTACACCTATATTATATGTCTATATTATATTTATTGAGCGATGCAAACTTACACAATAAAATCGATTTAAATGCATTACATATTATCTAGCATATATATAAATAAAAAACATCTTCATTGTGTCCCAGCCACCGTTTTATTATTTTACACGCACAACTTATTACGTCAATTAATGTGCTTGTCTTTCTAGCGCTGATAGATACCAAGTTTATGATGAAACTTGCTCAAAATATAACGTCGACGGAGCAGCTCCAACTGGGAGTATTCCTGGACATGAAATCGTCTACAGTCCGAGACATCATGCGTGACTCCGACGATGCGGTGACCAACTCATTCACCATCTTGGAAGCCTGGATAGATTCGAGAAAGAATGTAGGGAAACCTAGCATCATGTACGATGAACTCAGCGGAGCATGTGTTAACATAAAACGGGCAGACCTCGTTGACATGGTTCGGTGTGGTGAGTGTGCAGCAGTGACGGTTGATAATTTCCTGTCAAATTGTCGAAGTTTATTGTTGAACATTTTATGTAAAGCTACAAACGTAGACACATCAACGATGATATTAGCCAATTATCACAAATGATCTCTTCGTCTCTTACGGAAGTGGTGTGTCCGATACAGAAGCGGTGCATAAAGAGGGGAGCCAGCCGTTGCTTCGTGAACGGATTAATCAGGGGCGGATCCAGAGAGTCTGGGGGCGTAAAAACCTCCACTGACGGCCGACGCAAATTAATATTTAAACACTTATCAAGGGTAGAACTTCAGCATTTATTTTACTAGACAGCAGGACTAGTAAAGACAAAAGTTTACTAGTCCGCCAAAAGGTTTACTAGTCCTGCAAATAAAAAACATAGCACAAATTTAGGTCACAACAATTTTATTTAAAACACAAAAAACCACAGTGTCATCCAGGCCTGGCGTTAACACTGCCTGTCAGTCAGTCAGTGTCACTCAGAGTCGGAGGCACTACTGTCATCACAGTCGGTGTCACTGCTGTCAGTGTAACTACTACAGTCGGGCCTTGGCCTAAGCGGCTGAGTGTCTGGCCTTCGGGCTCCACCAGCACTCCACAGCTCGATTGCCTCCTTCGGTTCAAATGCAGCGATGTCTGGTGAACTCAGCTGAATGGTCAACAGATCAGTCAGTCGATCTGCCTTCAGGACTGACCGGATGCTGCTCTTCGTCAGCTTCAGCTGACTAAAGCCTCTCTCCGCATCAGCCGAGCTGGCTGGCAGAGTCAGAATGGCGTCAACAAGCCCAAGTTTCCATACTCTGCCTGGTGGGCTGCATTGACACTAGACCATGTCAGCTGTCGCACGTCTGGGGACTGTTCATACAGGATCATCTTCAGAAGTGTCCACTCCGTCTCCACACTGGCAGTATCGATGCCAGCGTCGCGAAGCACAGGGCCAAAATGGTTGTTGAGTGTGGCCACAGCGTCATTTCCATAATCACCTGCAGCTTCAGGCCACAGCTTGAAGCTAACGATTGATGATGCACGCACAACGTCCGAATTGCTGTCAACGAAGCGACCCTCCAGACAGCTGACCAGGTTGCCCAAGATCTGCAGTCGGGTCTGCTTGGCGAAGACAGCACCTGTGAGTGTCTCACCATGGAAGTCTTCCATGCGCGCCAGGGCACGCTCCTTGGCAGTTGTGGTCGTCTTGTACATCACAAGGGTGGCCACAACGGATGTCAGCGTGGCATGTACATCAGCAACTGTCGCAGTCACTGTCTGAGCCACCAGCGACAGCTTGCTCAGAACAAACAGCACATCGAGAAGGAAGTGTGCCATCTCGATGATGTCTCGTCGGTGCAGTGTCGCCAAGAAGCCAATGGCCTTTGCCTTGGCATCTCCGGAGCCCCCGGGCACTTGCATCTGCGTCAGATGCAGGACATATGCTGGATATCCCTTCACAAGGGCCTGCAGTGCCTTCAGCAGATGTGGCAACCAGCGAGTGCCACCGACACGTGGTGGAAGGGCACATGGCAGAGACAATGTGTCGAATGCTGCCTTCAAGTTGCTACGGTTCAGTGGCGAGTGATGGTAGAACAAGTAGAGGCTCAGGAGGAGACCGCTCAACTTTGTGTACATGGGCAACCGACACAATGCGTCCTTATATGCAAGTTCCAGGCGATGCGCATAGCAGTGGATTGCTTGCAGACACGGCTGCTCATTTCGGAAGAGCGTGGCGACACCGTTGGCTGATCCGGTCATAACAGCGGCGCCATCACTGCCGAATCCGACAAGCTTCTTCATGAGTGTCTCTTTCGGGATGTGGAGGTAGCGCTCCACGACACCGTCAATTGCCCGCTTGATTGACGGAGCATCTGCCTTGCCGACGTTCTCAATACCAGCGAAGGCAGTAGAGACGACACCATTCACTGCATACCTCACGTACACTATCTCCGCTTCCGTGATGGACGCATCTGTCGTACCGTCACTGATGAGGGCGAGAAAGTGAGCACTCTCCAGGTGCTGTGCGAGGTGACGGCGCTCAACCTCAGCGATGGCACGCACGAACTGCTTGCATGCCTTGTCATTCCGATAAGTGTTCCCCACATCAAGGCCCTTCTGTGCGTCCAGGGTACACTGCCACACATAATCTGTGAACGGACGCCGGTGCTTTGCTATCGCGTGACAAGTCCTGAAACATCCAATGCAGGAAATATTAAATATCATAGTATTAAGTAAATACTGAGTATAGTCACAACATAACAACCTTCCTCAGCAAACAGTGAATACTAAAAACATCCTCGCTTTCAAAACAAAACTTGACGAAGATTTGAAGATGGGCAGGTTTAAATTTTAATAAAAGCACAAAAATCACAAGACAAGCCACGTTCTCAAAACCAAAAATATGATGCATAAAGGCGGGAAATACAACACTAAATAGTATTACTTTTGAACCCGAAGATCCAGGCAAGTTATAACACAGATCTACATCAAATGCAAATTAATAATTTCCCATGGCATTGTTTACTGCACGGCACGCTTGAAATGAGAGATAACAGAGAAATGAGGGATAATAATTTAAACCATATAGTGCTAACCCTAACAAAGTACAATCAAACACAATATTTGTTTACATTTTATGACATTATCACATGGGTAACATAATTACCTAAACAAATGCGTCAGACGGTCCATGGTGGCCGTGTTCAGCGCTTGGATGGCTCGGTGGGCAGGTGCAGTGCCGGGACGGGCTTCGAATGCAGTTTGCCGGAAGACAGCTCGTGTGTGCGCCTCGCTTGTACTGTGTGCGCGTAGCGAGTCTGGACGAAAGTTGTCCGTGCCAGTCAAGAACGCATTCTTGCCACGGACACCAGTTACGTTGTGTGTCCTGCACACTTTGCAAAACATCAAATCGTTGTCGTCATCGTAGGACAGCCAAGTGTGGTCTCGTTCCCAAACCTTCAAATAGCCACGCTGTCGTTTCTGCTGGTCGTACAGCGTGTCCCGTTCTCGTTTTTCCACCTTGCGTTTAACTTCTGGTTTTGCAACCCCAGTTAAATAACGATGCATCGTGCGTAAACGTAACAAAATAATTAGTAATGAATTAACAAAATAATTGATGTAAAACTGAAGATGTGAACCGTATTCGAAATCCGCGCATTTGAAAATAGATTAGAAAATAGACGCGAAAATGGACGCCAATTGCGCTCATTAGCCGGTACCCCTCTATATGATACGCTAAGCCAAACAAAACGGTCGTTTCAGATTTCTATGTCACACAACAACCAATCAAAAGTACCGTTTCACTGTCGATTCACATTAGGTGAAGATTTACTTTGTCAATTGTACGGTTGGTGGTGCCACGCAACACGCTGATTTTTACTAGACAGCCGGACTAGTTGGTAGGCCGGGTTTACTAGTCCGCCGTAATCTTTACTAGTGTACGGACTAGCGGACTAGTGGGTAGTTCTACCCCTGCTTATGTTGCGTCGTTTTGTTGTACAATGACATCTAGCTAGCGTACGTGTCCTTCTTATATATTTATATATAAAGGACACATACGCTAGCTAGTTGTCAATCTACAACAAAACGACGTAACGTAAGTGTTTAAAACCCCAAACACGGTTTACTATTGCACCTATGAATATATATATATATATATACATACATATATATATATATACATATATATATATACATATATATATATGTATATATATATGTATGTATATATATATATATATATATATATATATATATGTATATATATATATGTGTGTGTGTGTGTGTGTGTGTGTGTGTGTGTGTGTGTGTGTGTGTGTGTGTTTGTGTGTGTGTGTGTATATATATGGTGCCTGTTTCAGAGCAACTTCACCAACTGAACGAGAAATTACAGAAATCGAGGGAAACTGCACAATCGTCGAAAAAGCATTTCAATGGTATATACATTGTGAATTTGATAATAAATAGCGATGTACAATAAGGGATCATCCATATAGGACTTCACTCTTACGGATGGTGGGGATCTCCGAGTCAGCGTGACAAATCATTATGTGGGGGTTTGGGCAAGGCTAACGTAACGATTATAAAAGAAAACGTGTTAGCTTGTTTACCTGTCAATATCAAACTACTGATAGCAAAAGTTGCATTGCCAGTTACATTCGGAAGTGTGTGCTTTTGGTGTCGGGTGCGTATCGTTACAGAAAGAACATCCAATGCAATGGCTTCAATACATATGTCATAATCGCCAACATCGTTTGTGTCAGAGCAAATGCTACTTGTGAAAGTGGAACTGAGACAGACCAAGGAGCAGCTTGAGGAGACAACACGAGAACTACAACAGACCAAAACGGAGTCACAGCAGACACAAACAAAGTTGCAGAAAACACAAACGGAGTTGCAGAAGTCACAAGCGGAGTTACAGAAAACAAAAACGAACTTCCAGAAGACACAAGCGGAGTTGCAGAAGACAAAAACGGACTTCCAGAAGACACAAACGGAGTTACAGAAGACAAAAACGGAGTTACAGAAGACAGAAGGTGAGTTGCAACTGAACATGTTAAAACCACAGAGGAGAACAGGCGAGTTGTAACCACCCATTGGCCGAGTTTGTGAATTAGCAGTTTAACTTACAATAACAAAACAGCTGTATGCTATAAAAGAGAAAATAAAAAAATGGATTAATGTATTCGTAACGACTACAAGTTATAACATTCTAACACAACAGTGTTGCTCGTTCTTTCTACGTGTATTAGTACAGTAGATTACAAAAATGAGATCGCTTTTTGTTTGGGTGTTAATAAGAATTTATAATATAGGCCTATTGTTTTTTTGGAACGAAACTGCTGTATGTGTCAAGTACCCGCAAAAATACAATAATCCAATGACTCACTTACGCATTAATTACTGTCTGTTCTCTTGCTCTTTCATTACTGTCTACTCACTTCCTCTCAACGTTATTTCCCATAATACCTTCTATGCTCACTTATTATTCACTCGCTCTCAGATTACTGATTACTCACTCTTTGAGTACTATCTACTCATTCACTCCCAACTAATCAACAATTAATTCACTTTATTTTGTTTACTACTCATTCACTCTTTAAATACAGATTACTCACTCAGTCAGTCTATCAGTCACTAATTACGACATTCACTCACGCATTAATTACCTTACTCACTCAGTCAATCAGTCATTCACTATTTCCTCACTTACTCATTCACTCAATCTGTCATTCACTAATTACCTCACTGTAATTACCTCATTCTAGTCACACATTCACACATTATTAACTTTACACCGACGACATATAAATCATGACTTGCTATATCACGTTTGTTGGTGTGACAATGTAATAATTGAACAAGTTTAGAATGTATGGTAACGTAATGACATGACTCAACGCATGACGAGTGTAAATATAATACTTTATATGATCTTCAAAATGCTAGACTATGACTGCATATTTTTTTTATATATGAGTATTTTTTGACCTGTTTTAGACGAAGTCCGACGTCTAAATGAGTTAGCCGAAGAAAAGGGACCTTATGGAAATACAGCTGCAGGTATCATGTTGTATAATATAACATTTTATACATTAAAAATATCTTTGTTTAGATAATTCAGTTTATCCTATGTGTAATGTACTAAAAACCCCATAAAACATAGTATACTAGCGGAGCCGTTCTAAGTATACGTAACTACAAATGCGGCATTTTTCGACAGTTCAGTAATGACATCTTTATGTTTAAGACACCACATCATTGATTGCACATGATAAAACATATATATGCTATCCATTAAAGTGTATATTGTAAAGAGATAGTGCAGGAAAAAATAATACTAATTCGTGAAAAACACTTTCTAATTAGAGTACTTTACCCGTGTATTAGAGTGTGACCGTATTGTATATTACACTTAGGACGTTTCCGTAGTTCACCTATCAGGTGTGGCTCTTCAGCTTCTTGGATAGCATTAGTAAAATAAACGTGGACTGTCAAGCACACCAGCAACGCGTTGATACATACAGCGGGTGCCGTGGTAATGGTGGCAATGACCAATATTATGCCGACAATGTGTGTTTCAGCCCGACCTGCGAGAGGGGCCAATAAAGCTGCTGCAGAGAAGTCAGGTACGATGCGATGTGTTTAGGGACCGTCCTTGTTTTCTTAGGGAGCGGTGCCCTGTCGTTGCTTTGCAGAACTTTAGGAAATGCATACGGAGCACCAACGCCGGTATTCGCGAAGGTATTGCACATTCGTGCTAACGTTTGTTGTAGATTTGTCCTCCAAACTGCCCTTGCTATGTCTTGTACGTTATTAATACAAAAAGGGTTGTTTGATGACCGTGGCGGCGATGATCAATATGACGAAAATAATGTAGTTTCATTCAGTTCGTACAGAAGAAATTATTTGCAATGGCGGCGATGGTAACACGACAACAACAATTATATGTCTGTTTAAGCTCCTTTCGAGAAAATAAGCAATGCCGGAGATGGTCAATATCTCGACAACAGCTACGTCTGAGGAAATATGCAATGTCGATGGTGGTTTATATGACGAAAACAACCATGTCCATTTTAGCTCCTACTGAGGAAATAGTAAATGTTGGATGTTGTTTATATGACAACAACAACTATGTCTGTTTCAGCACCTACTGAGAAAGATATCAAGGCAATCAAGACTGCAGCAAAGCCATGTACGTTTCTTTGTTATCAACGTTGCTTACAAGAAAGACAGAAGAGTTGCAAAGTCATGTATTGTGTTGTAGACATGCAATGCATTTGCCTCGACAATATTAAGAGGTGTCTTTGCCTGGCATTCAAAATAGATAGTTGTCACGTGTAATGGATACAAATTATGATAGCGATGAGTAACACTTATATCAGTCATGTCAGTCATATATGAACAAGTCATGTTGCCTGCATATGTAGTATTTGTTCAATTGAGTGAAATTAAACTAGACATGTCGGAGGGTATGGAAGAACGCTAAACAGGTTCATTCAAGCTGCGTGTGTGTTACGTCTACAGTGGACGGGGAAAGCGACGAAGACAAGCAGCTCCGGGCCCTACGTGTGATGGCGAAACTCAAGGAGTACGGACAGCCGGAGCTGTGGGCACACGTCGCCCAGTACATCGTAGAGGACGGGAGTTTGAACTTGAACGAGGTGCTGACAACAACAAACCTCCCGGACCTAGTGTACCTGATTTCATCAGGTGAAGCATCCGACATCAAGATTTTAAAGTGAGTGTTCATATGGTTTCTTATTCTATTTGAATATGTCTACTTAGTCACACCCGGGATGACCGATGTACGCACTATCGCACCAACCACAGTCAGGTTGTTATATCCAAAAACATGATTTGAATCGCTCACTAGTCAAACAAACGAAGTTGATAGGTATGCGAGCATAATCGTACCTCTGTTTTACTATGAAGCCTCGTTATGTTTACTGGTCATATATGAATATGTCAAACGGTTCAGGGAATGCGTGGTAAAATGGTGTCTGATTTAAATTTAGTTTGAAAAAAATATGCATTATCCGAACGTTGTTTTTTTGTCATTTCAATATGTAAATTATAAATGATACGTCTTTTATTAACCTTTCGGTTGCCAGAGTTGTTACCGTATGGGTTGTTTATGCAGGCATACTGATTATAGGAAAGTTAGAAAGGAACACAAATTATATTGTAGTAATGTCTACAAAAAAAGCATCTATTTAAGAAATATCCATTGCCTTTAGTGTCATTTTGTGTTTTCTAATCCTTGCTGATTTTGGGAACCATTGATACAATTACTGTATATTTTACGCATCGTAATTACAAAAGTTGACGTGATAGTTGCCTTTCTTAATTTTCTTAATTTCGTGCCATTAGTTTGAAATCTATATCATAAATATATTATCCATTCATATTCAGCTTCATATATTCATTTATATATAACAAAATGATTAACCCTCGTTACTATTATTGTATGTGAGGAGTAAATAGGCCAGTTCTAGTGCTAAGTCATTGCATAGATATAGTTTATTACAGTCCCTATACAGGAACACTGTAGTATGTGTAATGCCAGCGACATTCGGCGAATGCATTAGAACCACGTCAGTCCCACAGTTGTCTGCAGGTGGTAGCACTGTCACGTCAGATCAGATGTCGTCTGCTTGAAATAACCGCAGTCATGACGGTTTCTTTTCAGAGTTCTATATAATTAGTTTTATTTGAAATCTGTAACGATAAAGGTAATCCAACCAATTCCTTATTAACATCATGTAACAAGGTAAGTATAACACAGTAAGTTGTGTACATATCTGTCAAAAAGAACAACAAATACACAATTTTGTTTGCATAGTTTTTTCCCGCGGGAACAATAAGTTAATCAAAGTTGAACAGCAACACTCATGCGTTATGTTCTGGCCCAGTGGGAGCGAAGAGGAAAGGTAAGGCAAACTACAATCACTGAATCAGCTCCTAATCATCATTGTTATCTTATTGGCGGTCTCATACATAGACAAGTCTTGACTCATACATAGGCATAGCTATTAATATTATGAGAATTTATATGCCGTTGTGTTAATTTGAAAGCCGCGTTTAAAAATACAGCATACGACGGCATCTTAACTTAAGACATAAATCTGATGTGTGAAAACAGTCGTAAACACTTAATTTAGTAGGAACAACTTAATTTATCAGGGTTTATCTCTATTGGCAATATTATACAGCAAACACTCCACATGTCAACAAAACGAATAATAAAAACAATAAAAGAGATAGTATGGTGTAGTATGTTATAAATGTTTTCATTAATTATTAATAATTTTGTACTGCAATATTTTTGAAATATGTTAGTTTTATTGTTACAGTTTAAAATGCCAAATCGTCAGAGCGGTCTCGTAGGTTAATGATTATTATGATAATGATGAATTTTGTTTGTAGAAGTTTCCAGATGACCGACCGCTCGTTGTAATACAGTGTATCTAATTGCTCCGGACGCTGCCGACTAAACTGAAACAAATTGAACAAAAGTGTCGTCCAAATCTGTTGTTTGCCGCCGCATAATGTGACACGGGGTCGACACATTCGTGAGCAGGAACCATTAAACAATTGTTATTTAACTGAATGTGACATACTTGAGCAGGAAAGTGTTGTCCACTTCTGTTGTTGGTCAGTGGTCAGTCAGTGTAGTGGACATGAGTGGACATCGCAACATGCGGCAGTTTATTGTCTATTGTCCACGTACAGTGTAGTTTAATCTGTGATAGCGAGTGACGTGGTCGTGTGTGTTTGTGGTGTTTAATCAAGGAATATAATTCATCCACAGCTTGAGCAACAACGCCGCCGTATTTCGTGACGACGACGCGGCGCGGAGCCTGTGGACCGCCGTCGCGTCTCTATCAGATCTACGTCAAATACAGTAAGTTTAATTATTTATTACAACATGTGTTAACAGTGTAGACTGTAGTTGTTAATGTACACATGTCGTCGTGGAAGAGTTGAGAGAACTGAGTTTGTGAGACGACAGATGTGTGTTGTTGGTGAGATAAAACAACTCGTTGTTTACGTTACAGCCTCTACTGCTGTCAACTGACGGACGTCGGACTCCGACATATCGTGGACGGCCTCACCCGGGGCTGTCCACGTTTGACCTACCTCGGGTAAGGACACATTTCCTTATTCACCCCACATCATTTCACATTTACCCCGTCACACCAGTGATGACTTATCGGTCTTAGCTGTGCATTTAATTTGCATAGACTTATGTTGTTTGCTTTGGCAGTTGTTAAATTAAAACCAAATTGTACACATCAATTACCTAATTGCTATTAACATTCCGTAAAAGTTACCTTTTTAATCGAACTGTTTAAATTGTAAATTATAAAAACAATTTGATGCACAAATAAAACTAACCTTTACTTTAGTTGGTTTACTGAACAAAACTAAACAGGTGCGTAGGGCGCGTTGTGTCAATGTCACGTGTCATAGTTAATTGTGCTGATTACAAATACTTGTTGAATATGGTAAATTATTTCTTATTCACCCCACCATATAAGTTTACCCCACCCTCGTGACGTGTTGCTTGTGTAGTCGGGTTACTTGCGTGTAGATGGACGTTGTTTATGTTTGTGTGTTTAGCGAGGTGAGAGAAAGTGTGAGACGTCGTCAGTCTTGTCTCCTTCTTTACAGGTGTCAGGACAGACAGAGTCAGTTGACATCAGCCAGTGGGGAGACCGTGAGACGCCTCCTCACTCAACTACCCCAGATGAAGATAGGGTAAGTCTTTACTACATGCACGTGTTAGTGTGTTGACAGAGCGTACAGAGCTGTGTGAGTGTCGTGTGTCGCCTCACGTCTCCTCTCTCTTCCAGGCTGGGGTTGTCCCCGTCACCCCCGTCGTGGATCAGACAACTCCATGCCGAGTTCTTCCGGAGGGTTCATTAGGTAAGTCACTTCTCTACAGTCGCCGTCCACGTCACACACCAACCACACAACTGTCACATAACACACCCTCACAACTGTGTCCAACTCCTCAACCACCACCGAGTGTCCCCAAATGTCAACTTTATTAGACGCGGCTGTAAAAAGTGCCGCGAGTGATAAACAACAGCGTCCGACCGACCTTCACCTTAGTTCACGTCAGACGTTGTGCGGCTGTGCAATGTATCACAAAGTATTAAAGGTTGCCGGAGTGTTACGTCTGACGTGAGTGATGACGTCACGCCTCGCCTTGTGGCCGTCGGTGAAATGTAAACATTTAGTAATCTTGAAACAGGTTTTAATCGTGGCTAGAAAGCAACGTGAAAGACACTGGGAAACTAATAAAGTCAGGGGAAATATAATAGAATATTATTTTGTATTAAGACGTTTTTATATGTGTTCCAGTCGTGTAAATCATGCCTTTAAAAGCATGACTTAATATAAATTGATAATATATTAATTCACTACTGAAGTTCAGTGATCCTTTAGGCTTAGCCTTTTGCAATATCAATAATCGCATTCAATTATGCATTGTGTCTGTGCCGAAATATAATTCATAATAGCGTCATCTGTTGCAGAATATGACTGGCCAAAAACAAAGTTAAGAATAAATACTACGTCATGATGTTTCTACTAGACGAGGCATGAAAGGAACAACTTTGAAATCCTCGTTCTGGCCATCATGTTCCTTACACCGAGAGTCTACGGAATATCAACTGTAGTTGTGCTCATGAAATACTGTATTACATTTATATAACCCAGTGAGTGTAAATATAATGTTTACAGATATGACTCCTTCCCTGGTCACACGACTCCCGGCCACACGACTGCTGAAGACACTAATATTGAAAACAAACCTGCCGAAGACATCACTACTGAAGACACCAATACCTAAGTGTACAGTTGAAGACAGTTTGAATAACATTTTCTTGAGTGTATTGCTACTAAAATTTGAGCCACTGCACATACAAGAAATTTATAAGAAAATAGTGAGCAGTGATTGTTTAGATAGATGAACTATTTGTTTAACACTATATAATATGAGACATCTTCCCCTTGCCTTCAGGGGAAGGTGTCCGAACTGTTGCGTATGCACATGTCCACTATTGGTCATCTTTACCGCGGGTAACAAGTTACTTTCACCATTATTTGAGTTTGGCATGTAGAGTTATCAGCTGAAGTTTTATTGCTATTACTGGAAATTGTACAAAATATCAGTAACAAGATACAAATATTACAGAATACGAATACTACTTGGTAGCTGATTTCTTTGAAGTAGCTGCACTGTCTGCATATAAGTGGTGTTATGGTCTCTCTGTGTGGATTGTCTTGTGTTGGAGAGCATTGCAGATAATCTGAGACGAACACCTGGCGTTTGATTGACTGGTCACTTGTCTTCACTTTTATAGTCATCACAGGCGAGTTTTTCTATGTTAATTGAGTTCTGTCTGCACGGTTGGATTTCACCAAACTACATTACTACACATGTATATATCTTGGCTTTGTATCATTTATTTTAATATATTATTTTTATCTAAGTATTTGTTACTTTTATTTGAATATACTGATTATTTGTTTGAAATAAAACACCATTACTGTACTAGCAATTTTAATGTCTTCAAAGCGTTTGCCAGTATTTTCAATCACGGTGTTTCACCATAACTGCCCAATCAATGTTTTGACATCGCTTGTAAAACCAATTCAGTCTGTAGATTTGTTGGTAAAAGTATCGTTCAGTTTGTTGTTCTTAGTTTTTAAAATAAATTGTACAGGGTTCACCTGTAACACCCTTTGTTGGTTGTCTTTGGGTCAGCGTGAGGAAGCCTTGTATGGAGCTATGGTAGGTATTGGATCAACAGCCTGGCTCGATTACCCACAGAGCTACTGCCCCACCCCTCCCTCTAACGCCCCACCCATCGCTTGTCAATCAGTACACATAAAGAAAGTGCACAGGTCTAAACATGGACTGTTGGTGTTATTGTTTATTATTAGCTACGCATGTTCTTTTATTCTTCCGTTGAATTATTTATCAACACACACACGACGAGTGAATAAATGATGTGCCCATAACCAAAAAGCGTCGGGAGGGTCGTTTCTCAAAACAAACACAGGCGATGTAGGCCTACTTTCACGGGAGGCAAACAAACCATCATTACAAGGGGTGAAATCAGAAAAGTCCCAATTTGGTGTGATGACTGTGTGGACGATCCACACTCGGGAGATGCTACGCATTATAGGCGCCTACTAACTACAGCACGGAGATGAGGGGTACCGGTGGGAACGGGATGAATACAGGTGGCTCCACCACGTACACAACCTTGTTCAAGTGCATGGCGCACCCAAGCGACTAACTACAACGTTATTTATACTTCTAATGAAAAACACTATTGATAAGTTATAAGATTTAAACTCGCTAATACTAAATTTGCTGTTTTGACTACATGACCGTGCAGTTGATTCTTGCTACACATTTGATATGATCTCATATTTGCTAAAACTGGTCTTCTTAAAACAAACGGCGACTTTTTTCAAGTGACTAATCCATTGCAGTTGAGGAATGTCTTAATGAGCACATCCATGCCAAGTTTCATGCTTGCATCACCATTAGAAAGACATTTAGGTTACCCGTTCTGATACTACCGATAATGCAATAAATGGTGTTGACAAATTGATGCCTTTCAATATGGCTAGCGTATAAATCTAAACAATGCAAACTGCGTTTTTAAGTTTCATTATTATTCAAAAATTAATGCATCCAAAAGCGACATTAATTGATCACAATGTTATATGTTGAAAATGGACATTGGCAGGATACGCTGGGGACGTCTTGCAAACAGAATTAATGGCTGCCCTCTTGGTTTGTAGACGTGTTTAGTCAAATATATTTGAAGACTGACCTACTGACATAATTGACCCAATTCGTCCCATGCGTCATGTGTGTATCACAATTTGAACAACGGCTATATCATCAGATATTATATAAATTTCAAGGAGTTGACCAAACCGATCAATTTAAAATCCGTGCCAGTACCCAACCTTGGCAAAAACATGATATCTATAGGTCTCCTACCACGCTTTTGTAATGTATCGGTATATACCACAATACATATAGAATCTCCGAAATGGGAATCGGCAGGAGAGTTGTTTAACTTAAGCGAGTATATCCATCTATGTGTCCTCCACTACTCGATCGCCTTCGTGTATGACGAAGTAAAATAAATATAATTATGAATATAGGTGGCGCCACTTTTCGTACCAAGTTAGCCGTCAGAAGGTGGCACTTTAAGCCCCCCCTCGATGAAGCCTGGTAAATAATATAACCTGATAACCAAACACCACTAAGATTAGTTCAACGAAAATGATACAACAATCAAGGATCTGATCGGCAAGAAACGAGCTGCGTTCATAGGCTGTCAAAACCACAGAAACTGCCTCACACGTAAAGCAATACACCAACACCTGCGTGCCGATGTACAGAGACAAATTCGTAGCATCAAGAACCAATGGTGGGTAGCAAAGGCCGCAGCAATACAGGAATTCGCTGACAGCCACAGGACGCGTGAATTCTTCAAAGCCACCAGATATATATGGATCTATAAGAAGACATATCTCACCTCTGCGTTCAAAAGATGGTTTCACTCTTGTCGGACAAGGAAGACATCCTAAATCGTTGACAAGAACATTTCTCGAAATTACTCAATCGTGACTCCCGAGTCGAACCGGATACAATCTACATTATTCCTCAAACACTGATTAGGACAGAGCTAGACGAACCTCCACGACTTGAAGTGGTGCGCAAAGCCATTTTCCAAATGAAGAACAACAAGGCCTCTGGTAGTGCATCCCCAGCGAAATATACAAGCGTGAAGGAGACATCGTAACCAAGCACCTACATCATCTCATTCAAAATATCTGGAATACTGAGGAAATACTCCAGGATTTAAAGGATGCCATAATCGTCACCATCTTTACGAAGGGTGACCGGGGTGAATGTGACAACTTCCGCGGAATCTGCCTGCTATCAGTTGCTGGAAAGATCCTTGAAAAAGTCTTGCACAACGACCATAACCACTATCGAAGAGTATCTTACCTGAAACACAATGCGGTTTCCGACCCACACATGGCACCGCAGACATGATTTTTGGTGCACGTCAATTGCAGGAAAAATTTCGTCGACAAATATAAGACGTGACCTGTACTTTGCCTTTATTTATCTACCTAAGGCATTTTACTCTGTGAACAGAGATGCCTTATTGCCCGTCTCGGATATCCTCCTAAAATGTGTCTCTTTCACGCGACAATTACACGAAAATGAAAGGAAGTGTCTTGCACATTGGTGTTAAATCGGAGTCGTTTGACATCAAGACTAGTGTGAAACAGGGCTGTGTAATTGCACCTACACGCTTTGCTATATTTCTGGCTGCCTTTCTATCACATGTAGCCAAGGGAGTGGACACCACATATCGTACTGAAGGTGGCCTGTTTAAGCTAAGTCGCATCAGAGCTAGATCGAAAGTGAAAACAGTAACCATTGTTGACATTCAGTACGCGGAAAACTGTAGTTGTCGTTCACTCAATCTGCAAAAGATCTGCAGAACACGCTTGATGCCCTTGTAGACGCATATAAACTTGTCGGACTCTCAGTCAATGCAACAAAGACAAAAATTCTACTTCAACCGGCACAATCATCAGTCACAACACCAACACCGAACATTATCATAGAATGCGCTGCTCTTGATAATGTTGACCATTTGACGTACCTGGGAAGCAACCTGTCCAGTCCCGCAAACATCGATGCAGAAATTCAGTACAGGATCAAGTGTGCCTGTGCTGCTTATGTGCTTTGTGTATCGTCGCCACATCAGAGCTCTGGCACAGTTTCAACAGCGCACACTCAGAGCTATTCTGGGAGTCTGCTGGATCGAATGACCAATGCTAGCATTCTTGAACTGGCATGCACCACCAGCATTGAGGCTCGCCTGATTAAAACTCAGTTGTGTTGGTCTGGGCACGTCAAGTGGATGCCAGACATCAGAGTCCCAAAGCAATTACTTTATTCCTAACTTTCCACCGGCAAATGTGTAACCGGGGGGCAACAAAAATGTTACAAAACCAACTGAAAACAAACATGAAGAATTGCAACATAGACACGACTACGTGAGAAACTGACTGTAAAGACCGTACGCGATGGAGTTCTATATGCAAAACCGGCGTGAAACATTTTGAAATTTACCGGGTAGTATACGAAGCTGAAAAACGACAGCGGCAGAAGGATCGTGAACACGACAAGAATACATTGACGACTACTACCGCTGCTGCTATGCAAACATATGCTACCAGTCCAGACGCTTACCAATAGTGCTCCGAAATTAACATATTCGGTAACTTAGCTTTCAACAAGGCAATGTGTGTTAACCAAAACGTACAGGTAATGTAAAACATCGAACACCGGAATACGGAATGATAACGTAAGGATATGTTGTGATCTCTGCAAAGACTGTAGACTTATAGACTGAACTGACTTTGTGGTCAATTTTGAGCAAGCGCCGTTTCTTGTGTGGCGGATGCTCAGGTTAGACCTCTAACCTCTCACAAGGTGACATTAGTATTAATATTAATGACTGACAAATGTGAACGATTTATCAATCGGTAATGATTACTTGGATTTTTCCAAGAAATTTTTTTTAGAAAGGATTAAAAATGTGTTTGCTCTGAAACGCATCTAGACGCGTTACACTTCATACATGGGCAGACATGTTCACGCCTAGTTGGGCTGAGTTAACTACAAAACCCTTTGATGTTCAAAGATGTCCCATTTTCCCACCTTCAACACAGCAGACTTCTTGTTTCAAGTTACTCTGCTCACTAGTTCCGGGTAGGGGAATTGACTTTAATAATGATAGGGGCAGGATTAGAGGGCTCGGTGGGAGAAGAGCTGCGAACCCCACGTGGCATATAATACATCGTTCTATCGTAAGGATAAGGAGTATATCAAATATAAGGAGGAGGTTGGAGTAAAAGAAAGCTTTAAGAAGAAGCTGGTGAAGAGTTGACTAATATGGACTGGGTATTTGGAGAGAATGTGAGTAGATCGGATGGAAAACAAAGCAGATGCCCGGAGAGTGGAGGGGGAAACGAGGCGAGGACGACCCAGGCTGCGAAGGGAGGACAGAGTAAAGAAAGATTTGGAAGAATTGGGAAAGGAGTAGCGAGCAAGAGCGAAATATATAGGGGAATGGGGACAGTTGGTGGAGGGAGCGGTGCAAGATCAGTGAGGGAAAAGAAGAAAAAATACTGAAATCGAGGAACGGAATCGAGGCCAGCCTCACCACTGACGACAGGGGAACAAAAGGAGAACAACAACAAAAAGGTAAGTTCTTATATAGCGCAGTATCCAGTCCTCAGGACTGCTCTAGGTGCTTTACACTTTACTCCCTGGCAGACCTGTTTAATCGAACACCATCTCGACTCTCTGGGAAGCATTCAGCCACGCAAGGTTCGACACCGCCGAACAGGATTCGAATCCGGTTTCTCTCAGTCGAGAGTCCGAAGCTACTGCGCTCCTCCAACATCAACAACCACATTAACAGCAACAACATTATTAACAACATGAACGAATACACGAACAAATCTAGCATAGTATAATGTTTTAATAGTTTATTTATTAAAAAGAGTGTCAACGCGCTAGATATAACGTGTAATTATCACCACCACGTGTATATTGATAACGGTAATATGCGTATATTACATTCAAAGGGTGGCAGGACATCTCCTAGATCAAACAGTCCTGCATACAGTTGTCACTTTAAACTTTGTATACATAAACTTAATACTCGTGTTAATAATGTGCCAAATATGAAGCCTTTTCGTTGCGAACTCATGTCACTAAGCCCACTAAAATGTGGTCATTTGCGTGTCACAGAATGTCAGATGTTGATGACGTCACCACAGGCATGGCCTCTGAGCGCGCCCTATCCTTTAGCACGGCGAACGGTGGTGTGGCCTGTTGTTTCACACTGTACATGAAATTGCAATCACAGGATATATTATGTTTTATATCACCATAAATATAATATTCCTCTCTACAAGTTTGTCGCTGGATGTACAAAGGAATTGTGTTAAATTTTTGACTTTTTGCCGTTTGAATATCGCGAATGCTCAACATTGCATTATATCCACTGCCGCATATACATTGCAGGATTACGCATTGGCGATGTTCAAACGGCAACATCTCAAAAACTAAAAAAGTCCCGGGTACATCCAGGGACTTATATAAAAAATGTTAAATCCCTTTGTAATTTTTAAGCATTCACAATTTTCAAACGGCAATAACTCAATAAGTAATCATAATTCCTGTGTACATCCTTTTCTGTAGGAAAGATTATTATCTGTACTGTGATATAAAAAAATTAATTCCACTATTGCAATTTTAGGTATGGCCTGAAACACCAACCCGCATATATGCGCACCATGCTAAATCCTAGCCGTGTCCCCTGCAACGATGTCACAATGACCGCTAGGTGTCGCAACAAACTGAGTAGAAAATGTACAGAAAAGCACGATCAAAAGGAGCTTTGGAAATGGTGATGGAGAAAAAAAATTTAGTTGAATATCAGGACACTATTTTTAGATTTTATGTCAGATTGGGAATAAAAAGATTCATTTCGCTTAGTCTTCAAGACCAAAATTTCAGCAAAATATACGATGGAATGTCTGAACACTGCACGTGTTTGGTATCCATATTGGATGGCTTGATGGACCCCGGGGATGGACCTTTTGCCAGGCAACATGTCACGTGATTGATAGGTCAGTAAATTATTGTAGAGATTAATAATAATAATAATAATATTTATTTTTTATAGAGCGCAATTTCCAATAAAATGCTCAGAGCGCTGTACAAGAAGCTAATGTATAAAACATTAAAATTTAGCAAAGGTATGTGCACAGTAGATATAAAATACAAATTTGATATAATAATTATAAAAACAGAACAATTTTATTTAATTACTAAAAATAGATAAATAAAAATATGTATATATAAAGCTGTTATTTAAACATTATTAAGATATATAAGATACTTTAAGTATATATAGAATAAATAATAGATATAATATTTACATACATGCAATCGTGGGTAGATAAATAAAATATAAGTTTAGGAGTACAATGTCAAAGAAAGTAAAATGTCAACAGTATTCCGCTTTGAACATGTGTGTTTTCAGAGTCCGTTTGAACAGTGTTAGGTTTCCACTACATTTTATGTGAAACGGCAGCAGATTCCATAATCGAGGTCCTATCACTTCGAATGCACGATCACCAAAACTAACAAGCTTCGTTCGCGGCACGTGTAGCAGATATTGTTGGGACGAACGTGTGCGCCCTGCAGAGCACTGTGTCTTCAGCATGTTCTCCGGGTACAATGGTCCGGTGCCGTTCAGACATCGATACACATGCATAAGAATCTTGAATTCGATTCGACATTTCACAGGTAGCCAGTGCAGTTCTTTCAGGATTGGGGTAATGTGATCTCTGCGAGGTGTAAAAGTAATGATTCTTGCTGCCATATTTTGAATGCGTTGGAGTTTATTCAAATGTTCAAGTGGTAGTCCAGCAAGCAGCGCATTCCCATAATCCAGTCTGGACATGACGAAGGCGTGGACTAATGATTTCGTCGCATCTAAGGTAATGTAACGTCTGATACGGCTAATGTTGTGTAGGTGCATGTAGGCTGTTCGGCAGATGGCACAGACATGGTTCGCCATGCCGAGGGATGAGTCGAATATGACGCCAAGGTTACGAACATTAGATGATGCGCTCAGAGTTGCATCACCAATGATTATGCGGATATCCTTCATCAGTGGCAACTTGTGCTTGGTGCCGAATACCACAACATCCGTCTTCTGGTCGTTTAGCTTCAGTGAATTGGACCGCAACCATTCCCCTATATGCTCAAGGCAATTACACAGATTGTCTATTGAATTCACTTGGTCATCTCCGCCAGGACAAAACGAGACGTAAAGTTGCGTGTCGTCTGCATAAAAATGATAGTCCACCCTGAATTTCTTGAAGATGTCGCCGAGCGGTGAGATATATGCCGTAAAAAGCAACGGCCCAAGCACAGAGCCTTGCGGCACGCCAAACGGCACAGCAGTTGGGGAGGATTTGACACTTCCAATACGAACGACTTGATGCCGACTGGACAAGTAAGATCTGAACCACTCAAGCGCAGCGCCAGTGACACCGAATCTGTGAGTGAGTCTGCTCAATAGAATGTCGTGGTCAATGGTGTCGAAAGCGGCGGTCAAGTCAAGCATAACCAACACAACAACACAGCCACGGTCTACTGCAGACAGAATGTCATTGTGTACTTTAAGCAGAGCCGTTTCAGTTGAGTGATCATGGCGATATGCCGATTGAAATTGGTCGTGCAAGTTGTTCTCTTGCATGTGGACGTTCAGCTGTTTTGCTACAACGCGCTCGATTACTTTAGAGAGAAATGCCAGATTCGTCTTGTATTGATCTGGAACAACAGACGACTGCAGAGATGCCACAACTATGTGCGACAAAATGGGCAGAAGTTCATCGATCGATTCTCTCACTAGCCAGGTAGGAGCAGGGTCTAGGTCGCACGATTTAGGCGGTGCATCCATGATGATCTTCTTGATTTCGCCTGGCGTTGGTAGGGAGAAGGAAGACAGCTCTGATGTGCAGCAGATGTTGTTGGTATCCACATTTTTGTCACCATTTGCTCTGTCAGAGCTGGTAGACAACTCACGACAAATGATGCTGATCTTTTCAGAAAAATAGTCTCAAAATACACTCGCCATTTCAGCTTCTGACGTATGGGTAGGGAGTACAGTTCCCATTTTGTGATGCAGTAGACAGTTTACAATTCGGAACAGTCGTTGCTGGTTCTTGCCTGTGTTACGGATTATGCTGGAATAGTAGGCAGATTTTGTTTGGGTAAGTAGTGCATTCACTCTCTTGCACTGATCAGCGTACAATTGTCTATGCACCTCTAGTTTGGATTTTCTCCAGGATCTTTCTCTCTGCCGTTTCTCTCGTTTCGCAGCCCGTAGATCATCGGTATACCACGCTGTGTCTTGCCGTAATCGGATATGCTTTTCTTGCATAGGCGCGTGCGAATCAACTAAGCTGACCAGCATATGATCGTACTGATCAACCAGTTCTTCTACGTTCAGCAAGTCAAGATCATCCGAGCGGAACAATGGAATATCTTGTCGAAAAGACACTGCATCAATGGTGCGTAACTTGCGATATTTGATTTTCATCAAACCAGTGCGACGTTGAACAATGTCTATGTTGAAACTCACCGCAAAGTGGTCAGAAATGCCCATGTCCGCAACGGTAACATTTCGAACAAGGTGTTCGTCCGTGCTGCGGGTCATGAGTACATCCAACGTGTGTCCCTTCCTGTGGGTTGGCCCGCGAACATGCAACACCATTCCTGTGGCATTCACAGAATTGATCAGTCGCCGTGCATCAACATTTGCAGCGTTGTCAATATGAAAGTTTAAATCTCCCATGATAATCAGAGGTCCAGGTTTTATAGCATGCTGGTCGATGAAACGGTCCCATTCTTCAAAAAACACAGTAGTTGACAAGCCATTTTTCACTGATGGTGGCGGGCGGTAAATGACAACAATTCTCATGGATGACGTACGTGTTTTCAGCCGGCACTCGATGTGTTCAAACGATCGAAACGCATCTGTATTCCGTTTGTGTAAAACGATTTCGGATTTATGGATAATAGCGACACCGCCCCCTTTCCCGGTAGAGCGAGGCGTGTGCTTGATGGAATATCCGTTTGGTACAATGTCTGTAATCACACTGGCGTCGCTCGAAGGCTTCAACCACGTTTCGCATATCGCCATCATATCGAGATGGTTTTCAAGTATATGATCCGCAATGGCGAGTGTTTTGTTCCGACACGACTGTGCGTTAACGTAGCATACTCGTACGCCTTGATCGCGTTGTACCTGTTTATTCAGTGGTAAAGTTATTAAATTGTGTACATTTCGGCTTGGTTGTGGCAACGTCGGTACTCTTGCGTAGTGAATTATTGTCCCGATCTGTTTTGCGACATTACGACCGCCACGGTGTTTACGTCTCGTAGACGAACGCTTGAAGATGCACATTTGATGAAGGAGAAGATTCACACAGCAGGTCACCGGAGATTTGGTAGACCTGGTTGCATTGGCGGCAATTAACAACAACTGTGTCCTGGAATAACGCACCACTGATGCCATTGTTGACACATACGAGTGCTGAAATTGCGTCTTGCGTCACTGCGTATCATCGACGGTTGCACACAAGTTGTTCGTGGTCCGGTGTTATCCAGGAATAGAACACAGCGTTCTGCTTGACAAGTTTTGCAACCGGTTCTCAGGGCAAGCGTAGACGAATGTCGATTAAAAATCATAACATTCCGGCACCAGTAATAATTTTCAAGTAAAATGTAAACGTCCGAAGTAATGTCTGTACCTTTATACACGCACATGAGAAATATTAAAACGTTCGTTGAATTAAAATACGTCAAACTTGTAACAATAAGACAGCTGTCGTGAGAGCTACTGCCAAGCGCTGCACCACACCCGCTGCCATGATGACGTCGGGAACAATCGTCTAACATTTGGTATGAACCCTAAAGATGGTAAGTGAAGTGCTTCTCTATGATAGGTATAATGACGTTCAGCGATGCACAAACACTCGATCCAGCCTGATCGGCTAACTCACCAACTGGTGTTTATTGGGCGTAGTGATACATGCGATAATGTAGTTCGCTATAGCAATTATGGTATGTGCTATATCACAACATCCCCCTCTGCAGAAATAAAAGTGAACGATATACATAGAACTAGAACAATAATTATGAATATTGTAATTGTATAGTCAATTAATAACTAGTCAAAATTACTCATTGTTGAATCTGGCCGGCTTCCTGATCACGCGCCCTGATCGTCGGATCGCTGGTTCGGAGGGCGGTGTGTCACCGGTCGTTGTGACGGGCGCCGCGACCGGTTGGTCGGAGGTGTCGTCGTCGTCCAGCGGGTCACGGAATGTCACGGATCTTGGAGTTGGCGTCAACACCAGCTCTCTCAGATGGGACCTTGTTCTGCGCAGACGCGTGCCATTTGGCGTCTGTACGATGTATGAACGCGGTTCTGTGCTCTGCGCGATGATCTCTCCAGGGCACCATTGGTGTGTTTCCTTGTTCAGGATTCGCACGCGTTGCCCAGCATGCAGCGGAGCGAGCTCTGGACCCGCGTGTCGGTCGTGGTCCCGTATCATTCGATCTCTGCGTCGCTCGTGTTGCTCGTTGTTCGATTGCTGGCTCTGCATCAGCGTCGGGTGGTGACTCGGTAGGGTAGTGCGCACAGGTCTGTTGAACAAGATTTCACTCGGGCTAGATAGATGACTATCCAACGGCGTGCATCGATGGTGTTGTAAGGCAATTAGCACGTCGCTGCCCGTCTTCGCACATTTCTGTATGATCGCTTTCACCGCCCTGACCTGTCTCTCAATGAGTCCGTTGTATTGAGGATATCTGGGTGATGTTGTAGTGTGTTTGACGTTCCACTTCTTACACATGTCGTGGAATGGTTGCCCTACATACTGTGGGCCATTGTCAGTCACTATTTCCAGTGGTGGTGAGAACATGCTGAACCATTCTGCTGACATGTTCGCGATGACAGAACTGGTTGTTGACTGCATCTTCTGGACGAGGTAGAACTTTGAGTGAAAGTCGCTAATCAGCAGGTAGTTGTTTCCTTTGACCTGGAACATGTCGCTTGCCACTTTAGTCCACGGTGTTGATGGTACGTCGTGGGCGAGGAGAGGTTGTTGTCGGTGTTCTGGCTGATTCTCCTGGCAGGCTGCGCAGGTTTTCACCATTGTCTCAATGTCTTTGTGAATGTTTGGCCAGTAAACTGATTCACGCATCAGTCGTCTGGTCTTCTCGATTCCGAGATGTGCTTCGTGGAGCTGGCCTAGGATGTCTTTCCTCATCGCCTCAGGAATGATGACCTGTCTCCCTTTGAAGATGACGCCATCAGATATGCCAATTTCGTCGCGATAGGACCAGTATTGGCGAAGGTCCTGTGGCAGATCTCTGATCGTGTCGGGCCACCCGCTGTAGACCACTTGCTGGAGGGCTCGCAGTGTGCGGTCTGAGGTGGACAACTCTCGAAGCCTTAGCACGTTTGTCGATGCTAAAGTTGATTAGATCGATGCTGTCGATGACGTTTTCCTCTTCTTCATCTTGCACGACAGCATCCACAGCCACGTCCAGTGGGATCTCAGCGTTGTTCTTCGGGTTGGGGAGCCTCGACAGAACGTCGGCAATGATCATCTTGTTGCCTGGTCGATACACAAGTTGGAAGTCGTACCCCTGTAGCTTGATCAGGAGTCGCTGGAGACGTGGAGGTACTCTCCAGCGGCTTGTTGTGTATCGTTATCAAAGGCTTGTGGTCTGTTATGACAACAAACTGCTTTCCGAACAGGTAGGTGTGGATAATGTTTGTAGGGACTCTTTTCCAGCGGCTATGGCCTCGTACTTGCGTGCCTCTTGCAGTACACTCCTCATGTCGTACCCTTTGTTTTGGTCTAGCAAATGCTTCTGCAACAGTTCATGAGGTGTACTCGCTATGATGAGCTCAATGACTCGCTCCACTAGCTCACATTCATCAAAGTCGCACAAACTGCCTTTACGACGCGCTCTGTTGACAAACTCGTCTGTACTTTCTCGCTCTGTTTGACAAAATGTCATCAGTTCCATTCTGTGGATGCGAAAGTTCACCCGTATGTCTAGTTGGTCTTCAAACAGCTGATAGAGTTTTGCGGGATCTTGCTTGTCTGTGTCTGATAGCATTGACGCATTTAAACGCATGAGTCCTTCATTACCAACAGCAATCTGAATTTTGATTGCCTGTTTAGCTGGGTCAATGACATTCTCATCTGTGAGTATCAATGTCATTCGCTGTTTAAAGAGTTTGTATGTTTCTGCGATGTTATCGCCTTCCCAGTTCATAGTTGGGTATTTTGCCATTGTTAGCTGGTTATGTGTTGCACAGTGTGTAAGGTATAGCTACTGTAGCCTGGCGACCGCTTTTATGGTTCCGGCTTTACGTAGGCTTACATAAAACTAACACTGTCACAGTTCACAAAGACGCTAACGGTGTGCATGTACGATGCTGTCGCCTCCTGGTGATCAGTTGACTTCTCCGGCGTTGGTGGCGCCTTCTGGTGATCAGCTTTGACAACTTCTTCGACGTTGTCTGCATCTGCGTGACGCCATTTTGTTTGACTTTCGTTTCAACTAAACGTTTCGTTTGCGGCTTGTTAAGCTGGTAGCGCATTCAGTAACAATAGTTATAGTTCGTACACTGTTACCGCTGTTTGTAGTCTATATTCGCTCGTTTTTACCGCTGCCACCATGAAGTGCTTCTCTATGATAGGTATAATGACGTTCAGCGATGCACAAACACTCGATCGAACCTGATCGGCTAACTCACCAACTGGTGTTTATTGGGCGTGGTGATACATGCGATAATGTAGTTCGCTATAGCAATTATGGTATGTGCTATATCACAACAGTAAGAACCCTAACCCAAGTGAATTAAAAAAAATGGGCCAAGAGGCCCTGAAGTCCTTTGGACTAATACGTCGATATGTGACCCGGCTGACAAAGTGAGTGATAAGTCTAACAAATTATAACATTGTTTTCTTACATTCTTGTAAAGGTTGAATAGGGTGCTTTACACGGATTCTAAAATTATTACTGCTACAAAAATTGGCGAAGTTATGGAGCATTGAACATGGTAAGGGTCAAAAAGTGAAAATGAAGAAAACGGCTGTTGAAGTTTTATATTATATATGCAAATGGATTGCATGGAAATATTACATGCATGACATTCAAATGTGACACACAGTATGTATGTTATGTTGCAATGCTACACTGGAAGTACAAATGTGCTGCTACAAAGACTTAGCAAGTTATGCCAGATTATGTCTTTATGTGTAAAACTAAGAGAGAATTTGAGAGCAAAAGGTAGACTAAAGAAAATTAAAATGACGAAGAATGCAGAGTTGAGAGAATTGGCTAGTGGGTATAAATGCTTTATAAAACAAATATCAAAATGCTACCATAAACAGTTACATGAAAACTTGCGATACCTAAAACATAGCAAGCCTGCAGAATACTGGGATATACTTAATAAAGCAAGTAGTAGCAGTGAAAAACGTGGACATATTTCTCTGGATAAGTATATGAACCACTTTGAAAAACTCAGTGCAAAACCTGAAAGTGAAACTGCACCTAGTGAGATACCTTTTGATCCAAGAAAGATTTCCCAGTCAAACGAACACAAAAACAGACCATTCACGCAAAATGAGGTACTAATGCAAGGCCTGGGGCAGTTTCTGGCACAATACACATCTACTGTTGTGGGTGGTCTGAAGGGCCCTTCTCAAAACCACATCACTACATAATGTAAAACTTTTGCATTTTGGGGGTCCCTGACATGCCGTTAGAATAATTAAATCAAATACAGATTTCTTGTGTATAGTGGCAGCACCCTAAGCAAAATTATAAAAAAAACTTGCTGAACAGTTTTTTTTAAATAGGCAAAATGTTACATTTTTATCAGTTTTGGGGTCCTTGGAGGTCCCAGGGAGCCCTTAGAATGATTCAATCAAATACAGATTTCTCGTGCATAGTGGCAGTATCCTAAGATGTCTACGTAAAATTAGAGAAAAAGTTGCTGAACGGTTTCTGAGATACAGCAGCTAACGGCGGACGGCAGACGCAGAGTGATGGCAATAGTCCCTTAGACCTTCGGTCAAAGGACTAAAAATTAAAGGCGTTGCTTTTCTTCCCCATTGGATAAACCAGTGAAAATTTGGGAAGCATGTAGGACAAACACAAACATACATACACATAATGCTAGCTGAATTATGGTTATGTACAGTGTGGATGTCCAAGTTTCTAATCGGTTGGCAACATAGGATTCTTGATTGGCCAATGGCTTCCTTGTCCACACGCCATGTATCCTTGAATGGTTTAGTTAGTCACAGTGTGTACTTGCTGTAGGGGCATCTCATGTAAGGAACACCCGCTTAGTAGGACAAACTTTGAAATTACCACATTGTCGTTGTAGTATTTTGTGGATATAAGGAACGGTCTGATCAAGTTCTGACTACACACAGAGGACACAGTGATTGTCTTAGACCTTTATTATTCCTAGTCAATAATATTAGTACAGTTAATAAC
The DNA here is from genome assembly GCA_020002185.1 of Paraescarpia echinospica. NCBI lineage: Eukaryota > Metazoa > Annelida > Polychaeta > Sabellida > Siboglinidae > Paraescarpia > Paraescarpia echinospica. The sequence goes on along the minus strand of CM034534.1, from coordinate 57,703,567 downwards.
ATTAAAAATCACATTCTGGAATGCCAGTTCATCTATAATTCAACTGTTTTTATACAAATGAAATGTGACCTGGAAACGACACATTGTACATTGCAGAGCCTATACAGTTGTCATCATTTGGCCACAGCGTACTTTAGGGACACACCATGAACACGTAACAGAAACTACGATTACAGCCGTTACTTGCTACACGTCATTGTATTGGCTCTAGCACCAGTCTGTTTTCGTTGCAGTCGCATGATACAATGTCTTTGTACCAGAAGCTAAAACAATTATTCACATCACTTGTAGGCGGCATCCTAAAACCTCCATTGGCAACACTGAATACATACATGATTGTCTCCATGAGAGTATGCAACGTTGTGCTGTAACTACAGAAAGAAACCGGGCTATTCACTAACCTCTCTAGTGACAGACATATTAACGACATACATACAGGTGTATGATTAATGCATGGTTAACGATAAATGAAAATTATAATGATTCTACAGTACTATAGTGTAGAAGAAATGTGTACGTGACTGATATGTACAGTATTAGAATACTGACACATGTATTGTTTAATTTATTTCGTCAATTTATGGAAACGGAAGGACAACTTTAGGCCAGTTAGTATATTACTACTGTGATATGTTACAACTATCATACACTACTGGCAAGCAATTGTCAGAAGGACAAGTCATTTGCTGAAACCACGACACTCGCTAAAGACTGCCGCTTCAAACAAACATTATTAACAATGGCTAATCTCCTCGGCAGTTATCACCGAGTTGCTACAAACATAAAACCATAAATGCATAATGATAATGAAAACATTACATCTGTTGGTGAATAAACATTATACACTGGGTGGCATTCTCTTGCTAAGATTTCAGAACAATTTTGATTGAACAAAAATGGAGATTTCGTACTGGGCCTGCCAACTCTAACAAACCATTTTTACTAGTTTTGGACAACTTTAAATACAGTTAAATACCAACAGAATAAATTTACACATTTTGGCTACCGATGCGACAGATACACTGGCACAAGTTCTACGATCTGAATTTTTACAATTGTGAATTCTGCAGTGTCGACTAGGTGGCAGCAGTGTCTAACTGCGCTGGCCGGCACGCGGGTAGTACTTGGCGATCTTTGCCGCTGGGATTCTCTTGAGCATCTCCTTAGGGAAGATTCGCAGCAGCTGCCAGCCAACATCCAACGTCTCGAAGATTGTACGATTCTCGTACGCACCTGCACAGTAAATATGGTATGCCTTATGTTGGTGTATTGTGCAATCAATATGGCCCACTGTCTTGGTCATAAAATGTGTTCATCAATGTTGTAGTCGGCTTATTCCTTTCTTTAGTATTGTAAGAAAAGATTATTATAATCAATGACATCATTATTTGTTGCGAAAAATCTAATGTGTTTTACCGGGAATTACTAAGCATTTTCAATAATCAACAAAAACTTTTTAACGTTTTCTACCAGTTGTTTAGAATCTATACTGAACATGGTTTTCCAAGAATTATAATGATAATAATTTTATTCAATAAAGAATGACACTGACTCTAAATTTTTACATTTTGTATTACCATTAAAAATATATTTTACCTGGTAAGCCCCTCTACAAAAGTGAGAAATGTTAAGATGACAAAACGGTACTGCTTCAAATGTACGATTTTGTAGGAATATAAGTGCCTTTGTGGTATCATTTCGCACCGCTTGCTGACGCTGAATATATCGCGAAAGAATGGAAAACTATGGGCGTACAAAATAGCTACAAGGTGGCAATTTTTGCATATTTTGGGCGTGGTGGCATAAAAAATGGCGAGGTGGCCCGTCTTGCACGGCATATACCAGGGGAAACACTAGAATTTGGGCAGAAAAACTGTACCAACTGCATAAATAAAAAATTCCCCTATCAACACTGAGATTATATAAATGTACCCTGTGAGATGAAGTTCTTCTCAAACTTCTGCAGGAACTCGAGGTAGAGGAGATCATCAGCCGACAACGCCTCCTCTCCCACCACTGCCTTCATGGCCTGCACGTCCTTGCCGATGGCGTAACACGCGTACTGCAACATGCATGCATGTTAGCGTCACTCGTGTGCGCACTCAATCAGAGGCGGTACAAGCATGTTTAGTGTATACTTGAATGTAACCGGAGAGAAAGCTACTCAAGTAATTTGACTATGGGTATAAGTAACTGAGAAAAAACTACTCAAGTAGTTTGTACTTTAGTAAAAACAACTAGGAAAATGCTACAAGTAGAAGAAAAAGTATTCTTTAAAAATTAACTTGAAGCAAAAGTAAATAATTGCACTTGTGGCAAACATAACGGTATTTTCTACTACAACAGCATTACACAAAAAAAGAAAATTGGACTGATGATAAACCAAAGGCAGTCTTGTCCAGTTGCCATCAGGAGTTTTTGCACTTGTAATCTTGATAAATCTTGTTAAATATTGAAGAACACGAGTGGACCATGGAGTGGTCAGTCAAGGCACTCACCAGTTGGTTGGACACGTCTGAGTGGTCGTCTCGGGTCATTCCCTCCCCAATGGCCGACTTCATGAGACGGGACAGCGACGGCAGCACGTTGATGGGTGGGTAGATCTACACAGAGAGAACATACACTCTAAACTGGTCTTCAAATGTTACATTTATTGCCTTTACTTACTGTATAATGCACACTATATATAGCAGATCTCAACGCTTTCCCCATTTTCTTAGTGCAGGTGGACAATGTGTTCACGGGGTTTTGATGCCGAGAAGCTCGCTTCTCTTCCACCGGTGATTTTTGTAAGTTGGGCATAGGCGTAATGGCCCCACTTATAGGTTTAGGCTAAATCTTGATATAGTGTAACTCTTCAGCAGGTAGTTGGGATTATAGTTAGTGTGAATGAATGGTGTGCTTGGTTAGTACGGTACAGTGCATAAGGTATACTGTGATTACAGTAGTAATGCTGTTGTTTTATATATCTATAACAATACTGCTAATGTTGTATATGCCGAAATGTGGGCTTTGTCATCCAGAGTTACAGGAGACTAGTATTGGGTTCAGTCACAGGCCTGGCCTTGGGATGTAGAGCCCACATTTCTCTCTCTTTAACTTAATCTCTTTAATAAACGTCATTCATTTGGCCTTATTTCATCATTATTCATGACTTGTGTTGGTGCTTGCATATATATATATATATATATACATATATGTATATATACATATATGTATATATACATTTCATAGTACACATATCATAATACAATATATCTAAATTTATGTTAAATCTAGCCCAAAGAAATTTGGCACACATATTACCTGTATAATATTCTGTAAGTGGATTGAATATTATGCATATTGACACAAATTAAACAGCTATGTAAAGCTAAATATATATTGTGTTTTGTTCTACAAGTGCTTGCCCAAGCCAATATTATAATGCATAAATATACGTATACACGGTACAGTGTGTACATAATTATTATATGTAAGTAGTATGATATTAAACTACAAGCTGTACACAGCTATTATGTCTTGTTAACTATTTAATTTAGTCGCATGTCACAAGGGCCTTTTTAACCATTGCTTACCGCACTCTACGTGCCCTTTACTAAAATGGTACACTGCCCTTTTGAAAACCTTGGCAAAACACTGTTAATATGGATCATGTTAACTATTTAGTCATGTGTCGCACGTGCCTTTTTAGCTATTGTTCACCGCGCCCTTTTTCTGAAATGGCACCCTGCCCTTTTGAGAATCTTGGCAGAACACTGAATGACATCATCATATCAATATTTACAAACTTTTGTTTCAGGGGGTGGTGTTCACCTGATATCGGGCATCAAAGTTCTCAGGTGATCCCTTAATGCGATGAACATGTAACTGTTTGGAGTATTTTACGTGTGGCTGAAATCTTGATCACACCACACTAAAAAATAGCATTTTGTATTACACACTCTACTTAGTACTGCACAAAGTATCTGCGAGTGATAGATGTTTACCTGTCGATTATGGAGTTGTCGGTCGACGTAGATCTGCCCCTCCGTGATGTAGCCAGTCAAATCAGGAATGGGATGAGTGATATCTGCAAAAATGAACAGTCTTTACGCCACAGGGCTGACGTTGCTCATTTGTAGAGAATTTAATTTAATTTGCAATGATACATATGGGACAGGAGACTACGCCTACATTTTATTGTTGTCATTGTAGCGTCCGTGTTCTTAATTTCACCAATTATGACGCGTATGTAAAACTCTAAACAAAGACGGGTAATGGTAACTGCAACTTCTTGGAAACTGTGCACGACCAGTCTGGTTTGCGTCGTCAAGACAGCAAGTGGGTCAAAGTACAACTGATTCAGCGTTCTTGCTAATAATTATCAACTCAGGGTTGAGAGGATGATTCCGGGTACCGGAACAGGTAACATCACTTAAAAGATTCATCAATGGAAATTAAACCTGTAGAACGCTGACTAACCGTCGTTGGGCATGGTGAGGATGGGCAGTTGGGTGATGGAGCCATTACGCCCCTCTACTCGCCCCGCCCTCTCGTAGATTGTTGCCAGATCGGTGTACATGTAGCCAGGGAAGCCTCGACGGCCCGGCACCTCCTCTCTCGCAGCCGACACCTACACAGGGTCACGACCTCAGGTCAATGTCATCATATGAACTATTTAAAATCAATTACAAAATACCAATTCCAATTATTTGTGTGCAGAGTAACCAAAAACACACTCAGTACAAAAATAACTTTGTGACTTTACCAAATAGATGTAATTTTAAACATCATCTTCCATCATTCAAAGTGCACTTTAATGACGATTCACAAGAAACCTACAAATCTCCACTTGTAATTATTACAAAAATATAGGAATTTTTTAAACTATAAGAAAGAAAATGTAGAAATGCTGGATGCCCTGCAATAAGCATGAGTATTGCGATACGTACCTCTCGCAACGCCTCAGCGTAGGAACTCATGTCAGTGAGGATGACAAGGACGTGTTTCTCACACTGGTAGGCGAGGAACTCCGCCATGGTCAGAGCAATACGGGGCGTGATGATTCGCTCAATCCTGCACACAAACACTTATTGTCAACATCATTAAACACCACCAGACAATGCCAGTTTAGTCAGTCTGACTTATGTGCGTATTCAAGAATAATAATATAAATTAGTGCCAAATCCAACATTACTATGATGTTTCACATTCATTAGAAATGAAGAATAATTATAGTATAACGTGTTTGGATTGGGTATATTTAAATTCAAAAAGAATTGTAATTATATATAATTTAAAAATAAAGTTGACTAAATATTCCCTAACAGAAATAATCAGTTTGATGAGAATAATGACAATGGTAAATGTATTACAACATTAATGTGCATTATTAGTACAACTCAATGATAATAAAGAATAGGTAAATTATAATAATGTAGAACAGATGTGATGAAATGGAAGATGAACTGGAGGCTCAGCATCTGTTGGACATGACATCGGAAGACAGAGGGAAGGGGCAATGTTGGAGATTTTTCAAAATACTAGGGGCCCCAAGTCCTCCATTCCAATGATTACGTATTATAAATTGGGTGCAACTTAACTACAAAAACCAGATATTCACTATTCAGTGCTTGTGACACGGAAGTAACAAGATGAAAAATTAATTATGAATTAACGTGAGAGATTGACCAATGGTAGGGGACACTCACGTGGGGTCATTGACCTAAGTGTAAGACCAAAGACAACTGAGCCGGTGAGCTACGTTGACCACCATTGACCAGTGATAGTGGACACTCACGTGGGGTCATTGACCTAAGTGTAAGACCAAAGACAACTGAGCCGGTGAGCTACGTTGACCACCATTGACCAGTGGTAGTGGACACTCACGTGGGGTCATTGACCTAAGTGTAAGACCAAAGACAACTGAGCCGGTGAGCTACGTTGACCACCATTGACCAGTGATAGTGGACACTCACGTGGGGTCATTGACCTAAGTGTAAGACCAAAGACAACTGAGCCGGTGAGCTACGTTGACCACCATTGACCAATGGTAGTGGACACTCACGTGGGGTCATTGACCTAAGTGTAAGACCAAAGACAACTGAGCCGGTGAGCTATGTTGACCACCATTGACCAATGGTAGTGGACACTCACGTGGGGTCATTGACCTAAGTGTAAGACCAAAGACAACTGAGCCGGTGAGCTACGTTGACCACCATTGACCAATGGTAGTGGACACTCACGTGGGGTCATTGACCTAAGTGTAAGACCAAAGACAACTGAGCCGGTGAGCTACGTTGACCACCATTGACCAGTGATAGTGGACACTCACGTGGGGTCATTGACCTAAGTGTAAGACCAAAGACAACTGAGCCGGTGAGCTACGTTGACCACCATTGACCAGTGATAGTGGACACTCACGTGGGGTCATTGACCTAAGTGTAAGACCAAAGACAACTGAGCCGGTGAGCTACGTTGACCACCATTGACCAGTGGTAGTGGACACTCACGTGGGGTCATTGACCTAAGTGTAAGACCAAGGACAACTGAGCCGGTGAGCTATGTTGACCACCATTGACCAATGGTAGTGGACACTCACGTGGGGTCATTGATCTAAGTGTAAGACCAAAGACAACTGAGCCGGTGAGCTATGTTGACCACCATTGACCAATGGTAGTGGACACTCACGTGGGGTCATTGACCTAAGTGTAAGACCAAAGACAACTGAGCCGGTGAGCTATGTTGACCACCATTGACCAATGGTAGTGGACACTCACGTGGGGTCATTGACCTAAGTGTAAGACCAAAGACAACTGAGCCGGTGAGCTATGTTGACCACCATTGACCAATGGTAGTGGACACTCACGTGGGGTCGTTGGCGAGGTTGAGGAAGAGACTGACGTTCTCCATGGAGCCGTTCTCCTCAAAGTCTTGCTTGAAGAAACGCGCTGTCTCCATGTTTACCTGACACACACACACAGCTCAGTACAACTACCAAACTCTGTCTCCATGTTCACCTGACACACACACACACACACACACACACACACACACACACACACACACACACACACACACACACACACACACACACACACACACACACAGTACAACCATCAAACTCTGTCTCCATGTTCACCTGACACACAGACATGCACACACAGCTCAGTACAACTACCAAACTCTGTCTCCATGTTCATCTGGCACGCACCCATACACACACAGCTCAGTACACCCATCAAACTCTGTCTCCATGTTCATCTGGCACGCACCCATACACACACAGCTCAGTACAACTACTAAACTCTGTCTTCATGTTCATCTGGCACGCACCCATACACACACAGCTCAGTACACCCATCAAACTCTGTCTCCATGTTCATCTGGCACGCACCCATACACACACAGCTCAGTACACCCATCAAACTCGATGCTTCCGTGACGACATTCAACGTTTCAAACTCCTTCAGTTTTTTACTTATTTAATTTCAGGTGTGTGACTCATTTCAGACATATTTCATGAAAAATAGCTGTGCATATCCGCATTACATGCGATAGCGATTACAATAACACTCTCTCAACTGTTTACCCATTTCATGTAGGAAAATGAACCATATAATAACATCTTTGTTTAAAGACCATTAAGTTCAAGGCTAATGTCCCGTTCACGATTCTCAACATGAATACATGATACATATAAAATGAAAATACACAATATATTTAATAATTATATAAAAAGTGCTAATAAACTAATTAAATACAACAGATAATAATAAAGTGGATAAGTTATAACAAATTAATACCATATCTATACTGTACAATGTCTGTGAACTTCTGGGGACCACAGAAATAATGAGCCCATAAAGAAACATTTAACAAGGAAACTTTCAAGATATTGACAACTATGTGCGGTGTGTTTTGTTTACTCACACCCATGGCTGCGAAGACAATGGCAAAGTTATCATTGTGGTCATCCTGAACACTCTTAGTAGGCAGCTTCACGAGGCCGGCCTGGCGACAGATCTGGGCAGCAATCTACAATGCACAGATCACATGGTCATCACATGGGTCGGTGCAACTTCATATTCACTGTACACTTCCTAAAAAGAGGAAGCGATGTAACAGTAATTGAGCTATTACTTTTATATCACTATTGAACATTTCAACCGAATTTCAACTACATAACAATTCCATTTGATTAGGTTGTAGATTCCACTAGTTTCTCCAGGTTTTACGGTTGCTCCCCCTTGTCAACTTTAGCATGGCCCTCATGAAGTTTTACCCTAGTTTTATGAGCGTTTACATAGTAACAGACACTGGTACAGTGTGACTGCTGCATTGACTAAAGGGATTAAACTGGGCTTTCAATGCTTTGAAGCCAGTTCTGCCTAGTTGCCAACTACCCTTTTCAAGTAAGCCTGTGGGTTTACTGACAGCCTCCATTGTGCACACAATTGAGTCTAAACTACAGTGGGTGTGAAAAACAACCTGATGTATTTGTACTCAATAATTGTCCACCAAACACCAATCACTCTGTGGTGTCATTTCAAGCCGCTCGCTGATGCTGGATATATAGCAAAATAAAAAAAAAAGGGTTCACGAAATAGTTACGACGTAGCAATTTCTGCATATTTTGGACAAGGCTACATAGAAAAACGGCGAGACACCCCCCTCGCTTGTCATATACCAGGGGAAACACTGACCCACATACAAATAATCTCAGTATGATTATTTTAGTGAATTAATTCAAGTTGATGATGTTTATGAAATTTGTACATTCAAGTTGATATAAACAATGAAATCTAGACATATCGCATACAATTGTCCTCTAAATGAGGTTTGGTCTGGGTTTTGACTGCTTTTAGGGGCAAAAACCAGCCATTTTAACCGGACGGTTAAAAAAGCCCCGGTTTTAACCGTTCAACTCTGATAATAATGTTGGTGGTACCTGCAGTTGACAAATTTATGGTGCTTACTCTATCATAACAGCGTGTTGGCAGCAGGTAACGCAGCGCTGGTATAGGTTTATGTAGATTGAGACCATTGGTTCGGTGAGTTCACAACTCAAGTTTTTCCAATTTCACTGTGTGGGATCTTTTACCAACAGTTTTTAGTGGTTATTCCCAAACTGGTGTGAATGAAATTACCCACTTTTCAAAATGGCGGCAGGTGGAATTGAACCACTGTCCCCTGGCACTCTGACCACTAGACCACTACGCACATGGATATTTTGAATGTGCTTATATAGTAATCATCAGAGTTCTTCGACACATGATGTCTAGTTGAAGTGGCTAATCAGCTAATTTAAAAATTCAACAAAATTATAATTATTATGTCATTAAATAGATAAATTAGGTAAAAAGTCAATTAAATAAATAAAAAAAGTTATTAGAAAGTCCTCCATTACAATGTTTGTATCCACCAAAGTATCAAGCAATATGTGAAGGCATACCAAACCTACAAGACCCGTTTTATAAATAAACCAAAGGCAGCCAGACCAATGCTTCTAAACTAAGGTAACAACAATGTGAGGGTTTCTTTGCGAGTGTGACCTTGACTGACCTCATTGTGGGGGAGACCAGCAGCCGAGAAGATGGGGATCTTCTGTCCGCGGGCGATACTGTTCATGCCGTCAATGGCAGAGATTCCTGTCTGGATCATCTCCTCGGGGTAGATACGAGACCACGGGTTGATGGGCTGACCTTGAACATACAACAACAGCCATAATTATATATATATCTCATGGGCATGTTTCTTTCTTCTGTATAGTCCCAATCACTATCTTATCGCCGTGACTACCGTAATAACAGTAAGTATTCGGACACCTAAAAATAATTACATTCTCAGCTGTCCGAAAACCTACAGTACAAAAAGGAAAACAGTTTGGGTGTCCGAAAACATGAAATCATTATAGAATGTACATATTCGGACACATAAAAATAGGTGTCTGTAAACATACTGTATATAAAATTATTACTGTTTGTAGATTCTGAGTGTGTCGAAAAAAACATAAGTGTCTGAATGCATAAAAATAAAAAGATCAGTTCTTATATAGCACAGTATCCAGTCCTCAGGACTGCTCAAAGCACTTTACATTTTACTTCCTGGCAGACCTATTCAATCAAACACGATCTCGACTTCTCTGGGAATTCATGAGTGAACTAGAGCAACGTAGAGTGAACGAACTTGCCCAAGGTTCGACACCGCTGCATAGGATTTGAACCCAGGTTCTCTCGGTTGAGAGTGCGAGGCTCTAGTTACTTCACCATGGCGCTACACGTGCAATCATTATGGTATACGTAAAGTGAATATGATGTGAAATGTGCACTATGAGAGAATGGATGAAAGAAATGTACAACACTTTTCATAGATTACGGAATGTCTATTTTATGGAACACTGCAAAAATTTGTTTAGTTTCAAAACTATGTTTTAAAGATACAGACAACATACATAGACTGTTTTGGAGCAGAAACGTTTACATAGAAAGTGAAATATAGGTTTTCATCAGATAATTTATATGGCTGTCAAATTCCCGTTTTATTCCATTTTGGATGATGCTACAGCCACAAAGATTAAAACACGTTAAATTAGATGTACTCCAAGACTGAACAAATTACAGATTTGGGACATTAATTAACCCTTTATTGTGCAAGTCGCCCAGAATCACCCAACCTCTCCAACATGCAACCATTCCAAAACCGCGCGCTAAACTCGCGGCTGCTAGGCCTTTCGTTTACCACATTGAGATCCTACTTTTACATTAACCATCCAGTTGAAACTGGTGACATAGGCTATATAATAGCCAAGGAAGGTGGTTTTCGCCATCTTGAAAAAGAAGTTTCTGTTTGTGAATAGAGTTTATTTCGAAGGAAATTGAGTTGTGTTCGTCAAATTGGATTCCGACATCGCACGGCACATGGCAGTTTAGACTGAGGTAATTTCCCGACAATTTCGAGTCAGATGTCGATGTCTGCAACATCAGTAATGTTGCCAACGAACACAGAGACCATATTATCGTCCAACTACGCTCGTTGAGCAACTTTTCGATGCAGAGATACGAAGTAGATGTCTCGTCAGCAGCGTCTTCATTTTGCCGATATATACAGCCATCTCGTTGATCAAACACCATCTGTACCTAGCTTGATCAGTTTATTATAGCAGTATTTCATTAGTATTATTCCATTGCTGCTGTCAGGGGAACACATATTTGTGAATGAGTTTGCTATCTTTTGTAATTTCGAGTGCTAATGTTGTACTGGAACAGAAAATTCCAGTCGGTAATATGATTGGTAGACGGTAGTCATTTTGTAAATTACAAATTTAATGTTTTCACAGCTGTTGATATCGTCAACAAAATGAATTGTAATTTGAAAACTAACCATCAGAATTGGATGTTTTATTACGACAAAATTAACACACGTGGCTACATTTGTTTCACTGGACAAGATGGGTGCTGAGATTTTGTGTGTATAGCACAATGGAAGTTGCATCAGTTGTCAAGATATTTTAATGCAAACAACACACAATAAAATTCACCATTGGCCGCCACCTTCAAGTCATCTGCCCACAGCAGGGTGTATAAGAAGGTTGTCTACCCAGGAAAAAGAGTTAATTACAAAAAAGTCCAACTATGTGTGTATCTGTTAATGTAGGGAAATATTGTGTCTCCAACTAGCTGCGTATCAGTTAATGAAGGGAAATATTGTGTCTCCAACTAGCTGCGTATCAGTTAATGAATGGAAATATTGTGTCTCCAACTAGCTGCGTATCAGTTAATGAAGGGAAATATTGTGTCTCCAACTAGCTGCGTATCAGTTAATGAATGGAAATATTGTGTCTCCAACTAGCTGCGTATCAGTTAATGAAGGGAAATATTGTGTCTCCAACTAGCTGCGTATCAGTTAATGAATGGAAATATTGTGTCTCCAACTAGCTGCGTATCAGTTAATGAAGGGAAATATTGTGTCTCCAACTAGCTGCGTATCAGTTAATGAATGGAAATATTGTGTCTCCAACTAGCTGCGTATCAGTTAATGAAGGGAAATATTGTGTCTCCAACTAGCTGCGTATCAGTTAATGAATGGAAATATTGTGTCTCCAACTAGCTGCGTATCAGTTAATGAATGGAAATATTGTCTCCTACTAGCTACGTATCAGTTAATGTATGGAAATATTGTGTCTCCTACTAGCTGCGTATCAGTTAATGAATGGAAATATTGTGTCTCCAACTAGCTGCGTATCAGTTAATGAATGGAAATATTGTGTCTCCTACTAGCTGCGTATCAGTTAATGAATGGAAATATTGTGTCTCCTACTAGCTGCATATCAGTTAATGAATGGAAATATTGTGTCTCCTACTAGCTGCGTATCTGTTAATGAATGGAAATATTGTGTCTCCTACTAGCTGCGTATCAGTTAATGAATGGAAATATTGTGTCTCCAACTAGCTGCGTATCAGTTAATGAATGAAAATATTGTGTCTCCTACTAGCTGCGTATCAGTTAATGAATGGAAATATTGTGTCTCCTACTAGCTGCGTATCAGTTAATGAATGGAAATATTGTGTCTCCTACTAGCTGCGTATCAGTTAATGAATGGAAATATTGTGTCTCCAACTAGCTGCGTATCAGTTAATGAATGGAAATATTGTGTCTCCAACTAGCTGCGAATCAGTTAATGAATGGAAATATTGTCTCCTACTAGCTGCGTATCAGTTAATGAATGGAAATATTGTGTCTCCTACTAGCTGCGAATCAGTTAATGAATGGAAATATTGTGTCTCCTACTAGCTGCGTATCAGTTAATGAATGGAAATATTGTGTCTCCTACTAGCTGCGTATCAGTTAAAGAATGGAAATATTGTGTCTCCTACTAGCTGCGTATCAGTTAATGAATGGAAATATTGTGTCTCCAATTAGCTGCGTATCAGTTAAGGAATGGAAATATTGTGTCTCCTACTAGCTGCGTATCAGTTAATGAATGGAAATATTGTCTCCAACTAGCTGCGTATCAGTTAATGAATGGAAATATTGTGTTTCCTACTGGCTGTGCATCAGTTAATGAATGGAAATATTGTCTCCAACTAGCTGCGAATCCGTTAACGAATGGAAATATCGTATAGATCTCCAATTAGCTGTGTATTAGTTAACGAATGGAGAAATTGTGCATGTACATATTCTCTTTAAGATTTGGTTGAAAGGTGTAAAAGACTGTCTGTTTACCCACCCTGGATGTCAAGGAAGTCTTCTGCGCACACACTCGGCCCCTTGTCTACGGGTTTACCAGAACCATTGAAGACACGGCCTGCAAGCAGAACAGTAAGAAAGTGCAATGGGGCAACAATCTACAATTCCTATCAAGTGTCATCAGTGGCTTTATTATAAAATATACAATAGTTATCTAGAGATATCTAAAAATGCATGTTTAACATATGAAAATACAATTCAACAGCTTGAAAATGCAGTTCAACAGGTTGGGAGAATTTAACAGCCCCAAAGAGTACATAAAAAATACATACAACCAAAGAAATTCTCAGACCATGTATCCTCAAACTTTGTACAAAACTCAACAACCAACAATACCATGTGGTATATATACCCTGTTAGTACCTACAGCCCATACCCACCAATTTAACAAAACATATTTTGTATAGACAATAGACTGTTAATAGTAGACTGGAACAAACTAAACAAATCGCAAGTTGAGGCCGAAACCATAAATGATTTCAGCCACTTATCTTGTGGTCTGAACACTCAATAACAACACACGCACCCACACCATCGTAAACCATAGCCAATAGTGGCTTCTTGCAATGTAACTATTCAGATTTAGAATGCACAATGTCTGAAGCATCATTAAAATGCACAATACTCAGTAGTAATGATATGGCGGTACATGATATGGCTGTACATCCATCTGTGATTTGGACCGGCTGACATCTAAAATGCTACAGTTTGTTAATAGACTACTTAGCAAATTTATATTGATGTCTCACATCAAACAGAATAAGAAAAACTTTGTAAATCCAGTGCAAGCGTATTCACGCACCCAGCATGTCTTCCGACACTGGCGCTCGCAGGATGTCGCCTGTGAATTCACATGTTGTGTGTTTCGCGTCAATTCCTGATGTGCCCTCGAACACCTACAATAACAGCACATGTGTGTGAAAAAGGATGAAGAGGTGGGTTTAATATATAGGTATCTGATAAAGGCAGCAAATGGGATGAAGTACAACTAATTAAGTGTTGGCAATGCACCAGAGGTAGTCGAACATTTAAGTCACCCCTGGCTCGAGAGGATGTTTAAGCCAGTCAAATACACCAAATGGCAACTGAAGTATTTGGCATTTACTACACAAAACATCAATATTAAATAAGTACTTTTGAGGAAAATCAAAAAAAAATTGTATTTAAAAAATAAAAATATTTCAAATCAACATAGTTAAAAAAAATATATATATATGCAAACCAGTGTACGTATTTAACCTCAACTGCAGTGACACCGACAACACTTGACCCCGTGACAGAGAGGTGACCTCTGACTCACCTGTACTACAGCCTTTGACCCGCTGACCTCAAGCACCTGACCACTGCGCTGTGTGCCGTCCTGCAGGGTGAGCTGTACAATCTCGGCGAACTTGGGAAACTGGAACATTCAAACCAACCTTCACCAACTGATGCTTTGATATCAGGATGAGGTGGCTTGGGGTAAGGAGGGTGGAGCCTTATTACTAAGGTGACCCTCGGTACTGGGTCAATGTGATCGGAATAGTGAGGTGACCGTATTTACAGGATTAATGCCCTACACTCTATAATTCGGGACTGGCCAAGGGAAGACATAATTGCGATGTGGCTATGTTATCGAGGTAACCATAATTCCATCAAGCAAGATTGAAATATACAGTGATGGCAAATTTTTGCAAATGTGTAATTGCAGTTTTTAGAACTTTACAAATATATATAAGCAATGCAGAGCCAGTTGTAAACAATTGTTTGGGCCAGTTAATTTTTTGCTCATTTCAGACACTGGAATAGAAGATGATGTTCGAAGCTGTTTTACAAGACTTTAGGGAGTAGTAACCATAATATACACACACAAAATTTGGAGGATTTGCATTCTACATACCTTCACGTCATCCAAGATGACAAGTGGACCATTCACCCCTGATACGGTTTTATATGCTGAAATTCAAGAAACAGTTCATCATTAAATGCATATTAATTACCGGTAACAATAACAATAATATTATGTCCAATGTTGTCTTTAGGAAATACAGAAGGAATCATGTAGTGCAGTCTGACAGCCTAGTGACAGGTCCTGGTTATTTATTTGATATAGGGCAGTTCCACGGTGTTGGATGTACATTTCGGACACTTTAGTTATGCACTGCATCTTGGGACAGAAAGTGCCACAACTTTTTACTGTCATAAATTGTAAGAACCAACTATGAAATCATTATCATATATAGACTTTGTTCTCTCCTGTAGTCATTTTGGGCATACAATGAAAAACATGCATGGTGTCAAACGTATTCACAGACCTAAAAGTTTACCCCATGTAAGGTTATGCCCAAATCTCTGTGATGTATGAGGGTATATTACATATATTTTGTCATGTATCTGTGGGGTAGATGTTAATCTGTTGACTAAACCTAATAAAATGTTGTATACATAATATTTAGAAAAAATAGACAAGAATATGTTTGGTGTCGGACGTGCATTTGTTTGGCGTCTGCAAGTAGCAAGTAGGTAAAATTATAATTATATTTTCTAAATAATGTTCTAAGAATGACTGAGATACAATTGATTCATTCACTCAAAAGGCTAAACATTTATGTTTATTATTTATGTACCTCATTTTTACTGGTTTTTTTAAATTAAATACTAAAGCAATAATGCCATGGGTTGCTTCTACCTGATGTTTACAACACTGGGGAAGTAAAATATTCCACCCAGAGAGCTAATTTTATGTGTAACCTGTAGTGGAGTAATTAATGCTAGATTAGAGAAGTACACTCTGAAATAAACCCTCTCATCCTCAGCACAATACTACAACTACGTTTACAACTTTGCCGAGTAATTATCATGATAAATTACAATATGTATGCGAATCATTGATTATATAATATTTTATTATAATATAACAATTGATTTCAATATAATACAGATATAACTAGAGATGGGTGCATATGTGTAGAACGTAGTAACCTCCTGCTCTATTCGGTAGTGTAATTAGTATGTCCGCTGTTTCAGTCATGGTTTAAATTACAGAATACTCGAGTCGAGCAGTCTCGTGATACTGACATCTGACAACTCGACAGAAGCCAGAAGGGTCTACTACGAGACGGATATTTTCAGGAGAGAAGGATTCGTTTCCCCGCAAAAAGTATTCGGATGCTTATACAACCGTCATGTTTGTCCTTTAACGACACCAATACCCCGGCTACCTTGCAATGTCAACATAATGTCATATAAACCTCTTGGTCGTATTGAAAACCAGTGAAGCGAAGTAGGCGATAGCCGTTCTTTTGAGGGTCAGTGTGCCACGCAGAACTAAACACTTTCTAACGACACCCATCGCGCATCGGCGGCGAAATTTCGCCAAATGATTCCAGATACTTACTCAGACGTGGCTGCGACAGATAATTCCTCGTTATGGCCATCTTGTGGGTCCTGAGACCGGCGCCATCCCCCATCGTTTTAGTAGTCGCCATGTTTCCCTTGTGACAGCGCAGCGAGTAGTGGCCTCGGACGTCCTCCTAGGTGGCGCCACGCCCACACGACAGCGCTGACCAATCGCGCGCAAGGCCGTCGAAAGGGCGAAGGCGACACTTAGGGCAAGGCACACTAAATACTGCGGTGTACGTCCACAAAACGTATTTTATGGTGGCAATTAATGTGACTTCTTCTTCTTCCTTTTAAAGGGCTGGGCTCTTGCGAGCGTAATTAGCCCTGAGGGACTGCGAGGGGTGCGATGCCCAGAGGGAAGGGAAAGAAGGAGAGGGGAGAGGACGAGAGGAGAGGGAGAGACAGATTGAGACACCGGGAGGGGGTAGAGACGCAGATCGAGACAGAGAGTGAGGGAGAGTTATGTAAGTATTGAATATTGGAACTTGGAGAGGACGAGAGGAGAGGGAGAGGCAGATTGAGACACCGGGAGGGGATGGAGACGCTGATCGAGACAGAAGGTGAGGGAGAGTTATGTAAGTATTGAATATTGGAACTTGGAAGACGAAGATATAAGGAATCAATGACTTGACGGGGGCTTGAAGAGGGAGCTAGAGGAACTTGAAGAGGAAGAGGGAAGGGGACTTGGAGAGGGAGATCGAGGAACTTGAAGAGGGAAAGGGACTTGAAGAGGGAGAGGGGGAGGAACTCGAATAGGAAGAGGGAGAGGAACTTGAAGAGGGTGAGGAACTTGAATAGGTAGAGGGACTTGAAGAGGAAATGGAGAGGGACTTGAAAAGGGAGAGGCCGGGATATGAAGAGGGAGAGGGACTTGAAGAGGGAGAGAGATAGGGACTTAATTGAAGAGGGAGAGGGACTTGAATAGGAAAGAGAGAGGGACTTAATTGAAAAGGGAGAGGCCAGGACTTGAAGATGGACAGGGATGTGAAGAGGGAGAGGGAGAGGGACTTGGAGAGGGAGAGAGGGACTTAATTGAAGAGGGAGAGAGAGGGACTTGGCAAGGAAGAGAGAGAGAGGAATTTGAAGAGGGAGATGAACTTAAGAGGGAAAATGAGAGGAATTTTAAGAGTGCGAGGGACTTGAATAGGAAGAGGGAGAGGGACTTGAAGAGGGAGATCGAGAGAGGGGGACTTGAAAATGGAGAGGGACTTGAAGAGGGAGAGGGACTTGAATAGGAAGAGGGAGAGGGACTTGAAGAGGGAGATCGAGAGAGAGGGGGACTTGAAAATGGAGAGGGACTTCAAGAGGGAGATCGAGTACGTAACTTGAATGGGAAGGTGGAGACGGACTTGAAGATGGAAAGTGACTTGAAGAACAAGAGAGAGAGAGAGAGAGAGAGAGGAGAGAGAGTGAGAGAGGGACTTGAAGAGGAAAATGGAGAGGGACTTGAAGAGGGACTTGAGGAGGGAGAGCAAGAGAGGGACTTGAAGAGGAAGAGGGAAATGAACTTGAAGACTGAGAGGAACTTGAAGAGGGAGAGGGACAGGAAGAGGTAGAGGGACCTGAAGAGGAAGAGGGGGAAGGACTTGAAGAGGGAGAGGAACTCGAAGAGGGAAAAGTAGATCGGGGAACTTAAAGAGGGAGAGGGATTTGAAGAGGAAGAGGGACTTGACAAGAGAGAGGGACTTGAAGAGGGAAATGAAGAAGAACTTCAAGACGGAGAGGACTTGAAGAGGACTGAGGATCGAGAGGAAGAGGCATCATGCATGCATACATGCATGCATGCATGCAGATATCGCAGGATCCGCTGTATAATAGCTCATACGTACATCCATTGCTTTTATGCCGGCTTTAATAATGTTATGTTCCTTTTATTTCAGTTTATCTTGGTGGCACCATGCAGTATAACACACACCTTTAAAATGTTATATATCAATTTCACCCTTGCTTTGCAAAAAACAAACAAACCCACGTAATATGACATGTAAACTAAAAAGTTATGCCAAGACATGTTATGACACATTTGTGGCTTAATGACTGTCACGCAATTTTTTGAAACCCAGGATAAATATATAACTTTTGAAACCAAAAAAATAACTTTTAGTCAGACAGTCGTCGTAGCTCAATAGTTTAACAATAAATGATTAATTAGACGCGTAGACATTTTTGAAATGAATAGCATCATTTGTGTGATAACCGGTTCGGGTATACACGAACATACGGCGGTAAAGTTCGGCGTTCCCACAAATTGGGTCAGTACGGGTCGCGTACGGGTCTTGTCACGAAAGCGGAAAGGTATGGGATGTTGAGATTGACGCAAATAAATTACTAGTTTTGGAAGGGCGTTCCGTCGTAGTCTATCGAACATATGGTGCTAGCGTCTCGCTGTCTCGCGTGCGTAGTACCATCTACAAAACGCTACTTAGCGAGCATTACCCAACCTTCGGCAAGCAAGCAACTGCAGTTGTTTTGGAAGCGCAAGTATGAATCAATAAATTAAAGAACACGTTTAACTTCAAAGTTCATTAATTTAAGAATGATGATTTTAACGCTGTAAATCGATTACACTTACAGCTAGGTAATTTAAGTTGTTCAATAGTGCGTGAGTCAACCATTTTTTTGGGTAAGATCTTTATTTTTTAAATACTTCAGATTACAGAGAGAGAACGATATGATCGATTCAATTGGCGTTCATTGTCATATTGATATTGGACTGAATGAAGTGAATCTGACTGACAGAATCAGAGTCACGTGCCGTCACAGTCAGTGACTGTTCAACAACAGTCACTGACACTGTTGTTGCAATATAGGTATTCCATTGTTGCAGTGAGGGTTTTAACTAAATTAAGGGGAGTTGCGCATGTGCAAACGGTAGTAGTGTTTTTTCATTTGCCCTGAGGCTGAGCCTGAAGTTGAACGTAGCTGAACTCATTGATTTCTACCTAATACTAATTAGTACCATCCTTCAAATCTTTCACATCGATCTCTTGATCTCTGTAGTAAACAGCTACAGTGACTGTTTTATCTGGCACGAGGTAGTTAGGTAGTCATAGCTTATCAAAGACAAGTTTGTTTCTATCGCGCTCGTTGCCCAAAGCAAGATGGCAGCCGACTGAATTCGAGTGTAAACACAACATATACTTGGAGAAATATCTTAACATTTGTGACGTGGCAGATGATAGGGTACATTATAAGGTATTGTAAAACATCTCTATGCATGCTAGTACTACTACCTTTAAACCCATGACCTCTCTGACAACAGCAGCTTCGTCTGCTTTACCCCTCCTGATACTGCTGGCAGCATCAATACTCACCAACCCCAGTATTGCCTCAAGTACCAGAAACAGTTCACAGCACAGTCAGCAACAAAATCCGAGACAATGTCCAGCCAACATTCCAGTAAAAATAACTCTTCCCTGGCCCCATGTGGAACATGCGATAGAACTGTTGCCTGGGAGGACCGTGGCAGTGTCTGCGAATCATGCAACCAATGGTTTCAAGCCTCATGCCAAAGTGTGGGGACCCTCTCCTATGCCAGCGTAAACAAGTCTGATGTTAGCTGGCACTGTGCTGTATGTGGATACCCAAATTACAGCACAGTCTCAAGAACATCCAGAGAGCACCACTTCCACCACTGAATTATATACAGATAGAACATTCAAACCCTTCCATTCCTCTACACCGACTCGCGTCAGCAAGCAGGACAAGAATGTAAACAGACCACTTAGGGTATTGAACATTAATTTAAGATCAACCATTGGAAAAAAAACAGAAATCGGCTTTCATGTCCAGAGTACAAGACCAGATATCATAATCGGAATGGAAACCTGGATGGACTCAACAATCTCAAGCGCAGAAATTGGCCTCCCTGAGTACACAGTATTTAGGAAGGACCGAACTAGGAACGGAGGAGGTGTTCTCATTGCTGTGTCGGACCAGCTCGTCTGCACTGAAGAACCTGTCCTTTCCAGATCAAACTGCGAGATCATCTGGGTGAGAGTAAAGAGCAAGGGGAAGAGGAGTCTCCTGATAGGAACATAATACAGGCCCCATGTCGGAGATGAAGTCAGCCTGCGGGCTTTCGCACAGTCTACAAGACAAGCCTGTAAATCAAGGAATGCCATCATCCTCCTTGGAGGCGACTTTAACCTGCCTGGATGGGACTGGGAAAGCATGACCCTGAAGAAAGGGACTCCCTATCCTCAGTTGCATCATCTCTTTATGGACACAATCCGTGATCTAGGACTGGAACAGGTTGTCAACAAGCCGACGAGGGAGGACAACCCCATCAGAGTCCACCCAGTACAACGGCGTATTGCCTGTTACAACCGAGCTGGCTGGGACAGCATGAGGACAGCCACACGTAGAAGAGATCTGGACAGCATGGAAGGATGGCATAATCGAACGGATACAACAGCACATACCTCACAAAACAACAGGACCGAAGCGGGACCTTCCATGGGTGAACCACGAGCTGAAGAAACTTATTCGCAGAAGGGACAGAATCCATAAGAAGTGGAAGAAGACTGGCAGAGAAGAGCTGTACACTGCATTCCGGATTATCAAGCGACAAGTCCAGGGCAGAATGAGACAGCAGTACTTGGCTCACGTGGACAATTTAATCACAGGTGGAACTCCAGACAAACCCCAACCCACCAAGACGTTTTGGGCCTTTATCAAACAAATGACGTCGGATAACCAAGGAGTTCCTCCACTGAAAGAAGAAGGCAAGCTGATCACAGATGACGTAGAGAAAGCTGAGTTACTGAACTGGCAGTTCCAGTCAGCATTTACTAAAGAGGAATTTGACACAAGGTGCCCAATGCCTCAGCTTGGCCAGAATCAGCCCCAATGTGAAAATATCAACATCACTGTCAGTGGAATTGAGAAACTCCTGAAGCAGTTAAAACCAACTAAAGATAGTGGACCTGATGGCATCAGCCCTCGAGTCCTCAGGGAAGTTGCATCAGAGGTTGCACCATCACTAACCCTGATATACAGAGCTTCCCAGGGACAGGCAATCTGCCTACATCACACCTATGTTCAAGAAAGGGGAAAGGTACAAGCCTGAAAATTACCTGCCCATCTCCCACACGAGCATACCTTGCAAGTTGCTTGAGCATGTGGTAGTCAGCATCATTATGAGATATGTGGAAGAGCACAAGATCCTCTGTCCTGAGCAACATGGATTTCGTTGTGGCAGATCCTGCGAGTCCCAGCTGCTAGGATTCGTGGATGAGGTGTCTGAAGCTCTTGAAAAGGGATGTCAAGTAGACCTACTAATCATGGATTTCTCAAAGGCCTTTGATAAAGTGAGCCACAGCCTCCTTATGCATAAAATACAGCACTATGGCATAACAGGAAGGGTCCACCGATGGATTGAGAATTTCCTCTCCAACAGAAAACAGGCAGTTGTCGTTAATGGAGCACAATCAGTGTTCACGGCAGTTGAATATGGTGTTCCACATGGTTCTGTACTAGGACCTAGCCTGTTCCTGCTTTACATAAACGATCTCCCAGCAGGACTGTCCTCTACTCCCAGACTCTTTGTGGATGACACAATCTGCCACAAGGTTGTCACCAGCCCACAAGATCAACACGACCTGTAGCAAGATTTTTACAGATTAGCAGCCTGAGAGCAACGCTGGAAGATGTCTTTTTACCCCCAGAAGTGTACTGCAATGAGCATCACCCGGAGGCGCACAGTTCTGGCTTGACCTTGGAGTCAAGTTCACCTCTGACTTCCCCTGGGACTCCCACATCACAGACGTATGCAACAAAGACAGGGCTTCCTCAGGCGAAACATTGAGATGACCAACAAGAGGTTAAAAGAAGCTGCATACAAGGCATTTGTCCGACCTGTGCTGGAGTATGCCAGTACTGTATGTGACCCTTTCACTGCAACCAACATCAAGGCACTAGAGAAAGTACAAAGACGGGCAGCCAGAAGGGTGAAACGAGACTACCGAAAAACAGCAAGTGTGGACACCATGTTATAAAAAAACTGCGATGGCCAACTCTCGAACAGCGGAGAAAGAAAGCACGACTCAACACCTTCTATAAGTTCCACCAATGACTCGTACACATCGAGTCAAAGCACAGACCAACACCAGCTGATCACCCAAGAACTTTAAGTTTAGTTTAGCATTAGGCCGTGGCTATTTGTCCGGACACGGTCAAATAGCTTGGGGGGGTATTTGTCCGGATACGGACGAATAGCCCATGATTGCCTATGTCAGGGTTCAATCTAGGATCTTGGACAAGTGGGCTAATGGCCCGTCAAGATTGTAAAAGGGGGCCATTTGTTTAAACTTTGCACCTGTGGCAGGGGGTGAAAATCCCTCTAGAAATTACTTAATTAAACATTACTATTTGACTAATAGATCCCCGCCATGCCACAGCTCAGAAACTGACAACTCAGTCAGTCTACTATTATTTTGCTGGATATGCACAATGATGAACTGATCGGGCCACCCCGTTAATCACTTATCAAGTTACAAAATACTGTACCTCAATTATAATTCATTTGGACGGACTCTTTACAGGGGTCTACAGTGGTTATTCTCTACAGTACAGGAACTATTTTAAATTATACAAATAGACTTAAATGTCGGGCACTCTTACTTTTCTGGCCTAAATTATTAGCAGCATCCACATAGTAGGTACTGCCCTGGGGTGAGGCATAGGGACAGGGTTAGTCACTTAGTGTCAGTAGGAGGGCAACTAATTTGAGGCATTAAAGTAAAAGATTACCCAGTATTGGATATAGGGTAACACACACACACACACACACACACACACACACACACACACACACACACACACACACACACACACACACACACACACACATTCTCCCTCTCTCTCAATGACAATCCAAATGGTTTCTCATCTGTTGAGACATATCAGGTTGTCTTAATAGTTCAGGTCAATTGTCATAAACCAAACGTAAAGACCTGGAGGCTGTGTGAGTCCCAACACAGTACATGAATAAATAATAGTAATAGTAAATTAGCTGTCCACGATTGTGAGGTTGAGAATCATTATCACGTCACTTGAAATAAAATGTCACATTGTGAGTCTTATGAAATCGTAATAGTTAAGTTTCGTGATTAAAAATTCTCATATATCAGTCTGCCACATGGGTTCACAACTAGCTCCTAGCAATAGTTTACTTTCAAGTTCCGTTCACAAGGTGTGTCTACTAACTGAGTAGTCAATCAGAGTAGTAACAACCGCCAAAAATTGCAATATTACAAGTAATTAAAACAGTGCTTATTTTGGCAAAGATGTAAATTATTGCTAAGGAACTTAAGCATCGCATGATACGTTGTTTTGCCCAGCTAAATTACGGTGATTGACTAGACTATAACTTGGTAGCAACACCCGACGGATTTAGGTGACGCTAACCTTTTGCTTTGGTATAGGAGCTAGCAAAATATTCTTGGTAAAGTTTGAATGTTATCATTTAACGGAGATACGTATATTTTTATAATTCGTATCCTACAGTGGATATACAGGGATTGTGTGGTGAAGTGCCGAATTTGGTGACTGTATATATTTGCTACCAATCAGAGATGCCGTCTGATTGGTAGCAAATTTAATTATTGCCGATATTATTATCTGTAAACATGTTACTTTTGTTAGTTTTCAATGAATGTTTACATGTAGTACCTTTTGGTTGTATGCGTTGCTTTTTGCCCCACATAGCTAGGAGTGATCTTTGCATTTTACTTCATTTCATGGTCCTTTCTAGTGAATGCACAGCGTCTGCACTCTGGCGGATAATTTTACACCTCAGTAAACACAACATTCGCATGCTAGTGGATAATGTTACGCCTAGCAGATTTATGTGAAATCAGCTGTGGGCAGTGCACCGCGCTCACTGGCGCGCTACATCATCGGCAAGAACGACGATGATATAATTATTTGCACACAATTTTAGGATACATTCAAAATGTCAAATAAATTACTTAAGGCATTCTCTCGTCAATTAAAACCTTATTGTTAGGGCGCGTCAACTGAATTTGTGTGCGCCGGATGCTGCATTCGCATGATTCTGTTGGGTCATCTGTTAACATTTTGCGTCAATGGCGTGTGGGCACAGTCTGGATTGTACCCTGGTATGTGCTGTTTGACCGGATAAATACGTTCGGACAAATAGCCCATGATTGACTATAAGCTATTTTACTGGATATGGTCAGATAGCACTACATAGTTTGACAAACTAGTACGAAACATTGCTTATTGACAATCTGTGATGTACCAGAGCATCTGAATCAGTCTTGATTCAAATGCTTTGGATATATTTGATTGCATGTGTCCGTTATTTCGTAGAATTCCAGATTGCTTACAAAATGTTAATGTTTCATTTTCTCTTACGCAATACGATGTAACTGTGCACCAGGTGTCGTAGAAGTTAGAACTGTGTATAGTTTCTCTGTTTGAAATTGGTAACAGCTGCCGATAATGTTTCAAAATCCCTGAACACACGACCAACCGCCACCGCATCCATCTCAGTTGTTTGAATCCATGTCATGCACCGAGCTAAATTTGATCAACGTTGCACAAGACATAGCTGTCTACATTACTTCTATAAAAGGCTCTCCATTATGCTCCTTGCAATTTTAACTGCGATTGTCTGCCGAGGTTTTCAAAAATGGTGTAGGCATTGAGGGCGTAAGGAAAAAATGTTAATGATGTTGATTATGGAGGGAGATTGTTATTCTGTATCGTAACTAAATGACTATTTCTGAATGCACCATGATGACATTATCGTGTAAAATAATTCACTATGAGCACGGTTCGAACTTGCACGGGAAGATCCCACTGAATGTCAAGTCCAATGCCTTAACCACTCGGCCATCACAGCAGTTGTAGGACCCAATCTGCTGCTGACATAATAGATGCGATGTGCGAAAACTTGCGCAATGATGTGAAATCGCACGAGAAAATTTGTTCGGACAAATAGCCTGTCGCACCCTAGATGCTATTCATCTCTATCCGGTCATGTAGTCCACCAGGCTGTTCGACTGTATCCTCACGAGTAGCCACTCCGATACCTTTAACTAAGACAGATTTAGTATAATTGTAAATAAACAAGAAAAATATTAGTTATTATAATAAGTTAAATAACGGCATCCAGTTATTAGACGTAGGGGCCTTAGGTCTGCTCAAATAATTTTACACTTCCGGGCAGACCTGTTCAATCTAACTCCAATGTGACTTTTCTGGGAGGTATTCAACCACGCTGAAATTACTACGCAAAAACTGTTTGTACACAGATATCCACCAGTGTCTACAGCCAGGTACTCATTCATACAGCTAAGCAACTGGAGCAACATTGTTGAGTGAACAAACTTGCGTAAGATTCAAAATGGCAACAAGAAAATTTGAACCCAGAATCAATTGATAATCCAACGTTGTAAACACTGCACCAAAGCATCCCACGTTGTACCTCATCACCAAACTTTAAGTCAGAGATAAAGTAAAAAGCACTAGACTGCTTGTGAATGAGGAAATCATCAATCGCCACGCTTCGCAGATGGTTCAGGCGATACCGATGGATGATTTGGCATGATCACTATGTATGCCCACTAACATATAAATAACAAAATCGTGACTGGATCCTAGGAATACAACACTGACTATAAAAATGCCAGCAGCGAGTCACCCAAATACAATATAAATCTATAAATTATATAATTTTGTATTTGTCTGTTCATGATTTTATCTAATGGTTCTTGTATGGTGCTCCTCTGAGCTCAGATTCGTGAAGATATAGACACTATAGAATGTTATTATTATTGAGCACTACTACATAAATATGATCTTTTAATTTTAAATGCTAATAAATTATTACTTTCTTTAGGCTATCTAAAATAATGTTCTCTTTGTATGTACAGTAATGTATTAATTCAGCAGGAAATGTTACGTGTGACATACAAGTGGTGTTTTGTTTAATTCAGCAGGAAATGTTATGTCTGACGTGTGGTGTTTTGTTTAGCTTTCAAGTGTCCACCATGGCTGGGGCACACATCAAGCAGACGGTTGACAACATCGTCAAGTCTGCAGAGGACAAGCGACTCTACCGTGGACTTGAACTTGACAATGGCATGAAGGTAAACATCCAGTCTTCCATTATGATGTGCACAATTCATCATGTCCTGGACGAATCTTCCCTAAAATGAACATATTGTTGCCTAAATTTGTTAGTGTTTAGAAGTGTAGCAAGTCTGTCATTTGCATTTACTGTACGTTTACATTTTGACATGTACGATATAGGATCGGGTACCCGGGTACAACTTAATGAGCTGGGGAGTGGCAACATAAGTTATGCCCTGAGAGGGTTATGTCCTATTTAAAAAGGTATTAGACATATTTTGGTACTTTTAAAGGAAAATACAAAACTAACACGCTATAATAGCACAATAGAACAGCTGAGGAGATATGTGGCCGAACATCGGGAAAGCCGACACAAAGTCGAACGAAGAAAGAACAGTGGTGGTGGAACCAGGAAGTTGAACAAGCTATATGAGAAAAAAGGAGGCAGTGAAGTGTGTGGAAGAAGCGAGTGATGAAGAAAAGACAAGGCTAAAGCAGAAGTACCGAGAGAAGAAGAAGGCAGCAAATAAGGCGGTTGCTAAAGCAAGAGATGATAAACAGCAGGAATTATGTGATAGGATTGAAGAAGATGGAGGGAAAAAAACTGATCTTCAAACTTGCCAGGGATAGAGATAGAGACAGCAAAGATACTATACGAACATCAGCAATGAAGAGAAACGACGGGACACTGGTCACTGGAGCAAAACAAGTGCTGGGTGTTTGGGAGGAGTACTTCAAGAAACTACTAAATCCGGAGGAAGAATATGAGATAGAGATACCTGATACTGTAAGGAGAGAGCTGGAGGTGAGGACAATAACAGAAGAAGAGGTGGAGAAAGCAGTAAAGAAGATGAAAACCGGAAAGGCTGTAGGAGTGGATGAACTCTCAGTGGAAATGGTGAAAGCAAACAGACTAGTTGGAATCAAGTGGCTGATGAGGCTGTTTAATGTGAGCTTTACATCAGGAGAGATACCAGCAGAGTGGCAAAGAGGAGTAATTGTGCCGATATGGAAGGGGAAAGGGGACATCCATGACCCAGGGAGATACATAGGCACCACATTACTGAGCCAAGCCCTGAAATTGTTGGAAAGGATACTGGATGCTAGGGTGAGGCTTACAGTGGAGAAAAAAATCGGAGAGAATCAGCTGGGATTTAGGAAAGGGAGAGGAACAGATGATGGATTGTTTGCCATCAGACAAATTATCGAGAAGAAGAGAGAATTTAAAAAGGATATAGCATTCGGTTTTGTAGATCTGGAAAAGGCATTTGACACTGTGCCGAGAGAACTTGCATTTGCAGTCATGAGATGGATGGAGGTTGGAGAAGCAGAAGCCAGAATGGTGGAGGAAATGTACAGGGAGACAACAGCGGTAGTGAGAGTCGAAGGAGAAACATTGGAACAATTTGGAGTGGAAGTAGGACTCGGACAGGGAAGTGCCTTGAGTCCCCTGCTTTTCATTATGGTGATGAACCTGATCAGTGGAAAGATATCGGAGCAGGAAGAACTTAAGAAGATACTCTATGCAGATGACCTAGCAGTGGTGGCTGATAACAAAGATGAACTACAGAAAGCATTGCAAGAATGGAGTGACACCTTCAGAAAACACGGCCTCCGAATGAATCTGGAGAAGACTGAAGTAATGTGGATAGGTGAACAGGAGGTAGATCTGCATGTAGTTGTTGACAGAAAGACCATTAAACAAGTGAACAGCTTTGTATACCTGGGCGGTACAGTGTGTGAGGATGGAAGGAGTAGTAAAGAAATACAGAGGAGGGTGCAAGCAGGAGCAGCAGCATGGAAGAGGGTAGAAGGCATTATGTGGGACAGAAAACTGAAGAAACAACTGAAAGGAAAAGTGTTAGAAGCCTGCGTTGTACCAGCCTGTATATATGGGTTGGGAACACTGCCACTGACAGAGAGACAGGAGGAGAAACTACAGGTGGCAGAAAACAACTGGGTCAGAAGAATTTGTAGAGTAACACGAGAGGATAGAAGGAAGATGAAGGAATTGAGAGAGGAGATTGGAATGAAAAAACACCTAAAGAGGAAAGTAGCCGGTAACAGAATGAGATGGGCGGGACATGTATGTAGAATGGGTGAAGACAGATTGGCGAAAAGAGCATGGAAAATAGAAGAGGGTGGCAGACGAAGGAGAGGAAGACCAAGGCTGAGATGGAACGACAGCATAAAAAGAGACCTGGGGAGGGCTGGCGTGAGCAGCCATGAATGGACGGCCATTGTGGATGAGAGAGAGAGGTGGAAAGAACTGATAAGAAAAGTAGAAGAAGCTACCAAGTGACGTGGACCCCACCCCGCAAGGGGAAGAAGAAGGTAATAGCCCAATAGAATTGATGACATGTTTGAGTAAAAAACCACTAATCTTTTTTTAACACTTCTGTATCTAATAAAAAGTGTCCCTACAAGGCAGGTGCCCCCTCATCAGAGGTACTGCATGCTGTGGTGGAGAATTTATCTGATGGTTGAGTAGAAACCCGGACTTTATAACTTAAACATACATACAGGTGTACACAGTACCTATTTTGCAAGTTGAATAACTATTAAAATAAAAAAACCTACAATTTCTTGCAGCAATCTGTTTTAAATACCATTTAATAAGTTTCTAGTAGCATAATGTTCTTCATTCATGACATGATGTATTCCCAATTATATGAGAAAAAACACCACTGTATTTCAAAGTAGTTAGTTTTCTGAGTAAGTTGTCATCCAGGTTTTTAGGAATGTTTTGCAGAGGAATAGCCCAGCTTAAACATACACAGGAAACTGCCATGTTCTAGCTCTATTACAAAGCTATTGGACCTCAAACGTTGTTGAATTTATAATGTCAGTAATTTATGTGCAATTTTAACGGGCATACGTAAGGTCACATGCACAGTATTTATCTCAGAAACTACTAGGAGTAGGAAGGCAAAGTTTCAGATTTGTCTGTTTGGACATTTGCATATTACAATAAAAATATTGAAGAAAGGTGAAACATAGTTCGTGATTCCAGTGATTTGAGTATCATGGTAGTTTAATCACATCACATTAATGAAAAATCTAATTGTTTGTGGTGAAATAGTATTCATAATGAGATCTACTCACTCAAAATGAGAGAAACTTTCTGATGTATTGTAGTTAAGATGCTACCAATATCACATTACTCCATTAGTCTGTTCAACTTCAACTTACATCATCAAAACTGAAAAGGATTAATTAACAACTTCTCACTGAGACCAACTAAAAATACGGGATACCATTTCTTAAGATTTGTTTGAAAAGGAAAACATGACGTTATCCGAGGAGGAATTATTTTAATTGAGATGTAAAATATTGACAACAATAACAACTTGGTCAGTTTGGCCAAAAGATCAAACAAACCTCAGAATTAATTACAGTGCATTAATAAAACTTACATATATCTTAAATATATGTGCCATTTTTGTCATTAATTAACAGACTTCACTGCCAACAAATTGGAACCATGCATAGTGACAGTAAGAGCAATTATCCAATGTTTTGTTCTATTTCCTCCATAGATCCTATTGATCAGTGACGAGACAACTGACAAGTCCGCTGCGGCGCTTGACGTCAATGTCGGTCACATGTCAGACCCCGATGACATTCCTGGCCTTGCCCACTTCTGTGAACACATGCTTTTTCTGGGCACAGAAAAGTATCCAGAGGAAAATGAGTACAACAAATTCTTGAGTGAGCACGCAGGTGGATCGAACGCTTTCACATCGGCAGAACACACCAATTTCTATTTTGATGTTGCTCCAGAGGCACTTCCTGGAGCACTAGATAGGTACGTCTTTGTCGTGTCAAACATGGTTGACAATTCACACAAGATTGTAATAGTTGCTGTGCTTGGGTGACTGTAGGTGATATACCTCTAGCGTTACTATTACAATAGTATTGAGATAGGTGTAATACTATTATTGCAATACTGTTGCAACAGTGTCATAACTATTGTGGTAGTATCATGGAATAGCCAATAAAAAGAAAAGCTGTCCCGAGACATCTATTAAGGGTGGTGCCACTGCATGGCTTTGTACAAACACCCTTTTTGCAGTTTATTCAAAATGGTGGTTCTGTTAATGATGCAGCTGTGATTGATGATTATTAACGTTAGGTCGATAAATAAGTACGGTTACAATATAAACTTGAAAACATCTGTATTCTTACGATAAGAAATACTGTCTTAATTGAGGAAATTAACATACGTAGCAGTATATAAATTAACACACATCAGTATATAAATTAAAACGTAGCAGTATATAAATTAACAGACAGCCGTATAAAAATTAACACTCATAGCAGTATATAAATTAACACACACAGCAGAATATAAATTAACACACATAGCAGTATATATGTTTATTTACTAGTGATTTTGTAACTTGTATTTAGGTTCAGATTAATTAATCACACTGGGCAAGCCATATTCGTAACTCATTGGCTGAGAATGAAAAATGTGGTCATGTGATCTGATTTAGGTTTGCGCAGTTCTTCCTCAGCCCACTGTTCACGGCTGAGGCCACCGAGCGGGAAGTGAATGCGGTGAACTCGGAGAACGACAAGAACCTTCAGAATGACGCATGGCGATTACATCAGCTCGAGAGAGAGACAGCCAAACCTGACCACGCTTATCATAAATTTGGCACTGGTAGGTGGACGACTATAAAACTAATCAAGATTTCCATCATGTAATTTTCAAATTCAAAGGTGTTTGTGCGTAGCCACGGTCCACCTACTGATGGCCCAGACACGGATACGCGGGATGACATCACCATGCCGTTCCAGGCAGCGTTGTTTGATAGCGACAATGAAAGTAACTTCTATGGATTTTAGTGTTTTGATCTTTTTTCTGAACACTTTATGGACGCAGGTTTTTATTTGTTATGTAATGATTTGTTTTTACACCGGTGGCAGTTGTAATACAATGTTTTATTGATACATCCGATTCGTTTTTTCGGTAAGTTTTTCACTTATTATAAACATTACTACTGACAACCCAGTGAGCTAACTTTCACAGTTGTTTCGGCAAATTACTGTATTTCGGCTATTGTGATCACTGTTAATACATATAATGACCACCAGGCGTCACTGTTGCAGGCAACAAGCAGACACTGCTAGAGAAGCCGAAGGAGCGCGGTGTGGACGTGAGGGATGAACTCCTGGTGTTCCACCACAAGTACTACTCCGCCAACCTCATGGCCCTCGCTGTACTCGGCAAAGGTAATCACAATGTTTACGTCTTGTCAACAAATCGGGAACTTGTGTGTGACAACAGAGCGAAGGGTGGCGGTACTTAATACATCTCTTGTTGTATCAGAGCGAAGGGTGGCGGTACTTAATACATCTCTTGTTGTTATATCAGAGCGAAGGGTGGCGGTACTTAATACATCTCTTGTTGTTGTATCAGAGCGAAGGGTGGCGATACTTAATACATCTCTTGTTGTTGTATCAGAGCGAAGGGTGGCGGTACTTAATACATCTCTTGTTGTATCAGAGCAAATGGTGGTGGTACTTAATACATCTCTTGTTGTATCAGAGCAAAGGGTGGTGGTACTTAATACATCTCTTGTTGTATCAGAGCGAAGGGTGGCGGTACTTAATACATCTCTTGTTGTTATATCAGAGCGAAGGGTGGCGGTACTTAATACATCTCTTGTTGTTATATCAGAGCGAAGGGTGGCGGTACTTAATACATCTCTTGTTGTTGTATCAGAGCGAAGGGTGGCGGTACTTAATACATCTCTTGTTGTATCAGCAAAGGGTGGTGGTACTTAATACATCTCTTGTTGTTGTACCAGAGCGAAGGGTGGCGGTACTTAATACATCTCTTGTTGTATCAGAGCAAAAGGTGGTGGTACTTAATACATCTCTTGTTGTATCAAGGCAAAGGGTGGCGGTACTTAATACATCTCTTGTTGTTATATCAGAGCGAAGGGTGGCGGTACTTAATACATCTCTTGTTGTTATATCAGAGCGAAGGGTGGCGGTACTTAATACATCTCTTGTTGTTGTATCAGAGCGAAGGATGGTGGTACTTAATACATATTTTGTTGTATCAGAGCAAAGGGTGGTGATACTTAATACATCTCTTGTTGTTGTATCAGAACGAAGGGTGGCGGTACTTAATACATCTCTTGTTGTATCAGAGCAAAGGGTGGTGGTACTTAATACATCTCTTGTTGTATCAGAGCAAAGGGTGGCGGTACTTAATACATCTCTTGTTGTATCAGAGCAAAGGGTGGCGGTACTTAATACATCTCTTGTTGTATCAGAGCAAAGGGTGGTGGTACTTAATACATCTCTTGTTGTATCAGAGCAAAGGGTGGCGGTACTTAACCCATTTCATTCTGACAGCTAGTTAGCTGGCCACATTGCTCAGATCTGGACAAAATTACCAATTTACAGTTGTGATAAATTATTTCAACGGGTGGGTCACATACTAATTTTTTGCCAGGTTTTGGTTGAAGAAAAGTGTATAAACCCTTACATTTGTGGAATGAGAAGAGAATTGCCTACTGATGGTGTTAACATTGTTTGTATAGAGTGAGCATAGAAGAAGTTATCTCAAGGTGAAGAAGAAGACTGAAAAGCAATAATAATAAAAACAGATTGTACATCGACTTTGGACTTGTTTTACCTGTATACAACCACTCAGGATGGTCATACATCCAATGAGAGAAATCTGCCAAATTCATTTCTTCAAACAGTGGTAAAAATTTCATGTAAATATCTTGTTTCAGTCAGAAGTTACACATTTCTGAATGAATGTTGTCGAGTATGTGAAAAGATATCTTTCCTGACAGGGATTCACCAACGCTTCAATTATAATATTTTTTCAGGCAACTGTTGAAGAAAAGTGTATAAACCCATACATTTCTGGAATCAGAAGAGAATTGCCTACATGATGGTGTTGAAACTGTTTCTGTAGAGTGAACATGGAGGAAGTTATCTCACGGAGAAGAAGAATGAAAGAAATAAAATAAAAACAAAATGTGTACACAGATTTGGGCTAGTTTTACCTATATATAGCCACTTAGACATATCATATCCAGTGAGAGAAACCTCCCAAATTAATTTCTTCAAACAGTGGTAAAAATTTGATGTAAATGTCATATGTCAGTCCAAAGTTATAGTTTTTAGAATGGAAGTCGTCACGTACACAAAATTAGTAATTTCCTTACAGTAATTCACCATTGCCATTGCCTTGGCATTGCAGTTTCCAATGAAAACGAATTACAACACAAGATATAATGTGCATAATAAAATTTAATGAAACAATAACCCTTCACCGAACTAAGGTAATAATGTCCATGACACTGTTCATGACATCGGCGATGTCACAGTTCATATTGTTCACGTCACTGACTGCCAAGTGCCAACTCACAAGTTGAACAGGCTGTGGAAGTGTGTACAGACACACTCCAAGCTGTTGGCACTGGACACAACAGATTCGTCTGCGTCGTTTTCAGTCGAAATACTGCTCGTACTACTGCCGATTTCACTGTCTTCCACGTCGATATCGCTTCCATCACTAACTGCACTAACTAAGCTTGCTACGATGCACACAGTTTCTATAAATACCCGATAAGGCCGTCACGTGCGTTGACTACGCCTGCAGGCGTATCCCGAATGAAAAGGTTAACTACGCCCGTAGGCGTATCCCGAATGAAATGGGTTAATACATCTCTTGTTGTTATATCAGAGCGAAGGGTGGCAGTACTTAATACATCTCTTGTTGTATCAGAGCAAAGGGTGGTGGTACTTAATACATCTCTTGTTGTATCAGAGCAAATGGTGGTGGTACTTAATACATCTCTTGTTGTTATATCAGAGCGAAGGGTGGCGGTACTTAATACATCTCTTGTTGTATCAGAGCAAAAGGTGGTGGTACTTAATACATCTCTTGTTGTATCAAGGCAAAGGGTGGCGGTACTTAATACATCTCTTGTTGTTATATCAGAGCGAAGGGTGGCGGTACTTAATACATCTCTTGTTGTTGTATCAGAACGAAGGGTGGCGGTACTTAATACATCTCTTGTTGTATCAGAGCAAAAGGTGGTGGTACTTAATACATCTCTTGTTGTATCAAGGCAAAGGGTGGCGGTACTTAATACATCTCTTGTTGTTATATCAGAGCGAAGGGTGGCGGTACTTAATACATCTCTTGTTGTATCAGAGCAAATGGTGGTGGTACTTAATACATCTCTTGTTGTTATATCAGAGCGAAGGGTGGCGGTACTTAATACATCTCTTGTTGTTGTATCAGAGCGAAGGGTGGCGGTACTTAATACATCTCTTGTTGTATCAGAGCAAAAGGTGGCGGTACTTAATACATCTTTTGTTGTATCAGAGCAAAGGGTGGTGGTACTTAATACATCTCTTGTTGTTGTATCAGAACGAAGGATGGCGGTACTTAATACATCTCTTGTTGTATCAGAACAAAGGGTGGTGGTACTTAATACATATCTTGTTGTATCAGAGCAAAGGGTGGCGGTACTTAATACATCTCTTGTTGTATCAGAGTAAAGGGTGGAGGTACTTAATACATCTCTTGTTGTATCAGAGCAAAGGGTGGCGGTACTTAATATATCTCTTGTTGTAACAGAGCAAAGGGTGGTGGTACTTAATACATCTCTTGTTGTTGTATCAGAGCAAATGGTGGTGGTACTTAATACATCTCTTGTTGTTATATCAGAGCGAAGGGTGGCGGTACTTAATACATCTCTTGTTGTTATATCAGAGCAAAGGGTGGCGGTACTTAATACATCTCTTGCTGTTATATCAGAGCAAAGGTTGGTGGTACTTAATACATCTCTTGTTGTATCAGAGCAAATGGTGGTGGTACTTAATACATCTCTTGTTGTTGTATCAGAGCGAAGGGTGGTGGTACTTAATACATATCTTGTTGTATCAGAGCAAAGGGTGGTGGTACTTAATACATCTCTTGTTGTATCAGAGCGAAGGGTGGCGTTACTTAATACATCTCTTGTTGTTATATCAGAGCGAAGGGTGGTGGTACTTAATACATCTCTTGTTGTTGTATCAGAGCGAAGGGTGGCGGTACTTAATACATCTCTTGTTGTTATATCAGAGCAAATGGTGGCGGTACTTAATACATCTCTTGTTGTTATATCAGAGCAAAGGTTGGTGGTACTTAATACATCTCTTGTTGTATCGGAGCAAATGGTGGTAGTACTTAATACATCTCTTGTTGTATCAGAGCAAAGGGTGGTGGTACTTAATACATCTCTTGTTGTATCAGAGCAAAGGGTGGTGGTACTTAATGCATATCTTGTTGTATCAGAGCGAAGGGTGGCGGTACTTAATACATCTCTTGTTATATCAGAGCGAAGGGTGGCGGTACTTAATACATCTCTTGTTGTTGTATCAGACCGAAGAGTGGCGGTACTTAATACATCTCTTGTTATATCAGAGCGAAGGGTGGCGGTACTTAATACATCTCTTGTTGTTGTATCAGAGCGAAGGGTGGCGGTACTTAATACATCTCTTGTTGTTGTATCAGAGCGAAGGATGGCGGTACTTAATACATCTCTTGTTGTTGTATCAGAGCGAAGGATGGCGGTACTTAATACATCTCTTGTTGTTGTATCAGAGCGAAGGGTGGTGGTACTTAATACATCTCTTGTTGTTGTATCAGAGCGAAGGGTGGTGGTACTTCTTCCCATTCTGGGGGGGTGTGGTAGGGGCAAAATGAGAACAGATAATGCGTGTGCATTTTCTTAAACAATATTTTACTGTGCTACATGCAAGATTGCAGTTCACCACTCTCCTGCAAGGTTTCAACAACCACAGGAAATGGGCCTAAACAGCAGAGTATCGGGATAAAATCCGACAGTATTTTTTAATAACACATTAACTAATATATACAATATTCATGAAATGGTCTACTCGAATACTTTATTTCCAGGTGTATCTTCACTGGCAAGCATATAGTCTAGAGAGCTACTAAACATGTCAACACTATGCTTCCATCATAACTCTTAAAGATGTGTAACTATGATTCACCAAAAAACATTTAATTAATAATTACAAATTCACAATATAGTCCAAAGGACTTCAGGGCCTCTTGGCCCATTTTTATTGTGTTAACTGTGATATATGTATTGTAGTATTTTATTCACCGATATAATGTATTTGTGCTTTATTTTAATTTTAGTTTATTAAATATGGTTGACTAAATTTTTATTGACATGACATTCTATATAACTTTGTCTTGATTTGCTGTTGTGTCCATCCCTCGTGTTGTGTGGTCAGAGTCGCTGGACGAGCTGAGTGACCTGGTCATGCCTCTGTTTGCGGGGGTCACCAACAAGAATGTGGCCGTGCCAGAGTGGCTAGAACCACCGTTTGGACCCGACCAACTCAAGGTGGGTGGCAGTGTGGGGTGTGGGTATGATGGGTGGACTGCCAGACCGTTGGTCAAGAACACAACAGTTTGAGTCCACCTACAGCCATTTCAGAACCTGGGCAGTTGTGTTTATCCACATTTGCCTGTGTCTTTTGGAATACACCTTAGAAGGCTGAGTAGACGCCTGATCTGGTGTCTTTGCCAGGGGGAAGTACAAGTGGGTGGTAAATGTGTAACCTGTAGTGAACTCACAGTGATGTGTTCTGTGTAAGCTATGGGTTGTTGCTCCATGCGGCAGTGTTTACAACAACAGGAGGTAGAGTGGGGACAGTGTGTACAGCAACAGGAGGTAGAGTGGGGACAGTGTGTACAGCAACAGGAGGTAGTGTGGGGACAGTGTGTACAGCAACAGGAGGTAGTGTGGGGACAGTGTGTACAGCAACAGGAGGTAGTGTGGGGACAGTGTATACAGCAACAGGAGGTAGTGTAGGGACAATGTGTACAGCAACAGGAGGTAGAGTGGGGACAGTGTGTACAGCAACAGGAGGTAGTGTGGGGACAGTGTGTACAGCAACAGGAGGTAGTGTGGGGACAGTGTGTACAGCAACAGGAGGTAGTGTGGGGACAGTGTGTACAGCAACAGGAGGTAGTGTGGGGACAGTGTGTACAGCAACAGGAGGTAGAGTGGGGACAGTGTGTACAGCAACAGGAGGTAGTGTGGGGACAGTGTGTACAGCAACAGGAGGTAGTGTGGGGACAGTGTGTACAGCAACAGGAGGTAGTGTGGGGACAGTGTGTACAGCAACAGGAGGTAGTGTGGGGACAGTGTGTACAGCAACAGGAGGTAGTGTGGGGACAGTGTGTACAGCAACAGGAGGTAGTGTGGGGACAGTGTGTACAGCAACAGGAGGTAGTGTGGGGACAGTGTGTACAGCAACAGGAGGTAGAGTGGGGACAGTGTGTACAGCAACAGGAGGTAGTGTGGGGACAGTGTGTACAGCAACAGGAGGTAGTGTGGGGACAGTGTGTACAGCAACAGGAGGTAGTGTGGGGACAGTGTGCAACAGGGGTACAGTGTACAGCAACAGGGGTAGTGTGGGGACAGTGTGTACAGCAACAGGAGGTAGTGTGGGGACAGTGTGTACAGCAACAGGAGGTAGTGTGGGGACAGTGTGTACAGCAACAGGAGGTAGTGTGGGGACAGTGTGTACAGCAACAGGGGTAGTGTGGGGACAGTGTGTACAGCAACAGGAGGTAGTGTGGGGACAGTGTGTACAACGACAGGAGGTAGTGTAGGAAAAAATACAGTTTCATAATCAAATACAAATATCTTGCATTTTATAATTTCAAATATCCTCTTTTTAAATTTTGAAATACACATGATCAAATATGTTACACTAATAACATTTCAAATACAGAGGTTCAGATTCAAATATGCTGTATATCATATAGATCAAACACAGAATACAATAGTGAACTTAGACAGGTTTACCCTTAGATATATTCAGTGCTGGTACAAGTACTCCAATAAAGTAACTAAGTAAAAGTAACTTCCAAAAAAACTACATAAGTAAAAGTAAAAGTATTCCCCCAAGAAAATACTTAAGTAAAAATAAAAAAGTACTTGCATCAAAAAGTACTTAAGTAAAAAAGTATAACAAAATCCGGCTGTCACATTGTTCCAGTATGTGTCCATTATCCAAAATGGACACATTGGCCAAGCAAAATTATTTTAGGTAAATACTCATACCACTACTATGTAATAATAATAATAAACATTATTTACTCACGATAATAAACATATCAAAAAATAAATGCAATATTATACAACAGGAGAGAAGAATGCAAACTTAATTAAACTGCATTACAACCGTTAACAGACCCTTATGGCATATGGTACATTGTGCATTTCCTTTTCAATGAGCCAGAGTAGTTTTCAACAAACAGCAAGACTTTCCCACTGTCACCTCACTATGTCTGATTGACTCAAGACAAATGCATCAGGATGTTTTTCACACTTCCAATGAGGCCTGTCTCATTAGCCTTGTGTGAAAAGGGGTTTTGGCTGAGGACTAAGCTTCAAATGACCATTGAATCCCTTTGGACAGGCAGCAATCTCACTGTTCCAATATCACCTGCTTGTAAATATCAGGGCTAGCACAAAAGAAGCCATGATTCCTCCAAAGTGTAGTCAGTCAAGGATTACCAATGCAAACAAAAGCCGGGTGAAGCTGCTTCATCCCTGGAGTTAAAACATAAAAAGTAACTAAAAATATGGAAGTAGAAAGTAAAAAAGTACAGATAAATGTACTTTGTTACAAGTAGAAAGTAATCTCTAAAAATGTACTTTGTTACAACTACAATTCAAAAAATGTACTAAAGTACTGTAACGAAGTAAATGTACTTCGTTACATACCAGCACTGGATATATTAGACAGGGATTTAGCAGCTAACCAGCCAGTCAGGACCTAGGAACCATGACCAGTCATTCACACCATACTAACAGTGTGAACAGTACAGATGGCATGGCATCTAAAATTACAAAGCAACCTGGTAGAGGAGGCTTATTTACTGCACTGCTTCCCAGAGCCTGGCAGTATAATAACTTTGTACTATTACAATAAGCAGGAGATGTGGCTTCTCTGGGGAGAGAAGGTATTAACTAGTGAAATCTAACTGAATTTTTATGCAACTACTGAAATGCTCAGTTGTAATAGAAAATTAATAGCCCAATTACTATTACATTTATTAGAACACTTCTGGTATAGCCATTTCTATCTGTCTAATCTATCTGCTTGCATTGTAAGTATGAACAAAAATTGTAATCATGATAAGTAATCATGATTACGATTACTTTGGCAATCTAATCGATTACGATTACTTGGCTTTTTTTATCAATGTAATCGAGTACGAGTACGATTACTCAAAAAGTTGCCCACCATTACAATGAGTACGATTACAGAGTATGATTACCCCATCTCTGACAGATAGTGGACATTATGGCAGACTTCATTGTGTGTAGCAGCTTTATTTTACAATAGCACGTATCCCCTGGGGTAAACGTATATAACTAAATATTATATATATATATATATATAACAACTTTATATATATATATATATATATACATGTATATAAACAGTTGAACCTCTGTATTACGGTCACCCACGAGACTGGACCAAAGTGACCTTAATAGCGAGGTGACCATAATACTGAATTATGGACTGAAACGTCACGGGAATTGGGAACATCGCTATAGGCCTATGTATGCATGCTATTTTGACAGCATTGAGCATTAGGCAGTGTAGAATGTATTGTCATGTGGGGCGTAGTGTATGTTTTATAAATTATTTATTTGATCATGGCTAATGTTTTCTGTCTTTCTACGTGTTGCAGTATCTGACTGTCTGTGTGTGTTGGTGGTTGTAGTTGACAGCTCGTGTTGTGCCGGTGAAAGACATCAGGAACTTGAATGTGATGTGGCCAATCCCAGACCTGCAGCCCTACTACGATTCCAATGTGAGTGAATGAAATACAACATTCGTACAGGTGTATAGTGCCGTGTGGTGAAAATACATAGGTAAAGTTTTATAATTATGATATGCATCTTTAAAATACAAAATAAAATTCACAATTAATTAACAAAAGTCACAACTATGTACAGCGATGAAAAGTTTTTTAAATTGATGTAGTTTAACATAATCCTTGAAAACTTTCATGATTTTAATTTTACAAGTAGAAACTTTACAAATATGTAATTAGTAACAGCAATTTGAATTATCTTTTATATTGTTTTAAACTTGGCAATTGTATAAGTTCAGTAAATCACTTTATTCTACATGTACGAGTTAGGAATAAGGTCCTTGGATGACAAGTAAGGCACATCTATGTCTACACAGTTAAAATGATTGATATATTTTAAATGAGATATACAATGAGTTTCACTGGTAATTTCATTGGCATACCGGAAATGCCCAAATTCACTTAATTTCTTGATCTCAAAATAATCCTGAAGCTCATTGCAACAAATAATTATATTGAATAATCAGTTGTATTGAAAACCTTGGAGAGATTAAGAAAAATACTGAATGGTCCATCATTTGTATGAATTTGTGTAATTATTCGACAGCCTGGTCACTACTTGGGACATCTGATCGGACACGAGGGCCCAGGAAGTCTGCTCTCAGAACTCAAGGCCAGAGGTCAGTGCCTGGTACTTACCCAATTTAATTCATTTCAATAAATGTTTTCCGGAATATTACATCCATATAAAATATAGAGTAGACTATAACTGATAACTGTAAAAATATTGCAATTTTTGCTAGTGACAACGCAGTGATGATGTGCATAATGTGTCACTATTCATAATAATACTCTGTAAAATTGCATTGCCTAGTTTAGTCAGACACGTCATAAACTATACACATTCTTCCTGATCAACATTTCGTAGGTGGGAAATCCATGTGACACAAACATAATTAGCACTACAATTTCTAGGTTCAAGTTACCAAGAAGATAATTATATATATAATTACTGCTGATGATATATTCATACCCCTTCCCCCTAGTGGGGAGGGGGTGATATCATTTAATCTGTCCTGTCTTCTTGAAGAGTCATCTTCACCTGTCACTATCCTCTGCCATTCTCGCCTACTCAGCTATTCACCCCTGCTCTTTTGTTCTTCCACCTTCTACCAGCCTCGTGTGTCTATGATGCTCTGTTTGTCAACACAGTAAACCCTCTCCTGAGTGGTTCCCTTTGCCAACAATAACCCTCCAACAACGGCCAGGTCTCTGTTTGTCAATACAGTAGACTCTCTCCTGAGTGGTTCCCTTTGCCAACAGTAACCCTCCAACAGCGGCCAGGTCTCTGTTTGTCAATACAGTAGACCCTCTCCTGAATGGTTCCCTTTGCCAACAATAACCCTCCAACAGCGGCCAGGTCTCTGTTTGTCAATACAGTAGACCCTCTCCTGAATGGTTCCCTTTGCCAACAATAACCCTCCAACAGCGGCCAGGTCTCTGTTTGTCAATACAGTAGACCCTCTCCTGAGTGGTTCCCTTTGCCAACAATAACCCTCCAACAGCGGCCAGGTCTCTGTTTGTCAATACAGTAGACCCTCTCCTGAATGGTTCCCTTTGCCAACAATAACCCTCCAACAGCGGCCAGGTCTCTGTTTGTCAATACAGTAGACCCTCTCCTGAATGGTTCCCTTTGCCAACAATAACCCTCCAACAGCGGCCAGGTCTCTGTTTGTCAATACAGTAGACCCTCTCCTGAATGGTTCCCTTTGCC
Source organism: Paraescarpia echinospica (assembly GCA_020002185.1). Classification (NCBI taxonomy): domain Eukaryota; kingdom Metazoa; phylum Annelida; class Polychaeta; order Sabellida; family Siboglinidae; genus Paraescarpia; species Paraescarpia echinospica. The sequence goes on along the minus strand of CM034534.1, from coordinate 57,661,166 downwards.
AACAATAACCCTCCAACAGCGGCCAGGTCTCTGTTTGTCAATACAGTAGACCCTCTCCTGAATGGTTCCCTTTGCCAACAATAACCCTCCAACAGCGGCCAGGTCTCTGTTTGTCAATACAGTAGACCCTCTCCTGAATGGTTCCCTTTGCCAACAACAACCCTCCAACAGTGGCCAGGTTTCTGTTGTTTTAACTGTTTTATCAATAAAAACAACCTCTCTAGAGCAGTAATCTGCCTAACAACGGCTGGGTTTTCAGGTCATTGTGCCCAGTGACTACTTGACAGTCGAAAATCGCCTTTAGGCAGCAGGATTTTCCATACTGCTTGTCATTCATGTTAGCCACATGGTCTGGTTGGGTGTGGATGTTATTAGATCTTGGGTATGTCACGTTAATGGCTTTGTCTATTTCTATATTATGTCAATATTACGAACACGGGTATAATGAATTCACGGTTATTACGAACACCTTTTCCCGAACAAATTTCGCTGTGTAATGAATTTCTGACCGACTTAAAATCGCCCTGTTGTTCACAAATACTTCCCGCCTGTGACCTGGAAGCCAAGCCATGGCTGCGCAGAGTGCCAGTGCCAAAGTAATTAGGTCAATGATGGAAATCATTTGTAACAGGGCTAAGCAGTCAGAAGACACTGCAGTGCACTTCGACTGGCTTCAGGAATTCCTTTTGTCTGGTGCCCTAGCCAACAGCAAACAAACGTCAATGGAGGACTTCTTTAAAGCAGATTAACTGGTGTCATTCTGTGTGTGTTGTACAAGAAGTAGTAGTTACCGTGGCTCCATCCTGCAACAGATCGTGTTTCTGTGTGCTTGGACGCGATGTGCTTACCATGCGTTTATCTCATACTGTATTTCGTTACTTTTTCACAGACGGTGGACTGTGATCTTATACTATAACTACACTTAATAGTAACATTTGTAACTGGTTTATGTTTCATCTAAATAAATGTTACACAACAAATTATCTTTGCGTTTGATAGACACCTGGCAAAAAGTTTAAAAACTGTCACACACAACACTGCCACCTAGCGGGTAAACGAACTCATTAGCTACCCACAAAGTAATTAATTATAAGCGTGTTGCACTGTACATAATATATTTTTGTACATCCTGTGTGAAAGGTTGGAGGCTGACAAGGTGTCCCCCTATAGAGTGGCCACTCCTCTTATACAACCATTTTGAAGTATGTCTGAGGAAGGGATGGCCGCTCAAGAGGGAGACTACTGTATTTCATCAATTTCATTATTTGGATAGTTATAATATAACTTTATTGTTACTAAAACTACATCTGAAAGGTATACATGAAGTAATTCCTGTTTCAGGGTGGATCAACACCCTTGTTGGAGGGCAGAAGCACGGGGCGAAAGGGTTCATGTTCTTCATTGTCAATGTCGACCTGTCGGAAGAGGGAATAGGTAAGTTTGAAATAGTCTTCAGATGTCTATGTCATGAATGTTTGGTGCTCATTGAGAAACCATCTGAAACCATCAAAAGTTTGATACTAAATTATGTTTGTTTATTGACCTATCTGTCATGTCACCGTTTATCCAATATCACAGTCAAAACTATGAGCATGACCTCAGTAAAGTTTTGCCTTCCAACAATATTTAGAAAAGTAATATATGTACATTACATTAGAAGGTCGGCATGACATCTGCTAGATCAATCTTTCCTGCACACAGTTCTCACTTAGACAACTTTACAACCTTATCTTATGTTTTTGTTATAAAGAACAACTGTTGTAGCCAGAATTTCGACAATATATACATCGGAATGTCTGAATGTTCCACATATGCAGCATTTGTTTTTGATGGCTTGATGAACCTTGTTGCTAGACAATATGTCATGTGATGGATTTTTGTTTATCAGTGCATATTTTTGAATTTGGACATAATTGAATTGTTTCAGAAAACATTCTTTATTTTCTTAGTAAATAATGGTGCTGGTAAAGCGGATCAGTTGCAATGGAGAATATATTGATGGCATCTGTGGCACAGTTTTGAAGTGGTTAGAGAAAATATGGACTCCGAATTGAAAAATCTGGCTTTGAATTGTCGTGCTGTAGTTTCAAAGCTTTGGTAGTACTGTATCATTCACTCCATCTTGTCTAAGTTCAGAATGAGTGGATAAGAAGTTAACATTGTCTTTTTACATAGGAGTAATGCAGACATACATATGTAGATATCTCTAGTGTACGTAGTCGAGGTGTTTATTTACAGAGCACATTGATGACATTGTGATGCTGATCTTCCAATACTTGAGCTTGTTGCGCAAGGAAGGGCCTCAGGAGTGGGTCTTTAAAGAGTGCCAGGTAAATTGGTTCTAAATATGTTGTAAGTTGCTAAATGTAGCCATTACAATACATTTACGGAGATGTGCATCATTACGTGGTTTTGTGAAGAAATTTGTGCTATTTTTAAATATTAAAATAGGATTACTTTAAAGCCACACTAGTTTTAGGGATGACGTAAAATGTAGATGTATTTGAAACATCATCATAATGTGTACATTAAGGTATGTAATAGAACATTGCTGAAACAATTACCAGTGAAGACACTAAATCTATACCCCGCCCGGACTTGAGAAATGTAGACTCTTAGACGTTTATGATTTGTTGTCAAACTGCAATGAAATATAATTCATGTTGGGATCTGCTATTCTAGTGTCACTTTAGTGATATGTCACTTTAATATCATTAGAAAGATGTCCTTTGCATCATTATAACTCTAATAAACCTGTGCTCCGTTTGCAGGATTTAAGTGCTATGACATTCCGGTTTAAAGACAAGGAACGACCCCGGAGTTACTCAAGCAGCTGTGCAGCCGTCATACATGTGAGTCCGTCACCATGGCAATGCCGTTACATAACAAATTATATATAAATAATTTAAGTGGACAATCTTTTTTCACAGTTAATTTATTAAAATTAATACTTAAAATGAATTACTAAATACTCAATATTTATAATTAATTCATCACATACCCCGTAACCGTGGTTGGTCGTTGGGCTACTTCTGATCTCGCAGTCTCTCCACTTTTGTTAGTCCTTACTGCCATTTGCGTTTCGTAAAAATTGAGTCGTGTCCATTCTATGATATTATCTATCCAATTCCTTCTCTGTCTGCCTCTCACTAACTTGGATGATGGTCTAAACATAACAATAATAATTAAGTTTATTTACTTTAAATTTATTACTTATGATTGGTTACCTAAATTGTATTATGTAAAATAAAATTTGTATTAATGCGGAGGTTTGCTATTCTAGTGTCAGTAGAAATATGTTATGTTAGAGTCATTCAAAATATGTCCTTTGCATCATCGTGTCTCGGATGAGCCGCTGCTGCAATTGCAGGATTTAAGTGCAATTACTTAAACATAATTACATAAAATTCATTGCATAAAATTACATACTTAATATTAATTAGTCAACATTGATTTTGCTGTGTTTGTTTTTAGGAGTACCCACTGGAGCAGATACTGAGTGGAATATATCTTGTGTCCGACTACAGACCAGACTTGATCACGATGGTCCTTGACAAACTCACCCCAGACGCAGTCAGGTCAGAATCATGTTTCACCAGCACTTCATGGTGGTTTATCCTACTGTGAATAAGACTTAAACTTGTCGTGTACCAGACAGTTTCAGATATATGTTTGAAACACAGACGGTATCATAACACTTAATGTTTAGCCATTAAGTTTAACTTATCTCGTATGTAGCCGTGATGCTGTTCAAGTTTGAATCGGTGCGATATATTGCCCATTAAGCGCAGTGTGTTTCTTTGTCGTCGACCATATTATACCTGTGTGACTTTCCACCAGTGTGTGTGTTGACCCCTTCTGAAACATTAATTCTTATGAAATAACTTCAAAAAAATACTATAAATAGTATGGTCACTTATGGTTGACCTTCTCTCTGTATTTACATATATGTATCCAGGTGCGAAACTCACGGCACATTCTGCTGATGCCAGTGCCTACAAGTTACGTAATTAGTGATCTAGATTTCATGTACAGTAAACAAAATTTAGCTGAAACTATTTACTACATCTTACGTAGGCTAAATGAGTTGCTTAGGTTTTTTTTAAACACTACGATATTTATTTTCTTTTGCAGTACTTCATTTTTTTTTAAACCATGTGAGAGAACTTGCTTACATGTATGCACTACCGAAAGCTAATTTAGACATATGATTAGTTAGTTTTGTTTTACTGTCTTGTGGCACCACCATTCTTTAATTTTGTCAAGATTCTTGCTTCTCATTTCTAAGTCATTTCTGTTATTGTGCAGTAATTTTGATATTTTGCCCATATTACAGGGTATCTGTAGTAGGTCAGAAGTTCAAGGGTAAGACAGACAAGTCGGAGCCATGGTACGGAACTGAATATTCACTTGACAATATTCCAGAAGAAACCCTACAGGTGAGATTTGTGACAGATTCAAAAGGCAAAATCTTCATCCCATTCTGGGATAAAATAATGTTGTATTGATTAAATACAATACTATAAAAAATAAATAAATGGTCATTACTTAGTAAAAATAAAAGTAATATACAAAAGATATGGTCCACAGTTCCAGTTACTCCATAGAAATAGTTTTGTATACTAAATAAGTTCAACATCAACAATAACCATTTAATTTTTATAATTAACTTTGAATAATATTGTTGGTTTAGCAACTTCAAAATAGTGAGATTTGTTCATCAAATGTATTATTTATATTGTATATTTTAAAAGAACTAATTGTTATGTTGTATATTAAGGTTTGCATTATGTCTTTACTGCCACAAAATGAGTCGGTAATGCATTGAATATATAGATATAATAGGATCACGATGAACTTACTATTTCAGACTTGATAAATGTATGTGTGTGTAGTTATGTTTTTTGTGTACTTGATATTATATTTCTGCTCTTTGATAAATGATTTTGATACCAAATGTTCCATTTATATGTATTTCAATAATGTTAAATCTGACTGTAGAAATGGCGGACAGCAGGTCTTCATGAAAACCTGAAATTACCCCCGAAGAATGAATTCATCCCGACTGACTTTGACATTGTCTCAGATGGAAAAGCAGAGGTAAGTTGTGTAAACAGAATGTTGTGACTTGTAGTTTATCTGTTTCTCTTTTTTAATATATAACATGTTTTGATATCGCAATATTTTGTAACAACATTTGTGTGTCAGTATACCATAATATATACACTGTATATATTTTATAAATCATGCAGCTCAGCCGTACACTAACACTAATACTACTTTGCAAATCCTGGTCCTGAAATGAAAGTGACTTATGTAATATGATGTTTCTTGGCTGTACATTGCTTCAGTCCACTAAGCTGTATGAATGAGTACCTGGCTATAGCAAGTGGTGGATATTTGTGTATGAATAGTCTTCGCGCATTAATTGCAGCGTGGCTAAATGCTTCCCATAGAAGTCGAGATTGTGTTCGTTTGAACATGTCTGCCAGGGAGTAAAGTGAGAAGTGCTTTGAGCAGGCCTGAGAACTGGATACTGCGCTATATAATAATAATAATAATAATATATTTTATTTAATATAGCGCCAGATCCAATTATAAATTGTTCGTGGCGCTTTACAACATGTAGAACCCAGATAGAGGTATTAATGATGGCTAAATAAGCATGCATTTTCTAAATGAAAATTTAAATATTAGTAAAATACGAATAAATACAGTAATTAAATAAATATATTAAAATAATGATCATAGCTACAGTTCTATGTAGATATAAGTAAGAACTTACCTTTGTTTATTTTAGTTTATTTGCTATTACAGTCTGGTACAGCTCCCCAGGTGATTCGAGACAAGACTCTCAGTCGGCTCTGGTACAAGTTGGATGACAAGTTCCTGCTGCCCAAGGCCTTCATCAACATGGAGTTCACCAGGTAAACATCCCAGTCAATGCTCATAGTCCAGGTGGTATCACCTATTGTTATACACCTGTGCAATACCTGCAGTGCAGTACAGCCAGGGTATTGTCATTGAAACTATTTTGTTACATCATGAAGCAGTTATTGGATCATCATTTCAAAATTGAGTTTTAAGGGAAGCCAGTCAGTTCTTCTACCCGGAATTAGGGGGTGTAGTAATTTGTAACAGGAAGTCTGCTATATTGAACATAGGAAAATGCAGTTAAGTCAGCCCATATTGCCAATAAAACTTGTTTAGAAACTGGTTTTCGTGATACTATTTGGTGGTCTGTATACATTCATCATAGTTGGCATAGTGTATTTGGTGGGCAGTATACATTCATCATAGTTAGCATAGTCTATTTGGTGGGCTGTATACATTCATCATAGTTAGCATAGTCTATTTGGTGGGCAGTATACATTCATCATAGTTAGCATAGTCTATTTGGTGGGCTGTATACATTCATCATAGTTAGCATAGTCTATTTGGTGGGCTGTATACATTCATCATAGTTAGCATAGTCTATTTGGTGGGCTGTATACATTCATCATAGTTAGCATAGTCTATTTGGTGGGCTGTATACATTCATCATAGTTGGCATAGTGTATTTGGTGGGCTGTATACATTCATCATAGTTGGCATAGTCTATTTGGTGGGCAGTATACATTCATCATAGTTAGCATAGTCTATTTGGTGGGCTGTATACATTCATCATAGTTAGCATAGTCTATTTGGTGGGCTGTATACATTCATCATAGTTAGCATAGTTTATTTGGTGGGCTGTATACATTCATCATAGTTAGCATAGTCTATTTGGTGGGCTGTATACATTCATCATAGTTAGCATAGTCTATTTAGTGGGCTGTATACATTCATCATAGTTAGCATAGTCTATTTGGTGGGCTGTATACATTCATCATAGTTAGCATAGTCTATTTGGTGGGCTGTATACATTCATCATAGTTAGCATAGTCTATTTGGTGGGCTGTATACATTCATCATAGTTAGCATAGTCTATTTGGTGGGCTGTATACATTCATCATAGTTAGCATAGTCTATTTGGTGGGCTGTATACATTCATCATAGTTAGCATAGTCTATTTGGTGGGTAGTATACATTCATCATAGTTAGCATAGTGTATTTGGTGGGCTGTATACATTCATCATAGTTAGCATAGTCTATTTGGTGGGCTGTATAAATTCATCATAGTTAGCATAGTCTATTTGGTGGGCTGTATACATTCATCATAGTTAGCATAGTCTATTTGGTGGGCTGTATACATTCATCATAGTTAGCATAGTCTATTTGGTGGGCTGTATACATTCATCATAGTTAGCATAGTCTATTTGGTGGGTAGTATACATTCATCATAGTTAGCATAGTGTATTTGGTGGGCTGTATACATTCATCATAGTTAGCATAGTCTATTTGGTGGGCTGTATACATTCATCATAGTTAGCATAGTGTATTTGGTGGGCAGTATACATTCATCATAGTTAGCATAGTGTATTTGGTGTGCAGTATACATTCATCATAGTTAGCATAGTCTATTTGGTGGGCTGTATACATTGATCATATTTAGCATAGTCTATTTGGTGGGCTGTATACATTCATCATAGTTAGCATAGTCTATTTGGTGGGCAGTATACATTCATCATAGTTAGCATAGTGTATTTGGTGGGCTGTATACATTCATCATAGTTAGCATAGTCTATTTGGTGGGCTGTATACATTCATCATAGTTAGCATAGTCTATTTGGTGGGCAGTATACATTCATCATAGTTAGCATAGTGTATTTGGTGGGCAGTATACATTCATCATAGTTAGCATAGTCTATTTGGTGGGCAGTATACATTCATCATAGTTAGCATAGTCTATTTGGTGGGCTGTATACATTGATCATAGTTAGCATAGTCTATTTGGTGGGCTGTATACATTCATCATAGTTAGCATAGTGTATTTGATGGGCAGTATACATTCATCATAGTTAGCATAGTCTATTTGGTGGGCAGTATACATCCATCATAGTTAGCATAGTCTGTTTGGTGGGCAGTATACATTTATCATAGTTAGCATAGTCTATTTGGTGGGCAGTATACATCCATCATAGTTAGCATAGTCTATTTGGTGGGCTGTATACATCCATCATAGTTAGCATAGTCTGTTTGGTGGGCAGTATACATTTATCATAGTTAACATAGTCTATTTGGTGGGCAGAATACATTCATCATAGTTAGCATAGTCTATTTGGTGGGCAGTATACATTTATCATAGTTAACATAGTCTATTTGGTGGGCAGAATACATTCATCATAGTTAGCATAGTCTATTTGGTGGGCTGTATACATCCATCATAGTTAGCATAGTGTATTTGGTGGGCTGTATACATCCATCATAGTTAGCATAGACTATTTGGTGGGCAGAATACATTCATCATAGTTAGCATAGTCTATTTGGTGGGCAGTATACATTCATCATAGTTAACATAGTCTATTTGGTGGGCAGTATACATTCATCATAGTTAGCATAGTCTATTTGGTGGGCAGTATACATTCATCATAGTTAGCATAGTCTATTTGGTGGGCAGTATACATTCATCATAGTTAGCATAGTCTATTTGGTGGGCAGTATACATTCATCATAGTTAGCATAGTCTATTTGGTGGGCAGTATACATTCATCATAGTTAGCATAGTCTATTTGGTGGGCAGTATACATCCATCATAGTTAGCATAGTCTGTTTGGTGGGCTGTATACATTCATCATAGTTAGCATAGTCTATTTGGTGGGCAGTATACATCCATCATAGTTAGCATAGTGTATTTGGTGGGCAGTATACATTCATCATAGTTAGCATAGTCTATTTGGTGGGCAGTATACATTCATCATAGTTAGCATAGTGTATTTGGTGGGCTGTATACATTGATCATAGTTAGCATAGTCTCTTTGATGGGCAGTATACATTGATCATAGTTAGCATAGTCTGTTTGGTGGGCTGTATACATTCATCATAGATAGCATAGTGTATTTGGTGGGCAGTATACATTCATCATAGTTAGCATAGTCTATTTGATGGGCAGTATACATTCATCATAGTTAGCATAGTCTATTTGGTGGGCAGTATACATTCATCATAGTTAGCATAGTCTATTTGGTGGGCAGTATACATTCCTGTATACATCATCATAGTTAGCATAGTCTATTTGGTGGGCTGTATACATTCATCATAGTTAGCATAGTCTATTTGGTGGGCATCATAGTTAGCATAGTCTATTTGGTGGGCTGTATACATTCATCATAGTTAGCATAGTCTATTTGGTGGGCTGTATAAATTCATCATAGTTAGCATAGTCTATTTGGTGGGCTGTATACATTCATCATAGTTAGCATAGTCTATTTGGTGGGCTGTATACATTCATCATAGTTAGCATAGTCTATTTGGTGGGCTGTATACATTCATCATAGTTAGCATAGTCTATTTGGTGGGTAGTATACATTCATCATAGTTAGCATAGTGTATTTGGTGGGCTGTATACATTCATCATAGTTAGCATAGTCTATTTGGTGGGCTGTATACATTCATCATAGTTAGCATAGTGTATTTGGTGGGCAGTATACATTCATCATAGTTAGCATAGTGTATTTGGTGTGCAGTATACATTCATCATAGTTAGCATAGTCTATTTGGTGGGCTGTATACATTGATCATATTTAGCATAGTCTATTTGGTGGGCTGTATACATTCATCATAGTTAGCATAGTCTATTTGGTGGGCAGTATACATTCATCATAGTTAGCATAGTGTATTTGGTGGGCTGTATACATTCATCATAGTTAGCATAGTCTATTTGGTGGGCTGTATACATTCATCATAGTTAGCATAGTCTATTTGGTGGGCAGTATACATTCATCATAGTTAGCATAGTGTATTTGGTGGGCAGTATACATTCATCATAGTTAGCATAGTCTATTTGGTGGGCAGTATACATTCATCATAGTTAGCATAGTCTATTTGGTGGGCTGTATACATTGATCATAGTTAGCATAGTCTATTTGGTGGGCTGTATACATTCATCATAGTTAGCATAGTGTATTTGATGGGCAGTATACATTCATCATAGTTAGCATAGTCTATTTGGTGGGCAGTATACATCCATCATAGTTAGCATAGTCTGTTTGGTGGGCAGTATACATTTATCATAGTTAGCATAGTCTATTTGGTGGGCAGTATACATCCATCATAGTTAGCATAGTCTATTTGGTGGGCTGTATACATCCATCATAGTTAGCATAGTCTGTTTGGTGGGCAGTATACATTTATCATAGTTAACATAGTCTATTTGGTGGGCAGAATACATTCATCATAGTTAGCATAGTCTATTTGGTGGGCAGTATACATTTATCATAGTTAACATAGTCTATTTGGTGGGCAGAATACATTCATCATAGTTAGCATAGTCTATTTGGTGGGCTGTATACATCCATCATAGTTAGCATAGTGTATTTGGTGGGCTGTATACATCCATCATAGTTAGCATAGACTATTTGGTGGGCAGAATACATTCATCATAGTTAGCATAGTCTATTTGGTGGGCAGTATACATTCATCATAGTTAACATAGTCTATTTGGTGGGCAGTATACATTCATCATAGTTAGCATAGTCTATTTGGTGGGCAGTATACATTCATCATAGTTAGCATAGTCTATTTGGTGGGCAGTATACATTCATCATAGTTAGCATAGTCTATTTGGTGGGCAGTATACATTCATCATAGTTAGCATAGTCTATTTGGTGGCCAGTATACATTCATCATAGTTAGCATAGTCTATTTGGTGGGCAGTATACATCCATCATAGTTAGCATAGTCTGTTTGGTGGGCAGTATACATCCATCATAGTTAGCATAGTCTATTTGGTGGGCAGTATACATTCATCATAGTTAGCATAGTCTATTTGGTGGGCAGTATACATCCATCATAGTTAGCATAGTCTATTTGGTGGGCAGTATACATTCATCATAGTTAGCATAGTCTATTTGGTGGGCAGTATACATTCATCATAGTTAGCATAGTGTATTTGGTGGGCAGTATATATTTATCATAGTTAGCATAGTGTATTTGGTGGGCAGTATACATTAATCATAGTTAGCATAGTCTATTTGATGGGCAGTATACATGCATCATAGTTAGCATAGTCTATTTGGTGGGCTGTATACATTGATCATAGTTAGCATAGTCTCTTTGATGGGCAGTATACATTGATCATAGTTAGCATAGTCTGTTTGGTGGGCTGTATACATTCATCATAGATAGCATAGTGTATTTGGTGGGCAGTATACATTCATCATAGTTAGCATAGTCTATTTGATGGGCAGTATACATTCATCATAGTTAGCATAGTCTATTTGGTGGGCAGTATACATTCATCATAGTTAGCATAGTCTATTTGGTGGGCAGTATACATTCATCATAGTTAGCATAGTCTATTTGGTGGGCTGTATACATCCATCATAGTTAGCATAGTCTATTTGGTGGGCTGTATACATTCATCATAGTTAGCATAGTCTATTTGGTGGGCTGTATACATTCATCATAGTTAGCATAGTCTATTTGGTGGGCAGTATACATTCATCATAGTTAGCATAGTCTGTTTGGTGGGCAGTATACATTCATCATAGTTAGCATAGTCTATTTGGTGGGCAGTATACATTCATCATAGTTAGCATAGTCTATTTGGTGGCCAGTATACATTCATCATAGTTAGCATAGTCTATTTGGTGGGCAGTATACATCCATCATAGTTAGCATAGTCTGTTTGGTGGGCAGTATACATTCATCGTAGTTAGCATAGTCTATTTGGGGGGCAGTATACATTCATCATAGTTAGCATAGTCTATTTGGTGGGCAGTATACATCCATCATAGTTAGCATAGTCTATTTGGTGGGCTGTATACATCCATCATAGTTAGCATAGTCTATTTGGTGGGCTGTATACATCCATCATAGTTAGCATAGTCTATTTGGTGGGCTGTATACATCCATCATAGTTAGCATAGTCTATTTGGTGGGCAGTATACATCATCATAGTTAGCATAGTCTATTTGGTGGGCAGTATACATCCATCATAGTTAGCATAGTCTATTTGGTGGGCTGTATACATCCATCATAGTTAGCATAGTCTATTTGGTGGGCTGTATACATCCATCATAGTTAGCATAGTCTATTTGGTGGGCTGTATACATCCATCATAGTTAGCATAGTCTATTTGGTGGGCAGTATACATCCATCATAGTTAGCATAGTCTATTTGGTGGGCAGTATACATCCATCATAGTTAGCATAGTCTACTTGGTGGGCAGTATACATTCATCATAGTTAGCATAGTCTATTTGGTGGGCAGTATACATCCATCATAGTTAGCATAGTCTATTTGGTGGGCTGTATACATCCATCATAGTTAGCATAGTCTATTTGGTGGGCTGTATACATTCATCATAGTTAGCATAGTCTATTTGGTGGGCTGTATACATCCATCATAGTTAGCATAGTCTATTTGGTGGGCTGTATACATCCATCATAGTTAGCATAGTCTATTTGGTGGGCTGTATACATCCATCATAGTTAGCATAGTCTATTTGGTGGGCTGTATACATTCATCATAGTTAGCATAGTCTATTTGGTGGGCAGTATACATTCATCGTAGTTAGCATAGTTTATTTGGTGGGCTGTATACATTCATCATAGTTAGCATAGTCTATTTGGTGGGCAGTATACATTCATCATAGTTAGCATAGTCTATTTGGTGGGCAGTATACATTGATCATAGTTAGCATAGTCTATTTGGTGGGCTGTATACATTCATCATAGTTAGCATAGTCTATTTGGTGGGCAGTATACATTCATCATAGTTAGCATAGTGTATTTTGTGGGCAGTATACATTCATCATAGTTAGCATAGTGTATTTGGTGGGCAGTATACATTCATCATAGTTAGCATAGTCTATTTGATGGGCAGTATACATCCATCATAGTTAGCATAGTCTATTTGGTGGGCTGTATACATTCATCATAGTTAGCATAGTCTATTTGATGGGCAGTATACATCCATCATAGTTAGCATAGTCTGTTTGGTGGGCTGTATACATTCATCATAGTTAGCATAGAGTATTTGGTGGGCAGTATACATTCATCATAATTAGCATAGTCTATTTGATGGGCAGTATACATTCATCATAGTTAGCATAGTCTATTTGGTGGGCTGTATACATTTATCATAGTTAGCATAGTCTATTTGGTGGGCAGTATACATTTATCATAGTTAGCATAGAGTATTTGATGGGCAGTATACATTCATAATAATTAGCATAGTCTATTTGATGGGCAGTATACATTCATCATAGTTAGCATAGTCTATTTGGTGGGCTGTATACATTCATCATAGTTAGCATAGTCTATTTGGTGGGCAGTATACATTTATCATAGTTAGCATAGTCTATTTGGTGGGCTGTATACATCCATCATAGTTAGCATAGTCTATTTGGTGGGCTGTATACATTCATCATAGTTAGCATAGTCTATTTTCATCATAGTTAGCATAGTCTATTTGGTGGGCAGTATACATTCATCATAGTTAGCATAGTCTATTTGGTGGCCAGTATACATTCATCATAGTTAGCATAGTCTATTTGGTGGGCAGTATACATCCATCATAGTTAGCATAGTCTGTTTGGTGGGCAGTATACATTCATCGTAGTTAGCATAGTCTATTTGGGGGGCAGTATACATTCATCATAGTTAGCATAGTCTATTTGGTGGGCAGTATACATCCATCATAGTTAGCATAGTCTATTTGGTGGGCTGTATACATCCATCATAGTTAGCATAGTCTATTTGGTGGGCTGTATACATCCATCATAGTTAGCATAGTCTATTTGGTGGGCTGTATACATCCATCATAGTTAGCATAGTCTATTTGGTGGGCAGTATACATCCATCATAGTTAGCATAGTCTATTTGGTGGGCTGTATACATCCATCATAGTTAGCATAGTCTATTTGGTGGGCTGTATACATCCATCATAGTTAGCATAGTCTATTTGGTGGGCAGTATACATCCATCATAGTTAGCATAGTCTATTTGGTGGGCAGTATACATCCATCATAGTTAGCATAGTCTGTTTGGTGGGCAGTATACATTTATCATAGTTAGCATAGTCTATTTGGTGGGCAGTATACATTCATCATAGTTAGCATAGTCTATTTGGTGGGCTGTATACATTCATCATAGTTAGCATAGTCTATTTGGTGGGCTGTATACATTCATCATAGTTAGCATAGTCTATTTGGTGGGCTGTATACATTCATCATAGTTAGCATAGTCTATTTGGTGGGCTGTATACATTCATCATAGTTAGCATAGTCTATTTGGTGGGCTGTATACATTCATCTTAGTTAGCATGGTCTATATGGTGGGCTGTATACATTCATCATAGTTAGCATAGTCTATTTGGTGGGCAGTATACATTCATCATAGTTAGCATAGTCTATTTGGTGGGCTGTATACATTAATCATAGTTAGCATAGTCTATTTGGTGGGCTGTATACATTCATCATAGTTAGCATAGTATATTTGGTGGGCTGTATACATTCATCATAGTTAGCATAGTCTATTTGGTGGGCTGTATACATTCATCATAGTTAGCATAGTCTATTTGGTGGGCTGTATACATTCATCATAGTTAGCATAGTCTATTTGGTGGGCTGTATACATTCATCATAGTTAGCATAGTCTATTTGGTGGGCTGTATACATTCATCATAGTTAGCATAGTCTATTTGGTGGGCTGTATACATTCATCATAGTTAGCATAGTCTATTTGGTGGGCAGTATACATTCATCATAGTTAGCATAGTGTATTTGGTGGGCTGTATACATTCATCATAGTTAGCATAGTCTATTTGGTGGGCTGTATACATTCATCATAGTTAGCATAGTCTATTTGGTGGGCAGTATACATTCATCATAGTTAGCATAGTCTATTTGGTGGGCAGTATACATTCATCATAGTTAGCATAGTCTATTTGGTGGGCTGTATACATTCATCATAGTTAGCATAGTCTATTTGATGGGCAGTATACATCCATCATAGTTAGCATAGTCTGTTTGGTGGGCTGTATACATTCATCATAGTTACCATAGTGTATTTGGTGGGCAGTATACATTCATCATAATTAGCATAGTCTATTTGATGGGCAGTATACATTCATCATAGTTAGCATAGTCTATTTGGTGGGCAGTATACATTCATCATAGTTAGCATAGTCTATTTGGTGGGCAGTATACATTTATCATAGTTAGCATAGTCTATTTGGTGGGCTCTATACATCCATCATAGTTAGCATAGTCTATTTGGTGGGCTGTATACATCCATCATAGTTAGCATAGTCTATTTGGTGGGCAGTATACATTCATCATAGTTAGCATAGTCTGTTTGGTGGGCAGTATACATTCATCATAGTTAGCATAGTCTATTTGGTGGGCAGTATACATTCATCATAGTTAGCATAGTCTATTTGGTGGCCAGTATACATTCATCATAGTTAGCATAGTCTATTTGGTGGGCAGTATACATCCATCATAGTTAGCATAGTCTGTTTGGTGGGCAGTATACATCCATCATAGTTAGCATAGTCTATTTGGTGGGCAGTATACATTCATCATAGTTAGCATAGTCTATTTGGTGGGCAGTATACATCCATCATAGTTAGCATAGTCTATTTGGTGGGCAGTATACATCCATCATAGTTAGCATAGTCTATTTGGTGGGCTGTATACATCCATCATAGTTAGCATAGTCTATTTGGTGGGCTGTATACATCCATCATAGTTAGCATAGTCTATTTGGTGGGCTGTATACATCCATCATAGTTAGCATAGTCTATTTGGTGGGCTGTATACATCCATCATAGTTAGCATAGTCTATTTGGTGGGCTGTATACATCCATCATAGTTAGCATAGTCTATTTGGTGGGCAGTATACATCCATCATAGTTAGCATAGTCTGTTTGGTGGGCAGTATACATTGATCATAGTTAGCATAGTCTATTTGGTGGGCAGTATACATTCATCATAGTTAGCATAGTCTATTTGGTGGGCTGTATACATTCATCATAGTTAGCATAGTCTATTTGGTGGGCTGTATACATTCATCATAGTTAGCATAGTGTATTTGGTGGGCTGTATACATTCATCATAGTTAGCATAGTCTATTTGGTGGGCTGTATACATTCATCTTAGTTAGCATACATACATTCATCATAGTTAGCATAGTCTATTTGGTGGGCAGTATACATTTCATAGTTAGCATAGTCTATTTGGTGGGCATACATAGTTAGCATAGTCTATTTGGTGGGCTGTATACATTCATCATAGTTAGCATAGTCTATTTGGTGGGCTGTATACATTCATCATAGTTAGCATAGTCTATTTGGTGGGCTGTATACATTCATCATAGTTAGCATAGTGTATTTGGTGGGCTGTATACATTCATCATAGTTAGCATAGTCTATTTGGTGGGCTGTATACATTCATCTTAGTTAGCATAGTCTATATGGTGGGCTGTATACATTCATCATAGTTAGCATAGTCTATATAGTGGGCTGTATACATTGATCATAGTTAGCATAGTCTATATAGTGGGCAGTATACATTCATCATAGTTAGCAGTCTATTTGGTGGGCAGTGTACATTCATCATAGTTAGCATGGTCTTAAGAACAGTATATTAATTAATAAATGAAAAACTAGGACCAGACTGCCTCTTTTAAGTCCACAACCTGCTGTGGTGATAGAGAACCTAGTCCCCAATGTCTGCTTAAATAACATTTTAGGAGTGTAAAATAAATATCAGATGGTCCCATTGCCACCGGCATGCCACCGTCGTCATACTCACTGACAGTGTAGTTGCACATGTAGCTGGTTGTAGCCTGCAACTATGTCTGATTATGTGTCTCAATACTACACCATTGTCTTGTACAATTAAAGTTTGTGCTTTTTGCAAAGATACAATTTGATATAATTACTGGCCTGATCATATGGGCTTTCTTAAATTTGTGAATTTTTATTATTGTGTCTTGAAAGATTTCAATGACTGTGTCTCAGACGTCCATTGTGCCACCTGTGAAAGACCTTCAGCAGAAACTTGCTATGTTTGTGTTGACATTTACCTCCTTCCACAGCCCGTACGCATACATGGACCCCCTGAGCACCAACTTGACGTACATGTTTGTGAACCTTCTCAGAGACGAACTAACAGAATATACATACGATGCAGAGTTGGCAGGTCTCATGTATGACCTCCATAGCACCATCTATGGCCTCACGGTAAGTACTGTCTCATGACCTCCATAGCACCATCTATGGCCTCATGGTAAGTACTGTCTCATGACCTCGATAGCACCATCTATGGCCTCATGGTAAGTACTGTCTTATGACCTCGATAGCACCATCTATGGCCTCACGGTAAGTACTGTCTCATGACTTCCATAGCACCATCTATGGCCTCACGGTAAGAGTACTGTCTCATAACCTCCATAGCACCATCTATGGCCTCACTGTAAGTACTGTCTCATGACCTCCATAGCACCGTCTATGGCCTCACTGTAAGTACTGTCTCATGACCTCGATAGCACCATCTATGGCCTCAATGTAAGTACTGTCTGATGACCTCCGTAGCACCATCTATGGCCTCATGGTAAGTACTGTCTTATGACCTCCGTAGCACCATCTATGGCCTTACGGTAAGTACTGTCTCATGACCTCTGTAGCACCATCTATGGCCTCATGGTATGTACTGTCTCATGACCTCCGTAGCACCATCTATGGCCTCATGGTTAGTACTGTCTCATGACCTCCGTAGCACCATCTATGGCCTCATGGTAAGTACTGTCTCATGACCTCCGTAGCACCATCTATGGCCTCACGGTAAGGACTGTCTCATGCCCTCCGTAGCACCATCTATGGCCTCATGGTAAGGAATGTCTCATGCCCTCCGTAGCACCATCTATGGCCTCATGGTAAGTACTGTCTCATGACCTCCGTAGCACCATCTATGGCCTCATGGTAAGTACTGTCTCATGCCCTCCGTAGCACCATCTATGGCCTCATGGTAAGTACTGTCTCATGACCTCCGTAGCACCATCTATGGCCTCATGGTAAGTACTGTCTCATGACCTCCGTAGCACCATCTATGGCCTCATGGTAAGTACTGTCTCATGCCCTCCGTAGCACCATCTATGGCCTCATGGTAAGTACTGTCTCATGACCTCCGTAGCACCATCTATGGCCTCATGGTAAGTACTGTCTCATGACCTCCGTAGCACCATCTATGGCCTCATGGTAAGTACTGTCTCATGCCCTCCGTAGCACCATCTACGGCCTCATGGTAAGTACTGTCTCATGACCTCCGTAGCACCATCTATGGCCTCATGGTAAGTACTCTCTCATGACCTCCGTAGCACCATCTATGGCCTCATGGTAAGTACTGTCTCATGCCCTCCGTAGCACCATCTATGGCCTCATGGTAAGTACTGTCTCATCACCTCCGTAGCACCATCTATGGCCTCATGGTAAGTACTGTCTCATGACCTCCGTAGCACCATCTATGGCCTCATGGTAAGGACTGTCTCATGACCTCCGTAGCACCCTCTATGGCCTCATGGTAAGGACTGTCTCATGACCTCCATAGCACCATCTATGGCCTCATGGTAAGGACTGTCTCATGCCCTCCGTAGCACCCTCTATGGCCTCATGGTAAGTACTGTCTCACGACCTCCGTAGCACCATCTTTGGCCTCATGGTAAGGACTGTCTCATGACCTCCGTAGCACCCTCTATGGCCTCATGGTAAGTTCACTCCTTGTTGCTCCAGTTCACTCTCCTGTATGAATGAGTACCTGGCTGTAAGCGTTGGTGGATTTTTGTAATTGTGGCGTACCTAGACGCTTCCCAGTAATTGCGGCATGGCTGAATGCTTCCCAGAGAAGTTGAGATGGTGTTCAATTGCCACACACACAAAAACTGAGCATGAAAGAGGAGAAAAGTGCTTTGCAATTTTCAATTAAGCCAACGGTAATGTGCAAAGATATATATGTAATAATTATATAGTTTTTAACATGGTACTTACAAAAAAAGCAGTTCTGAGAAATCATGCTTTAAAGGCCTGAGTTCACCTCAATGTACTCCACTTATATACACAGTATATTGTATTCATACGTGTACCCACTTTGTATGTGTTGTGTACAGATGAGTATACGCGGCTACAGCCACAAGCAGCACATTCTGCTGCAGAAGATTATGGACAAGATGACCACATTTGAGATTGACGCACAGCGCTTCAACATCATCAAGGAAAACGTGAGTGCTTTGGGAATGGTCGTATCAGTTCACAAAGTCTCATATAGCAATATGTATGGGTAGGTTGTTGTTTGGTCATCACCATCACTACAGTGGTGCCACCTATCACCTGAAAATTGGTTTATATCTTAGACACTACGGTATTACTATAAATATTAGCCAATGAAATAGCATATCACATCATTCAAACACAAATGGCCATAAAACATGCCACTATTGGCCAAATAGTTTTGTATTCATTAACCTGTTTACAAAGACATGTCGGTGGTGCTCAGTAGAGAAAGTCACTGATGATATTCCGCTGAACAAGCATTGACATTGCTTGAACAGTGGAATGCTGATACTGCAGCTGATTCAGAGGAAGACAGGAGTAATGCTGCCGGTCCTTCACGTGCGAGACATTCGCTGGCTACATCACCCTTGTCGAGCGCAAAGCGCACCGTGACCAGTGGTGGTGGGCTGCCGGATCGCATCATTCAATAAACATAACATTTTTTTGTTATCCATTTTTGTAGTTGTATTACCAATGTTTTTGTCTTTGTACTGGTTAAATATTGTTTAGGTATATGTGTAAATAATAAAAATATAGAATGAAAACTGACAATTATTTAAATTTTGTTCTCTGATGTTTAGAAATGTTAATATTTTTCTTTAAATATTAAAAAAAATTGATACACATTAATTGATTGATACTGTAATGATATATACATATTTTCTCTATCTCTGGTAGTAATTGAGTAATACATATTTCAGTAGACAATGATGTTGGTGGGGGTGGGGTGGCAGTGGTGGTTTGAACCAGTGCACAATAATTATATTATAAACAATATTTCTTTTAGAGTATGTCTATTAAATGTTTTGTGGAATTGAAATGGCAACTGTTTCCTCGACACACTCTTGTTTGGCATCTGTGAAGGTGTCTACTATTGGAACAGAAACTAGACTACAACTATCTTTATATGCTGTCTTGCTGCAGTTAGCAGTAACTGTCTGTACCAGTTGAGTAATAATAATATATATTTCTTATACATCACCCATCCAAACAATTGTTCTGGGCACTTTATTGTTTGATTTATTGATTTATTGTAAATAAATTAACATCATATAAAACCATACATATTTAAAAATACTAACGTGCTACAATATATGCAATCATTACTACTAAATAAAATCAACTATATTGTTTAAAAAAATAACTAAATAAACACAAGAATGCAAGGCATTAAAACAGTAAAATAGATTAATTATAATAATAAATAAATTAAAATAAATGTACAAATTGTTAATTACGATCATCAAATGTTAAAATAATTTGTAAAAAGATCCGACTTCAGTGCCACTTTAAATTGATTGACACTAGTGCATTGATGCACTGTGAGTGGCAGTTGATTCCATGCTCATAATGTGTGTTGGCTCCAGTACACTGTGACTGACAGTTGATTCCATGCTCATAATGTGTGTTGGCTCCAGTACACTGTGAGTGGCAGTTGATTCCATGCTCATAATGTGTGTTGGCTCCAGTACACTGTGAATGACAGTTGATTCCATGCTCATAATGTGTGTTGGCTCCAGTACACTGTGAGTGGCAGTTGATTCCATGCTCATAATGTGTGTTGGCTCCAGTACACTGTGACTGACAGTTGATTCCATGCTCATAATATGTGTTGGCTCCAGTACACTGTGACTGACAGTTGATTCCATGCTCATAATGTGTGTTGGCTCCAGTACACTGTGAGTGGCAGTTGATTCCATGCTCATAATGTGTGTTGGCTCCAGTACACTGTGACTGACAGTTGATTCCATGCTCATAATGTGTATTGGCTCCAGTACACTGTGAGTGGCAGTTGATTCTGTGCTCATAATGTGTGTATTGGCTCCAGTACACTGTGAGTGGCAGTTGATTCCATGCTCATAATGTGTGTCTTGACTCTAGTACACTGTGAATGACAGTTGATTCCATGCTCATAATGTGTGTATTGGCTCCAGTACACTGTGAGTGACAGTTGATTCCATGCTCATAATGTGTGTATTGGCTCCAGTACACTGTGAGTGGCAGTTGATTCCATGCTCATAATGTGTGTATTGGCTCCAGTACACTGTGAATGACAGTTGATTCCATGCTCATAATGTGTGTATTGGCTCCAGTACACTGTGAGTGGCAGTTGATTCCATGCTCATAATGTGTGTTGGCTCCAGTACATTCGCTCCATGAACAACTTCCGGGCGGAGCAGCCACACCAGCATGCCATCTACTACACCTCCGTGATCGTCTCAGAGCAACTGTGGACAAAAGAGGAACTACTGGATGCCGCAGATGGTATGCACTCACACAAGTATTTCTCTTTGATTGGTTGTAATTTCAGGCGAAATGGCATTTGAATAAATTACTCAGAATCAGTTGTTGCTATATTCTGATAACTTTCTATGTTTAGTATCAATAAAGTATATGTTTTAGTCACTACAGTTTCTTTTTGTAACAATTACATAACTCTGAATTGCTTTTATTCTTGGATAAATTTGTTTACATCAAGTAAGACATCCATTTATTCAATTTATGACAGCCGTTTTCTCAAAGCCATGTTTTTAGATTTAGTATGGCATTCTGTATCTTGGAGTATATAAATATATAGGTACTAGATTACGACAAACCAAGGGTAGTAATTAATTTGCGTTAAGGCCAGACACCCCAGGTGAAATGGTGTTTTTTGACAAAAAATACTGAAAATGGTTTTCTGCCAGATTATTATACCTTTGTATGCATACTATCAATAAAGTTAACTTCTATGACAATTACATACCTCTAAGTGAGTTTTAGTCATGGATTAAGCATGTCGATATCATGTAATGAAATCCATTATGCAATCTTTGACAGCCATTTTCTCCAAAAAAAATTTCTTCAAATTTCTGCATTTGGAAACGGGATATCTCTTGGAATAATTATGCTATGTAAATAAAGTCTTCAGTGTTGCATTCAGCATATTCTGCTGTGTGCAATGATCAGACACTTTTTTTAAATCATGAATAGTTTGAAAGATATAGCCATATTTGTTGCAAAAAAACAAGATGTTTTTTCTCGTATTTTACCAAAAAATTATTTAAAAAATAAAAACACAACATTTCAAAAAATGCTCTGATTATTGCACAATAGACTCTATAGAGAACATGGATTTGCAAGAATTATACCGATATATGGATTCAATAAAAAGTGGCAGCTTTTCCAAATTAGCCAATATTTGCTCAAAATGGCAGCCATTTTGTTTGTTACCATGGAAACGGGGGTCTGGCTGAAAAAAGTTCAATATATATTTTACTCAGTAGGACCCATTTCATGCATTGGGCAGAAAAAATTGAACTGTTTGCACAAATTAAAAAATAATCCTATCTACCTGCCGTGTCTGGCTTTAAACTTGTTCCCGTAACCATTTAATTTCTGGCTGACAAATGAAAAAAGTTAAAAAAACGTCAAAATAACTTAACTACCTTTTTGTTTTTAAATACACAGCCATTAGCAGATGAGAGTGCAGTGAAGCCATTGGTGGATGAGAGTGCAGTGAAGCCATTGGCGGATGAGAGTGCAGTGAAGCCATTGGCAGATGAGGGTGCAGTGAAGCCATTGGTAGATGAGAGTGCAGTGAAGCCATTGGTGGATGAGAGTGCAGTGAAGCCATTGGTAGATGAGAGTGCAGTGAAGCCATTGGTAGATGAGAGTGCAGTGAAGCCATTGGTGGATGAGAGTGCAGTGAAGCCATTGGCAGATGAGATTGCAGTGAAGCCATTGGTGGATGAGAGTGCAGTGAAGCCATTGGCAGATGAGAGTGCATTGAAGCCATTGGTAGATGACAGTGCAGTGAAGCCATTGGTGGATGAGTACTGTGAAGCCATTGGCAGACGAGAGTGCAGTGAAGCCATTGGCAGACGAGAGTGCATTGAAGCCATTGGTAGATGAGAGTGCAGTGAAGCCATTGGTGGATGAGAGTGCAGTGAAGCCATTGGCAGATGAGAATGCAGTGAAGCCATTGGTGGATGAGAGTGCAGTGAAGCCATTGGTGGATGAGAGTGCAGTGAAGCCATTGGCAGATGAGAGTGCAGTGAAGCCATTGGTGGATGAGAGTGCAGTGAAGCCATTGGTAGATGAGAGTGCAGTGAAGCCATTGGTAGATGAGAGTGCAGTGAAGCCATTGGTGGATGAGAGTGCAGTGAAGCCATTGGCAGATGAGAATGCAGTGAAGCCATTGGTGGATGAGAGTGCAGTGAAGCCATTGGTGGATGAGAGTACTGTGAAGCCATTGGCAGACGAGAGTGCAGTGAAGCCATTGGCAGACGAGAGTGCACTGAAGCCATTGGTAGATGAGACTGCAGTGAAGCCATTGGTGGATAAGAGTGCAGTGAAGCCATTGGCAGATGAGAATGCAGTGAAGCCATTGGTGGATGAGAGTGCAGTGAAGCCATTGGCGGATGAGAGTGCAGTGAAGCCATTGGTAGATGAGAGTGCAGTGATTGAAGGAAGCGAGTGAATGTTGAAAGGGATGAGTAGATCTCTGTGTCTGGGAGGAGATGCACTTACAAAGCTTCTAAGTTAGCATATTCATATATAGATACCCTGGTATTTTTTTTTTTTTTTTTCAGAACTGACGATTGAGCGACTGAAAGCCTTCATTCCTCAGCTTCTGTCACGGCTACACATCGACTTCCTCGTCTACGGAAACATCACAAAACAAGTGAGACAGGATCCACTCCCGCATTTATTATTGACATTCTTACTTTGGGGTAGGCGAGGGGTTTGACACTAGAATTATTTTATGTGAAATTAGTCAGAAAAAAAATTGAATTGAAGATGCAGGTTTTGATTAGATATTGTAAGAATTTTAGCATGAAGTACTAGTAGTACTGTACTACTCTCACTGAATAAATCATTTTGAAAAAAATGAGCTTGATTAGAAATTATCAGTATTGCGCTCATCACAAACTGTTGCGTTTTTATTGTGATGTTTTATATTGTTAATGGACACATGTGGCCTAGATTGGCAAAAACACTTAATATTGTACAATTCTGATTTTAGGTATTACTTCTATAAATACTAATACTACCGGTAATTTAATTATTTTATTTTAAACTTATTTACATATTTAAATTATATGACAACAATATATTAAACAAATTGTATTTAAAACATTTTAATGCATATTTGTGAGTATTGGCAAATGGGTTATTAAACTGAAATAGAAGTATTTGTATTTGTAGCGGGCAGAAACGATCGCAGACATCGTTGAGAACACATTGCAGACTCGCGCCGACACACGCCCCCTGTTGGATAGTCAGCAGAGACGATTCCGCGAAGTCCAGCTTCCTGACGGTGAGCGAAACATCCATTTTGAAAATGTCAGAATTATATTTTGCATTCCGTTACCTGGTGCTCCAAACCAAGTGGTGCTTAAAATAAAAGTGGTGGAAAGATGCCTTTTTAGTTACTTTGTTTCTGTTTTTGTTTGTACTGGACATTTTATTAAGTCTTATTAAGATTACCTAACTTTGAACAGTGACTGGCAATGATGTGCATATGTTATGTGATTGTTCCTAGCTATGTAAACCATCCACACACCAGGGGCCAGTTCCTAAAGTTACGTAGTTACTTAGCATTACATGTTTGTATAAACTCCTGTGTTTCGTTATTGAAAAAAGCTGCATCATGTGCTAAGACAATCATGTTAATGTTAAGAACATTCTTAGCCGCTTCATGAAACCGGCCTTAGTTAAGGATGGTTTACGTGACTTGAGTTAATTTGATTGTTCGCTAAAGCATTAAGAGTGGGGTGATTTCACAAATAGCAACAGATGGATTGATGGATAGTCGTAGATGAACCTTTGAAAATCTGGTATCCGATGTACAAAATGTCTTAGAGGGAAAGAATAACTTCCCAGAGAAGTCAAGATGGTATTTGATTGAACAGGTCTGCCAGGGTGTAAAGCACTTTGAGCAATCCTGAGGACTGGATACTGCGCTATATAAGAACTTAGCTTTACTTTACTTTACGTTACTTTACTTTACTTACACACACATATACGCACAAATGCACACGCTGTAGACTTATTTAGATTGCAAGTGATTGAACAGGTCTGCCAGGGAGTAAAGTGTAAAGCACTTTGAGCAGTCCTGAGGACTGTATGCTGCGCTATATAAGAACTTAGCTTTACTTTATTTTACTTACACACATATACGCACACCTGCACGCATGCATGTAGACTAGTTAGATTACGTGTGCAGGCTGCTACTACAAGTACGAGCAGACGAATGACGTACACAAGAGTTCGTCGCTGGAAGTGTACTACCAGTGTGGCCTACAGGAGACTCACTCCAACATGCTTATCGAGCTCTTCTGTCAAATCATATCAGAGCCTTGCTTCAACATCCTACGCACAAAGGAACAACTAGGTGAGTGAGGCATCCTGGGTAATTGTATTTTGATTGTCCAAACGTTGCTTAGCTGAGTGCTATCGTAGAGGTGATGTTTGTAGAGGTATAATGGTTGGACTTGTGTGCAATAGATGCATTCTGGGTAAGTTGACTTTGTCCAGCTGTTGTTTAGCTGGGTGCTGTTATCGATATGATTTTATCCAGGGCCCGATGTTATTTTCCTGGGTGTGATGTCATTATTATGTCCAAGGCATGAGGGGCATTTATCCAAGGTCTGATGGTCATTATCCAGGGCCTGAGGGTCATAGCTCAAGTCCTGAGGGTCATAATCCAGAGCCTAAAGGTCACATAGTCCAGTGCTAGTCCAATGCCTAAAGATCATTATTCAGTGCCTGAGAATCGTAATCCAGGGCCTGAGTGTCATTATACAAGGCCTGAGTGTTATAGTCCATAGCCTAGAGGTCTGAGGGTCATTATCCAGTGCCCGTAGGTCATAGTTCATGGTCTACGGGTTAATATCCAGGGTTTGAGGGTCATTATCCAGTACCAAATTGTCATAGTCCAGGGGATAAGAGTCATTACCCAGGGTCTGAAGGTAACTGTGATTGTGTTTTATGGTTACATTGTGTTGTTTTAGGGTTACATTGTGTTGTTTTAGGGTTACATTGTGTTGTTTTAGGGTTACATTGTGTTGTTTTAGGGCACATTGTGTTGTTTTAGGGTACATTGTGTTGTTTTAGGGTTACATTGTGTTGTTTTAGGGTACATTGTGTTGTTTTAGGGTTACATTGTGTTGTTTTAGGGCACATTGTGTTGTTTTAGGGTACATTGTGTTGTTTTAGGGTTACATTGTGTTGTTTTAGGGTACATTGTGTTGTTTTAGGGTTACATTGTGTTGTTTTAGGGCACATTGTGTTGTTTTAGGGTACATTGTGTTGTTTTAGGGTTACATTGTGTTGTTTTAGGGTACATTGTGTTGTTTTAGGGTTACATTGTGTTGTTTTAGGGCACATTGTGTTGTTTTAAGGTACATTGTGTTGTTTTAGGGTTACATTGTGTTGTTTTAGGGTTACATTGTGTTGTTTTAGGGTTACATTGTGTTGTTTTAGGGCACATTGTGTTGTTTTAAGGTACATTGTGTTGTTTTAGGGTTACATTGTGTTGTTTTATGGTATTGTGTTGTTTTACATTGTGTTGTTTTAGGGCACATTGTGTTGTTTTACATTGTGTTGTTTTAGGGTTACATTGTGTCATTGTGTTGTTTTAGGGTTACAAGGGCACATTGTGTTGTTTTAAGGTATATTGTGTTGTTTTAGGGTTACATTGTGTTGTTTTAGGGTACATTGTGTTCAGTGGAGTGCGACGGTCAAACGGCGTTCAAGGTCTGAGGGTGATTGTCCAGTCAGATCGAACACCGGAGTACGTGGAGAGCAGGATCGAAGAGTTCCTTCTGCAGATGAAAGTTAGTCATGTTTACTTTGACAAGATTTAACCTGATCTGACGGTATAGGAAAACACCTGTTTCAGTATTTAATCAATCAAACTAACATGTAAACATTTGTTTTGTGAATTATTTTAATAAATAAAACTTGGTGTGTGAGTCATTCTATAGCAGATCAGCCACTTTTCAGGATATTAAAATGTTTTTGTTTCAGAATTAATCTAAATTTAAATAAAGATTAGGGGGTTATTTTGTAATATATTTTCCAGCAAAGTTCATTTATGTAGTATGTAAATTTAGAGGCGCCTGAAAATAAGTACAAAATTACGGATGCAATTTTTGGCACTTACCACTTGTTCACATTTAAAGGGCATTATAGATACAATTTGCATCTAAATGCTTTTTTTTTTACAGAAATGCTCAAGAATAGCCTCATAGTTATTGGTTAAAATTTAAATAATTTCTGAGACATCAACTTTTTGACTATTGGAAATGATTTGTGGTAAACTTTATGCATTATTTCAATTGACTAACTGAAGTTAATCCATTATCCAGTTACATGTGTAATTCTCCTGTAGACGGAGATAGGAAACATGTCAGACGAAGACTTCACGAAGCACGTGGAGGCGCTGGCGACTCACAGACTGGAACGACCAAAGAAACTGTCGGCACAGAACGGCAGATACTGGTCCGAGATCATCTCCCAACAGTACAACTTCGACAGAGGTAACGTCTACTTGCTTGTATCATGTGACCACAAAGTAGCTTGCTGATTGGTTAGATAGTTTGAACTGTTCCATCACCTAACTTTTACTGCTTCGTCATTAGCAAGCACATTGCAGTGTTTTCAATCAGCCGCCATATATGATGTCGATGCATAGTTTGTTTTTGTTGTAAAATCACATGATATAGTATAATCTATAGATGCACTTTACTGCACAAATGTGGTTTTTATTAACTACAATTTAAAAAATATAATTGATCCATCCATTGTTTAGTGTTAATGTTTGAGCCCGAATAACATGTTTATAATTTTGTGTCGTAAATATATATGACACACTCATAGTTGCTTCAATATGTTTAATAGTTTTGTTGATATTTTATTTATGTTCTATCTAATATGTGTTTGCCTCTTCTGACAGATGACATCGAGGTGGCTCACTTACGCAGTTTGACGAAAGATGATGTATTGAAATTTTACAATGTAAGTAGTTGTTTTTACGTCAAGTGTATATATAATACTCATATATATTACATCACTGAGCCATTGTTTTCTGTGATTGATTCTAGTTGTACAAACTGTCCTTTGATCAGTTTGGGACGTCTTTACACAATCTGGAATAACCATAGAAAAAACAACATTGTGAACAATCGTTCGAAGTCTGCTACAAACATTCTTCGTATGGATAAGTTCAGAAAAATAAATGCGTTAACGAATCCTTCATGCTGTTGTATGATGTTTGCTGACTGACGAGGGGACACCCGCTATGTCGGGACAGTTTGTCAATGTACGGACCATTTTGCCATGTTAATGTCCCTCTGATGAGGGGACACCTCGTGTACGCGGACAGCGGACAGGATATTTTGGTTATATGTCCCTCCTAAGACGGACAGTGTTCATTAATTCAAAGATTTGTTGCCGAATTTGTTTAGAAAATGGCGGACATACAGCTCGGTGTGTGTCAATGGTAACACCAAGTACACATGTTCCCGTAACAATGAGCTTGTCTTCCTTGCTGTAATCGTTGTGTTTGTCTAAACTACTTAGAGTTCCTTCGATTACGCTCTGTGAACTTTAGGCAGAGTGAATGTGGAGGAAGGTATTGTTAATTTTGTGCTGTTATCAATCATGTTTGCCACCGGCGATGCCACGAATGGCTTGGCGTAGCATTTTCATCTTGTAAATTGCAATTAAGATTCACAAATACGATGTATAAAAGGTTCACCTCAATTGTTTTCAATGTAGTCCAACATTAATCCTAAACTGAGGTGAAATAATAAACAAGCATCATCAAATTATGCTGCGCTACACGCCTACACCAAACGGCAAATATTACCAGTGCCTGGTAAAGATGAACTGGTCGCCAGCGGAACGCAGACAATTAACGATTGTACCCGTTACCGTTTTTAATATTTAATTAACGTTCACGCGGCATTTAGCAACTGATGTAAATATTCGGTTGATCATTTCCAGGTTATTATTTTAGCCGGTAGGGGGCAGCCAAAATCGTCAACTTGCAAATTACTTACGAAGTATTTTAGCTAAAGAATATCTAAATCGTTCGAGAATACCAATTTATAACATGTTGTAACGGAGATGTTTTGTTTGACATTTTTGGTTGAATGCTGCCATTCGCGCAGCAATTTCTACTGCAACACCAGGCCAATACCATTGTGTAGGCTAGTGGCAGTGAGTGAGTGACCAGTGCACGGTTGAGAAAAATCTCAGATCGACCGGGTGGGCGACATGACTTCATGACCAACTGTTTGTTTTTTAATACATCACAGTAATAATAAACATATATATAGTGCTTAATTCCTATGAGTCAATGCGTTGACATATTGCCACATCTTTACCATGTGTCGGTTGTACTGGTCTGAACTACGGCACTAAGATGCCTGTCCCTCCGATGAGCGGACACCCGCCATGTCAGGACACTTATGCTTGGATACAGGTGTGTCCACCGAAGAGAGGGACTACTGTATATACATACTATAGCTCGATTGTAGTAGGCTGTATGAGCTCAGGGTTCTGCCATTGAGCATCAGCAGGGTATAAGTGATTATTTTTACATACGTTAAAATAGTATTTATACAATGTGAGGCGAAGATGCCTATAACTCTTTGTCCAACGATAGTTTGCCAACGGTCCAGAGTACGTAAATATTTACCCAGACTCAAAACGAGGCCGAGCCTGGACCGTTCCCTTTGTGTTGGAATTCGATTAATTCATCCCACCTTCCTCCCCTCTCTACCACCATTGTGCTAGTGTTGTATATCATGTGATCACGATGTTCTATTCTCTTCTCAATGTTACATTAATGTCTAGTTTATGATGACCGTGCTGCACTTTGTGCATGCGCTTTACTTCTTGTAATTTCCCATAGGGTTTGAGAAGATTTGTGTGCGTCTAATTGTCTACTGTACCTGTGTGATTTGTTGATGCCACCTGTATTTGTCTGAGATGCAGCGGGGAAATGACTGCCCCACCTTTGCTAATCAGATTGTCATTTAATAATTGTTTTTGTAGTACCTCGATGAGAGTATGATTTGTTTAGCACTTAAGCTTTATCTCATCGATTGATGTATGCGATTTAATTCCTGTTGGTACAATTATTAAATGACCTTTACCATCAATTACTCTTGTGTAATTCATCTAGCAAACGAGCTCAGGGTTCTGCCATTAAGCTTCAGCAGGGTATAAATATATATATCCTAATTTATTGCAGGAATTGATTGCACAAGACGCACCAAAGCGACACAAACTCTCGGTACATGTGCTGTCTTCTGTGAGTGATGCAGAGAACCATGTCATCACTGATGAATCACCAGATGGCGCTGCAGGATCAACCGAAGTATGCACAGTGCTGGTAAGTTATGTTGTGTAAAAAACCAACCGTGTGAACAATTAATTTTTGTCTGCTTTAAGAGTGACTACAATTAATAGAAATCCAGGGTCTGCAAGTTTGATCAAGTTTGGTCAAGATAGGACAAGTAGTTTATAAAATATGACAGTTAAAAAGAAATAAAAACAAGGCATTAGCTAAAATCCGTTTTCCATGTGTACACAAAGTTTAGCATTGTATGTAACATTCGAGAACATTAAAAAAATACAGAAAAATACATTTGTAGCATAAGTTTGATTTTAAACCCGTCTGTGTAGCGATTCCCACGGAAAATAAAAATTTAATGAGCTAGGTGATCAATTGGTATCGTGACGTCACATATGACCCACACTCGCAGCAGGCCGACCCTTTCCATGCATTCAGAACATGTTTACAAGGATAGTTTTTGGGTCGAAATGAGCGTCAGAATGAGTTATTGTGCAATATTCCGATGTAATACAAACACTAGTCATTATAGAGGAACAAGCAGTTATCTTACGGCTCCACATGAATCCAATTTTATTCAAAACAATGAATGCGAATGAGCCTACAAGTCGACTAGGTATCGCCGAGCTTGGGCTCGTTTTCAGAATAATTATATATCAAATGCAACTAATGGGAGATAAACTACACCAATAAACATACATAGCAAACATATATCGTATCCAGCTACAGAAAGTAACATGTATAATCTCATAATATCACTAGAATATCGATGTATGAAGGAGGAGTTGTACAATTTATCATAACAACTTAAATCAGTCAGCGAATTTCTGTCGGTCCTGCTAGCTCAGTTGGTAAACGCGTTGGTTCCTTGGCATTTATTTTGCAATTGGGCGACGCCGGTTCAATCCCGACACCAAACCATTGATTTTCTTTACACTTTTTTTGGTTTATGTTTTCACAAAGTAATATAAAAAAAATAATTGTTATACTATGATGCACTGTTTGTAAATATTTTTGTATTTTAGTAGTAATTATTTATTCGCCACAAAAATTTAAATATGGGAATTATAATTATAACGATGTTTCTAAATTGTATTTATCTAAACAAATATAATGTAATGGATATATAATTTATTAATTGTAAATATATTGTACGGTAATATATTGTAATCATATATGTGAAAACAAATGGTGATCTATACAACGATGTTTCTAAATTTTATTTATCCAAACAGATCACCATTTGTTTTCACATATATGATTACAATATATTACCGTACAATATATTTACAATTAATAAATTATATATCCATTACATTATATTTGTTTAGATAAATAAAATTTAGAAACATCGTTGTATATATTTACCATATTTTCATTTTTGTGGCGAATAAATAATTACAAATTTTTAAAAAAAATATTTACAAACAGTGCATCATAGTATAACAATTATTTTGTTTATATTACTTTGTGAAAACATAAACCAAACAAGTGTAAAGAACATCAATGGTTTGGTGTCGGGATTGAACCGGCGTCGCCCAATTGCAAAATAAATGCCAAGGAACCAACGCGTTTACCAACTGAGCTAGCAGGACCGACAGAAATTCGCTGACTGATTTAAGTTGTTATGATAAATTGTACAACTCCTCCTTCATACATCGATATTCTAGTGATATTATGAAATTATTCACGTTACTTTCTGTAGCTGGATACAATATATGTTTGCTATGTATGTTTATTGGTGTAGATAATCTCAAGTTGGTTGTATTCGATATAATTATTCTAAAAACGAGCCCAAGCTCAGCGAAACCTAGTCGACTTGTAGGCACATTCGGATTCATTGTTTTGAATAAAATTGGATTCACGTGGAACCGTAAGATAACTGCTTGTTCCTCTATGATGGTGTTTGTATTACATCGGAATATCGCACAATAACTAATTTTGACGCTCGTTTCGACCCGAAAGCTATCCTTGTAAACATGATCTGAATGCATGGAAAGGGTCGGCCTGATGCAATCTCGGCATCCCGAAAAGCACGCCAAAAATATGCATATTCGAAAGTGTCTGGCTGCACAGCATAAAATGTGGAATTTCTAATTCATTGAATTTTTTAATTTTTGTGGGCTTGGTGGACATAGAAATAGATAGCAGGATGTAATATGATATGAATTCAAGCAATAGATGTTTTTATTCCCTTTAGTTAAAATACAAAAATTTCACAAGAAGCATACAGTAGCTAGAACAAAACAAGAACAAGATATTTATTTGACCCCAACTTAAATAACACAGTGTCCAGTATACGAGTATATTACTGTATTATATACTTCAACTTTAATTAAACAAAACTAATTAAAAACAAAAAGCAGGGGGTCAGTGACTCCTATTAAGGCAAATATGTCGCTGTCATAGTAGTCACTCATTATATATATCTACTCTATTTGTGTATTCTCTCATTCTGTCCGTTCTTGTTCCAGCCGTCAGAAATAGGGGATGTGTGTGCCTTCAAGCGACAACTGGGTCTCTTCCCCCTTCCTAAGCCTTGTCTTTGTCTTGGAACGGCCACCAAGTCAAAACTGTGAATTAGGGGGATTTCATCCACACCCCCTTGGATCTGGAGGCACAAAATTGATTTTTAACTACATACAAGATGTACTATATATGGCCTGTTTGATTGGTACGTTTATTATATCGAAGAAAATGTGTTAATACACCAAATCTGGTCTATTTTGGCACTTTTGTTGTAACTGTGTACAATGGGATCTGGTCTGCTGTTTGGGCATCATTTGTGGTATTTAAATGGTATTTAAAATGTGCCACCATTCAGCATTTGCCCCGCAGGTTGCTTGGTTTTAATAACAAGTGTCCAAACAATTTTGTGTTGCTACATATCCGGTACAGTTTTATATAGCATTTCTCCACTCAATTTGTTAAATTTTGTATGATCATAAGCTGAAAAGTAATGTTAACACTGGTTTTGTATAAATCACCATCTTATCACCAGTCAGTTGTGTTTCTAATAACATTTGTTGTCCAAGATTTGTGTGTTTAAAATCATTAGTTGGCATGGCTACTTCCACCAAAATAGTTACATAAATGGAAAGTTATTTTTCAAAAGTGAACTATTTTGCCAATATGCTGTACATGAAATGTGTCAACGGTACAACTAATGAACCAAATATTTTTGTGTATAATTTAACTTTTGTTTGTTTATACATTGCTTGCAAGGTAAATATACTCGTTTATTCAGTTGATGATAGAGTTATATTTCAACATTGTGGTTGATTTAAGCATGTTTGAGCAGATGAGAAGTTAGAGAGGATGGGATTGTACTAAGAAAACAAGTATACGGTGTACCTATGGAGATGCTTTGAGCAGTTTAAAAAAACATCAAAGCGATCTATACGTGCCAAATTGATAAGTACAGGTCCACTTTCGTTAGAGATGATGATGGTATCACAACGATTTACATCAGTGACATAAATAAACATTGGTGAGTTCCTGAATAATACATACATTTATATGTAGACAAAAAGCAAAACTTTCAATTGAAAAAAGGCCAAATGCAGAATATCTGATTTTTGGTTGAAATTGCATTGAAATTTAAAGAGAAAATACATGAAAACAGCAATATTCTTATGTCTTATTATTGTGCCAATTTATGTGTACGTTTTGCCACATTCATTTGATCTGTATATCTGTGAGGGTGTATGTATTAAATCGATATGTGTCTGTTGATAGGTGAACTGGTAAATGCATGTTGTTGTCAATTAAACAACAAGAAATTATTACAAGAAACCAACAAATGCGTACGTACACAACTGTATGTATTCTAAGACATCATATCAATAAAACTTATGATAACAAACTTTGACTGCCATGTGGTAACATATTGAACAAAGTCAACACGATTATATGTATATGAATACACCATATCTCCTCCTAGGCGCCAAGGTTCGCTCCTCTCTTTCCGTGGTCATTTGCTTCCTTTAACCTTTCAGAAGTACCACTTGCGAAGGCGTCACATTTTGAAATCATCAATTGTTTTAAGAGACATATATCAACATTATTTCAAATAATAGTATAATTTTACTGTTATAGCTTCCAACAATAATTGCGGAATAATAAAACAACTGTGTTTTTTAGTTTCCATTTGGTTTGGTGTATGCATTACATACTGAAAAGCTCACTAATTGAACTTAAAGGTTATGATATTATTGATTGATGTGGTTTCATGATTTTACCGTATCACTGGCACTGCTATATTGTAATAATTCATGTATAGCTTTGAATTAGACTAGAGCTTCTGTGCAGAAGATTGCCAAGTGTTGGCAGTGATGAGTAACCGAGGAAAATAAATAAATATGAAAAATGTTGATATATTTGTGTGTGAACGATTTAATACACATGACAAAGTTTGATTGGTAGGTATGTTGGGCGATGGCATATTTTTGGTGACCATTGGCATTTGTCTTAATTTTTCCTGTATGATCCTGTTGCAACAGAACATTTTTAGAAACCTAATGGGTTTATAAACTTTAGATAACCTTGAGTGAAGAGGTTCATCAGACTGGGTGGTTCAATAGAGGTCTCTTAACAACATATGTGATACTTCGTACAAAACAGTTAAAATAAATGTAAGTTTTAATATAGCGCAGTATCCAGTCGTTATGACTGCTCAAAGCACTTTACACTTTACTCCCTGTTCAATCAAATACCATCTCGACTTCCATTAGAAGCATTCAGCCATGCTATAATTAATGCACGAAGACTATTCTTACACAAATATTCACTATTGTCTCATTTCCCTGCAGGTAATAATAATAATAATTCCACTTCTTAATATAGCGCTTTTTAAGTAAGTAAATACCAATGAAAGTGCTTCACATATTAAAATGATGTGTTGACTAAATGCTAAAATATTAATTAATTAAATAAGTTAACATAAAAAATAAATTAGGGTGTAAAAAAACAATCTCAAACAATGAAATTAAAAACCAATCAATAATATAAAATAGAAACCAGTGTCATTTAGGTGTGGCAGCAGTGCTTGCATCAAGGCATGTAGTGCAGGCGAAATAGATGTGTTTTAAGTTGTTTCCGGAAAGCCACCAATGTTCCAACCGCTCACACACACTTTGGCAAGCTATTCCACATATGTGAGCCTTAAAGCCCTGCGTGGGGCGGGTTTTAGCCCGCGGGCTGGATTTTTGTTGTTGTTGCGGTGCGGGTTAAGTTTCAATTTGGGCGGGGCGGGGCGGTCTGCGGGTCAGGTCACTGCGGGACGGGGCGGTCTGCGGGCTAGTAATTTCTTCATGCGGGCTACTGCAGGCTGATTTTTGTAACTCATTAATGGTCACCAGTTACTCAAAGGTGGGACATTCTTTGAGCTAATTAATTGGGGATTACCAGATTGCCCTTTTGTTTGTGTTTAAACAGTGTTATGATAACATGTGCTGGCCTGCCTTGCCAGCTTCAGTCAGGTGTGATTAGTGGCTTCTTCCAGGAGGAAGTATCAGTTCAGGCCATCAATCTGTTTGTGTAATTAAGCCACCAGGATGTCCATAAAGAGCAGTTACCCCACCAATTAGACAGAAAATGCCTTTGGTGTGTAGAGACTGGAGACCATGCCACTTGGCATTGGCTGACAATGCCTAACTGCTAAGAACAAGAACTGTCAGTCTTCCTCTGTAGAAGTAAGATGGCTCAAGTCAAACTGCCTTCTACACTAGTATAATCCGGTGCCAGTAGCCTGGTCCAGAGGGGATTTTGAGCCTGTTATATGGACATGTGAGAACCCTATCAACAATCAGTAGTCTACGATCAGAAAATATAAATTGCTAACTAATTCTAATATCAGCAGATTGCAAATTGCAACACTGCCTTTGTGCATCAGACTCAACCTTTGAACGACTCATGTTCATGCAGTACAATTGCAAATAGATTATAAGATCACAGGATGCCACTGAAATTAATGCCAGCGGTGTGAATTTCATTGTTCCTCATACAAAATTATCAACTGCCATTGCATATTCACTTGTGCTGAGTTATATCAATTAGATTAATTAATAATTTAAAAATACGTTAAAATTTGTTCTCGTACCTTTACTTTGCCCCAGGTCTGCTTATCACCTTCAGGCATTTACATTATAATGACAAGGGTTCTATTTTTCTTAAAGATAGAATTCCAAGTATGACATGGTTGTCACCCAGCGCCGTGCATTTGTTAATATTGTAAACAACAACGATTAATTAAAGAGGATATATTTTTAATGATTCCAAGTCATCTGTTGTGGGCTGCGGGGCGGGTGCGGGCTGACTTTTGACTAATTACGGCGGGGCGGGTTGCGGGCCAAGTTATTGCGGGGTGGGGCGGGCTGCGGGCCAGGATGTGGCAAAATATGCGGGGCGGGCTGCGGGCTGAGTTGTAATATGCGGGGCGGGCTGCGGGTCAAATGACATAGTTGCGGGGCGGGTGCGGGCTCAGATTTCCAGCCCGCGCAGGGCTTTAGTGAGCCTGTCACTGCAAAGCTGCCCCGTCCGATAGTTCTCTTTGACACCGTCACCGCGAGAAGCGTTGCGTCACTCGCCGATCGCAATGCACGTGTGGGCGCGTTGCGAAGTATTGCACAGTTGAGGTAGTCCGGGGCTAAGCTATGCAGGATCTTAAATATGTAAGTACATATCTTGAAGGTGATTCTCATTCTGACCGGCAGCCAATGCAGTGATTGCAGAATCGGCGTGATATGATCTCGCCGTCTGACGCGGTTGATGAGGCGAACAGCTGAGTTCTGTGCTCGTTGAAGTCGGTTGGTCTGTCCATTGTTCAATCCACCGAGTAGAGCATTGCAATACTCGAGGCGACTTAGCACAAGACAGCGTACTGCAGCATGGCACGCGTTTCGCGTCTCGCGTCTCGCGTCAGCAGGTGACGAATTCTGCCGATCAGGTGTAGATGCTAGTAGGCCGAAGAACAGTAGCTGGAGACGAGGCGGTCTAACTGCATGTGTCGGTCGAAGTAGCAGCCTGGATTTCTCGCTGCATCTGTTGATTGCAAGGTAAGTCCAGGTAGTTCCAAGCTGGGGCTACCATAAACACGTAGATTGTGCGGTGACTGCAGCACGATAAACTCAATTTTGTCATTGTTGAGTTTAAGCTGATGCATCAGCATCCAGGCTCTAATCTCGGCGATGCACTGGATGAGCAGCAGTTTAGCATTTCCAATACGTCAGACACCATAGGGTTATAGCTGACATATAGCTGGACGTCATCAGCGAATCGGTGGTAAAGCACATGATGTTTCTTGCAGATGTCAGCAATGGGTGTCGTATATGCGTTGAACATCACTGGACCAAGTACTGAACCCTGAGCTACACCATATGGTAGATGAGGATTGCGAACCAATCGTGACACACTGAGATCTGCCGGTCATGCAAGTATGATCTAAACCAGGCAAGTGCCATACCGCCGATGTTGAATCGTGAAACCAGAGTGTTCAATAATTCGTCAATGTTAATCGTGTCGAATGCTGCACTCGTGTCAAGAAGAACCAGCATGACACTACGTCCCGAATCAAGGTTGCGCACGATGTCGTGCTGTACTTTCATCAGAGCTGTTTCTGTAGAATGATGTTGTTTATAAGCCGACTGCATTTCATCATGCAGCTTATTCGTTGCCATGTGCAGATTCAGCTAGGCGTTTGAGGACGACTTGCTCGATCAACTTTCCTATGAAAGTGAGGTTGGAGATGGGACGATAGTTCTCCAGTTCTCCTGTTCAAGTAAGGCTTTCTTCAGTAACGGTGTCACTAGAGCAGTTTTCAGTTCACAAGGAAACACTCCTGTGTTTGGTGACGCATTTACAATGTTGACCAGTGTGGGTGGCGTAATGGTTAAAGTAGTTTTAAGTAGCCATGTAGGTAGCACATCAAGTGGACAGCATTTCGTTGGTCTGGACATGATCGATGGTCGTTTGCAGCTCTTCAGCGTCAGTTGAACAGAGGCTGTTTAGACCTTGCTAAGGGTAAGGGATCTGAAGCATCGATTGGTCCTTGAACTCACCACCGTGGGTGTTGGCCACACTGTAGCCGCTGGAGCCGACGCCAGGTGTAACCTCAACGCCGAAGTTGTTTACCCAGACGCCCTTCGACCCGATGGGATCGCCGAAACAGTTGTACAGCGGTGAGTCGAACGTGATGCATGTGATCGAGTTCTTGCCGATGATCAAACATACATATTAGTGTTTGTTCCAAAACATCTCTTGCATGGGCATTCACTTTTTATTTGAATAATTAAAATGTTTAATCAAATTTGACATAACCTTGCAATGGGCTACAATTCAGTTTAATAAAATGTAAACATTAGTTTATTTCGCTGTGGATTTGTATTTTATTTCTTCATATTGTATCCACAGAACCACCGATGACCTGGTACCGTGTTCAAATCCAGTAATTAAAAACTACCAACGCAACTCATTTATCTCACGTTCTATTTTATCCAGATATGTAGTGCGTGAATAGTTTAAGTTGTATGCGAGTATGGTGGACTAGGTCAGCGGGCCAAACGTTTATTTATGAATATTGACTAATTCACCTAATCTTTATGGAGACTGGTATATTATATTACGATTATATATATAATATACATTGTATATATATATAATATACATTATAATTATATAATATACTTTATATATATATAATATACATTATATATATAATATACATTATATATATATTCTGTCTCTTGTTCGTTGACATTGAATATACACTTACTGGCTGTGTATAAAATCAATAATGATTTATTATTATCGATCACCAAGGTATAAGTTTGATCAATTGAATATTAAAAAGTACGCATTATTCATGCACATGTTGTTGTCCGTGTTGTTGGCATGGAACTAACATTTTGACTAGTGTGCCGCCTGGGTTTGTTGCTGCTAAAACGAAATTCCACAATATTAGCTGCAGACTTGTTCCTGCCAGCTTCCGTGCGTCATGCTTTGTCCGTCAGTTAGCTGCATCCCAGTCTTGCATTTCATAAAATTATCTTCGAGTACTGTTACTCACACGGATGCCCAGTCCCAAACATTTAGATTTAACAAGATTGCCACCTAGAGAATTAACTCTAGCTGGCAGGTGCATGGACAAGGAAGCCCTTTGGCTTATCGAGAGTCCGACCCTTTTATCTATGTGTATCCCGCCCTTCTGAGGTATGTGTCGATTTTATTTTTAAACATTCACGCTACTAGCACCCACACAATCAGCAGATAATCTGTTCCATTCATTTACAGTCCTTTGTGAAAATGAGAACTTTCTTATATATAATCTACACTGCTCCTTTGCTAATGTAACTTCATGTCCTCTAGTCCTTCTATCTTTCTTAACTGAGAACAAAATATTTCTATCAATATTTTCATAACCATTCATTATTTTAAACACTTCTATCTGATCTTACTTCGTAACTAAGATCCCTCAGTTTTGGTATCATTTTAATTGCTCTCCTCTGTACTCTTTCTAGCATATCTATGTCCTTCCTGCGATATGGCCTCCACGCTTGTATACAATATTCTAAATGAGGATTAACTATTGTTTTGTACAGCGGTATTATTAGTTATTTTCCTTGTACGCTATATTTCGTTTAATTAATCCAAATATTTAATTTCCCTTTGAAGCTGAAATTCCGCACTAATCTGAAACCTTCATATCAACACTAATGGTTAACCCTAAGTCCTTTTCTTTTACAGTAGTATTTAGTACAGTACCCCCCATTGTATATTCTACCTCTTCGTTCCCATGCCCTGCGTGGAGGCATTTACATTTCCCAAAATTGAACAGCATTTGCCACTTTTCAGACCATTTGATCAACTTGTCAAGATCATCTTCTAAATGGTGTCTATCTCCAACACTTTTAATCCTTCTAAAAATTGTTGTATCATCCGCAAATTTCAACACCTTGCTTGTTATTTCATCATCCAAATCGTTGATATATATTAAGAATAATATAGGTCCTAATACTGATCCCTGTGGTACCCCACTCAATACCGATTTCCAGTTTGAAGCCTCCCCATCAACTACTACACGTTGTCTTCTGTCAATCAGCCATTTTTCTATCCAGTTTATTATACCATTTTCTATGCCATGGGCCTTTAATTTAAGCAGTAATCTTTGATGTGGTACTTTGTCGAAAGCTTTTTGAAAATCTAAGTAGACGATATCTACTGGTGATCCCTCATCTACCCACTTAGTGATGTCTTCCAAAAAACATAACATATTTGTTAAGCATGACGTCGCTTTAAAAAACCCATGTTGAGATGGGTTTATCAAGTTATGTTTAACAAGAAAATCCACCATGTGATCTTAAATTAGTCTTTCTAATAATTTGCAAATCACTGATGTTAAACTCACTGGTCTATAGTTCTCCAACTTGTTTCTCGAACCTTTTCTAAATAACGGTATAATGTTTGCCTCTTTCCATTCTAAAGGAACCACTCCCTCTTCTAATGACAAATTGAAAACTGTTGCAAGCGGTATGCTAATTTGTTCTACAATTTCAAATAGTAGTTTGGGCGGAATCCCATCCACTCCAGGTGACTTATTATCCTTCATAGCCCTCATTTTCTTAGCTACCATTTCCGGGGTTACAATTAATTGTCCTAAATAGTCTGAATCTGCCCCTTGAACTTAGCCTCTGGTACTGGCAGTGAACTACTATCTTCCCTGGTAAACACTGAACTAAAGTACTCATTCAGGTCTTCTGCCATTAAGAATCCCTCTGATATTATATTTCCAGCACTATCTTCTAGAGGACCGACCTTATCTTGAACTTTCTGTTTGCTTCGAACGTACGCATAAAACCTCTTGCTGTCATGTTTTATATTACTAGCTAATTGTTGTTCATAGCTTCTCTTTGAATTTTTAATTTCAGCTGTAGCTTGGTTAAGTGCTTCTTTATAACTGCTGTAGTCTTCATAATTTCCAGTACATCTATATGACTTCCACATCATTTGTTTATACTTAATTTTTCTAATGGCTTCTTTCGTTAAGTGTTTCTTTTTGAAGGGTACAAATTTATCGACTATGCACTTAATTTCACTCTTTAATATATTCCAGCATTCTGTTGCTGTCTTATTTTTCAGTGTGTTATTCCAGTCTATCTTTGCTAAATATTTCCTCATGTCCTTATACCTTCCTTTGTGGAAATTTCTCCTGTACTGCTTTTTACTATTCCTTTCTGATTT
Source organism: Paraescarpia echinospica (assembly GCA_020002185.1). Lineage (NCBI taxonomy): Eukaryota > Metazoa > Annelida > Polychaeta > Sabellida > Siboglinidae > Paraescarpia > Paraescarpia echinospica. The sequence goes on along the minus strand of CM034534.1, from coordinate 57,619,165 downwards.
TACTTTGATGGTAAATTGTATCTGGTTGTGATCACTACTCCCCAGTGGCTCACATATCTTGACATTGTCAACTAATTCATTCTGTGAGGAAAAAACTATGTCTAACACATTCTCACCCCTGGTTGGTTCTAGCATATGTTGAGAAAGGAAAGTATCTTGAACTAAAACTAAAAACTTGTGGTCCTCACTCCCCATACTCTGTACAGATTTCCATTGTATATGCCCGTCATTAAAATCCCCCATTTCATTCTCTTCTATGCTTATGTTTGGACTTCGATAAATTAACCCAACTGTTAACGTTGAGTTTCCTGTAACTATGTTACACCAAATAGCTTCTTCGCAATCTGCTTCTCTTTCTAATTTTATTTCATAAGCCTGGATAGATTCTTTAATATATAAAATAACTCCAGCTTCAGAAGAGTTTTCCAGACTGTACTTTGCTGATTTATTTGTGCTGTCTTCATCTATGCCTCCAGTTTCAGGTTTCTCTGTGAGTACCCCCTACGAATCTAGTTTAAATAGATGCAACCTGTCCCACTGTCAACAGATCGCAGCAGGTTCTCTGAGAAAACTGCTGCCCCCTTTCCACTAAGATGGAGGCCATCTCTCATGTATATATCTTCTCTCCCAACAAAGTATCCCCATAAATCTGTGAATCCCATCCCCTCTTCTTCACACATCTGCTCAACTAGTGCGTTGATCGCCATCCTCTTGCAGTTTCTATACGTTACCCCCCTTCCTCCCATTACTGGCAAAATTCCGGACAGAATAATCTGTTCAACTCTTGTCTTCTTTAGCTTCCTCACTAACTGTCTATACTTCTGTACTATCCCAGTTGTTCCCTCCCTGTCTGCATTATTTGTTCCTACGTGTACTAGTATAGATCATCCCTTGCCATGCCCCAATACCTTCTCTACCCTTTCAGTCACATGTTCTATCCTAGCCCCCGGTAGACAAACAACGACGTCCTTCCCCTCGCTAAGTGTCTTGTCCGTCTTTCTCATAATGGAGTCGCCCATAAACACCCTCTCTTTCCTCATTGCCCCCTCAATGACTGCTTTAGAGTAGCTCCTTCTTCGGTTTGCATCTGTCTGGTTGTTGTCTTTTCCCCCTATCGTCTTCTCTCCTGTCACATTCTCTTCCGATCCATTCTTTTCTGTCGCTTTTTCTCTTGTCACCTTTCTTCCTGTCAGCGTCCATTTTATCGACTTCTCTTCTATCACATTTGCTCACACTTCCTTTCGCCCCTTCATCTTTCCTCCCATCTCATTTTCTTATCTCCTCTCCCGTCCCATCTTCCCTCCCTCCTTCTCTACGGTCACTTTCTCCCGTGTCAGATACAGGCAATGATCTTGGCGTGTTTGATCAGTTTACGAAACTGTTCCATCGAGTGCTGAGAAATGTTCGTATTTGACGTTCTGCAGTTGTCTACCTCAACAGAAACTTGATCACGAAAGCGGAAATTAACTGGAAGCAACAAACTGCAAGAGTTCCTTTATTAGATTTTCTTGTCCCTTGGTTTGAAAATTCTGCAGATTGAGATGCGCCATGATGTCAGAAAGAAATGCAAAATCGCACATGCATGGCTCTGGGTTATCGTTGCTTTTGCCACACAGGTTTTCAACAGGCCATGCAGAACTTGACAGAGGTACCTGCTTCGTGTCGAACCTTTCAACGAAACAACTCATTTGGTTCTTGTTCCACGGACGGTGCACCATGCGAATGTATGTTGTCATCTCGCGGGCCTCATGCTTGTAATGATATGCACATCATTATGGCTAGCTGCAGATTAGCTGCAGCTCAGTTCGTCTTGACCTAGATAGGGAGGCTGGTGTTTCAGACATAAAGCATAAACGTTTCTTATTAATCCGTGTTCTGTGTTACACGCTACCCGAACAAACACAGTAACATGACATGGTAGCAGCGGTGAGATCGTGAATGTATAGCATATCATAGCCTATCAGATGTAGCCTTGGCGAAGTTTTGAAGAACATTGCGAAACATTGCGAACGATTTCACGCACCAAAAATGGCGCATCGGCTATGAACTGTCATTCTCGATAACCGTGTCAAAGGTCACGTCAGGCGCTGTGTACACTCGCAGGCCTAGAACATTCGTAAAAACACCTACGCTGATCTGTAAGCTAGTCATGACTCAAAACAATAGTCAGACAGCTGTATACGATTATTATGTAAGCTTAGACTCGTAAAAGCAGTCATACAGCTACACATCGACATTGCCACTCAACAACAACAACGTCAGCGAGAACGTCAACGCGATAGCCAATAGCAACATGGACCACGTACCACGAATGGACTGGTCAGTGCCGAATCCGGCCGACACTTTCAAACTGTTCAAACAGAGAATTGAGTTGTACTTCAAGGCTAAACGCATCGAGACCGCAGATCAAGTTGTCCACATTTTGCTTCAAGTTGGCGATGAAGGTTTGCGACGCTACAACTCTTGGACACTATCCGAAGAGGACAAGAAAGATCCCAAGAAGATATTCGCAGCATTTGAAGAGCAGCTTGAGCCACCGGAAAACTACCGGATCAGTCGTCTGAAACTGACGCACTACAGACAGACGCGCGAAGAAGGATTGGACGATTTCATCAACAGGTGCAAGCTACAAGCTTTAAAGTGCGATTTTGTTGACGACGAATTGAACGAACGTTTAATTGAGCTGATCATAGCAAGCACACCAATCGCAGACTTTCAAAAAGAGCTGCTGAACAAGCCAAAAGGCATGAAGCTTCACGAGGCAATAGCCCTTGGACGAAGTTACGAAGCATCGGCAACGCACGTCAAACAACTACAGCAATTGCATAGCGACGGTCGAGCACAGCAGATGTATGTCATCCGAGACAAGCGGGACACATGCTGCAAATACAGTGGTCGAAGTCACCCATACGGAAAGCAGTACTGTCCAGCTAAAAACGACACTTGTAATGCGTGCCAGAAGCGTGGGCATTGGCAAAAGTGTTGTTTGACAACAAAGCATGAACAACTAGCTACGAACTCTTCCGCTAGGGGACGTTACCCTCCACAGCAAACAACAGACTCGTTCGGTAGAGGGCAGCACCGTAGAATACAACCCCAAAAAACGTTGAGACGCAACGTCAAACGCCCGACGTACATCGTCCTGACAGACGCAATCAACGACTTCACACAGTAGATGAACAATGCGACTACGATGACAGCAGGTCACAAGCAAATGAATTTTCATTCAATGTAGTCCACACTTCAACTTCAAACAGGAATGAGGCATATGCTACTCTGAAGATTCAGCTATGCAACAGGCCAGGCATGCACAACTTCACGCTGAAAGTCGACACAGGCGCACAGGCAAACACTATGCCTTTCCGAACGTTCAGAGACATGTTTCCAGAACAACTCGACACAGTTGGAAATCCTCGTGTAGACTGCCTACAGCCAACAGATAGCATTCTAACAGCGTATAACGGAACCGCTATCACATGCAGAGGCACTGTTGACATCAACTGCTCCTACGACGAACGAGAATGGAGAAAGACGAAGTTCTTCGTGGTCGACGTGCCAGGACCCGCAATCCTCGGGTTATCCACATGCGAAGACCTACACGTCGTCACAATGCACTGCGCATTGAGCAACGAGACGCCTCATCCGCATAAGATTGACAACATCGGAGACTTAATGAAGCAATATCCACAACAATTTGGTCGGATCGGTGAGCTACAGAAGACGCATAAGCTGATGGTCGATCCGAACGTTCCTAGTCGCATCGACCCACCACGCAGAACTCCTATCGCTCCTAGAGACAAAATAAAATCAGAACTGGACAAAATGGTCGACCAACAAGTCATTCGCGTCATCGAAGAACCAACCGATTGGGTCAGTTCATTGACGTATGTCACCAAACGAGACGGCAGCATCCGTTTATGCCTCGACCCGCGTCAGCTAAACAAAGCGCTGATTCGTCCTCGACACCAAACGCCAACGTTGGACGAACTCGATCATAAGTTTGCGAACGCCAAGTTCTTCTCCAAACTCGACGCAAAGGCAGGATACTGGTCGATTAAACTAGACGATGAGAGCCAGAAGCTTACGACGTTCCAGACGCCATTCGGGAGATACTGCTTTTTGAGACTGCCATTCGGACTCTCGGTGAGCCAGGACATATTCCAACTGGAAATGGACCGAATACTCGAAAAGTGCACTGGGGTTTGCGGGATAGCAGATGATTTCGTGGTGTACGGCGCAACCGAACTCGATCACGACCGCAACCTACAGCAGTTCATGTGCATCGCTAAGCAGCATGGTCTAGCACTCAACTCAGCAAAGTGTAACATCAAGTGCAACAAAGTATCATTCTTTGGTCAACTTTACACCAGCGAGGGAATCAAGCCAGATCCTCAAAAAGTGAATGACCTCAGGGCAATGCCTGTACCGACAACAAAAGCCGAACTACAACAATTCCTGGGCTTCATCACGTATCTCTCACGTTTCGTGATAGCATTCAGCGCCAAATCTGCGGTGCTGAGAGAGCTGCTACGTCAAGACTCGGACTTTGTGTGGGAAGCGCATCACCAACAAGCGTTCCTTGACATGAAGAACGAAGTATCGGAGAACTCTTTGCTACACTACTATGATCCGCGTAAACCGGCATTCCTCCAGTGTGATGCGAGTTTGAAAGGTATTGGAGCTGCACTCCTGCAACCAGACTCAGATGACGAGCTCAGACCCGTCGCGTACGCGAGCAAAAGTCTCACAACTACCGAGCAGCGATACGCATGCATCGAGCGTGAACTATTGTCGATAGTATTCGGAATGCAACGATTCCATACGTACTTGTACGGACGAGATTTCAACGTCATCACGGACCACCGACCGCTCGTGATGATCACCGATAAACCCATCGCATCAGCTCCGCCAAGACTGCAACGGATGTTGATCAAGTTGCATGGGTACAACTTCACGATGACGCACCGACCCGGTTCACAAAACCAACTCGCAGATGGTTTGTCGCGATTACCTAGTCCACACAACGCCACACCCATCGACCTTGATATGCGAGTAGATCTTGTTCGTTTTTCAACGGAACGATTGGATCAAGTCAGGCGTGACACATCACTGGACGCAGTACTGAACCAGCTCTTGGAAACAATCGTGGCAGGCTGGCCAGAAGACGTCAAGGATCTACCTACAGACATTCGATCGTTTTGGAGTTTCCGAGACCAACTGTCTGTTGAGAATGGTCTGGTCCTGAAAGGCCAACAACTCGTCATTCCACGAACACAACAGCCTGAGATCCTGCGACAACTACACACCGCTCATCTCGGCAGAGAGAAGACCAAGTTGCTGGCAAGAGACACGGTGTACTGGTTGAACATCAATAAAGACATTGATCGACTTGTGCAAACCTGTAACGTATGCCAAGAACACCAGTCATCGCAGACACCAGAACCTTTGCTGCAACACGATATTCCATCCAAGCCGTGGAGCGTGTTGGGGACTGACCTGTTTGAGTTTGAAAGGCACCAGTGGTTGATAATCGCTGATTACTACACCAAGTACCCCATCATCAGACAACTACCAAACCCGTCTCCAAGTCATGTCGTGGTGAATGCCACAAAACAGATCTTTGCCGAGTTCGGAATTCCTGACCGAATGGTAAGCGACAATGGCCCGCACTTTTCCAGCGAGGCCTACCGTGATTTCGCACGGACTTGGCAGTTTGATCACATCACAACCTCACCTAGACGGCCCCAGGGAAACGGTTTCATCGAGCGACAAGTGCGGACAATCAACGCCTTGCTGAAGAAATCTAAGCAATCCGGCACGGACTATCAACTCGCCCTGCTCCACTGGCGTATCACTCCCATCAACGCAAAAATAGCTAGCCCAGCGCAGCTGATCATGGGACGACGCCTCAAGTCAACCATTCCTGTGAGAGTTCGAAACGACGTCCCAAACGAAGACGATGTGCACCTCGAGCTACAGCGGCGACAAGTCTCACAGAAACACTACTTTGATCGACGAGCACTATCTACTGACTTGCCTCCTCTCTATCCCGATCAACAAGTTCGTGTGCAACACCCGGTAACAGGACGATGGGACCCCGCCACTGTACGAGCAGAATCAACCGAGCCACGATCCTACATTCTACGGAACATGAACGGGAAGGAGTTCAGAAGAAACCGTCAGCATATCCGCGAGAGTCGTCAACTTCCGCAGACTGATGAAGCCATCGAGGAAACACGTCATGCGACACCAACGCCATCACCGACCGCGGCTACAGAAACTGAGCTACTGAGCACAGTCGCCCCAATACCTTCGCCATCAACTCCTGCACGATACACCACGCGAAGCGGTAGAGTTGTGAGAAGCCCGCGACGACTGGACTATTAGGACTTGTGCCATATCCTTTTAGTCGCATAGCTAGTATTTGTATTTTACCTTTGAACATTTATCAGCATGATACTTAGATAGTTCGTTTTGACATTTACACGTTTGCTATTTGCACTTTTCGATTGTTATCTAGTTCTGCTGTTCGAAAGAAGGGAGATGTAATGATATGCACATCATTATGGCTAGCTGCAGATTAGCTGCAGCTCAGTTCGTCTTGACCTAGATAGGGAGGCTGGTGTTTCAGACATAAAGCATAAACGTTTCTTATTAATCCGTGTTCTGTGTCACACGCTACCCGAACAAACACAGTAACATGACAATGCTGTGCAATCTCGCTCTTAGTCCGCGGGCCGCATGGTGTGCAATCTCGCTCTTAGTCCGCGGGCCGCATGATGTGCAATCTCGCTCTTAGTCCGCGGGCCTCATGGTGTGCAATCTCGCTCTTAGTCCGCGGGCCGCATGGTGTGCAATCTCGCTCTTAGTCCGCGGGCCGCACGGTGTGCAATCTCGCTCTTAGTCCGCGGGCCGCATAAGATAGCTTCGCGGGCCGCAGGTTGCCGACTGCTGAACTTTGACTTTTCACAAAATTATTATAAAACGAGTGAAGTAAACAATTGACTGGTGGAAGCAGGTTTAAACTACATACCGGGGCTAACATTTGTTGTTGCGTATTGTATTATATATAAACAAACATACGTAGTAAATACAACATTTTAGGCAATGGTCATCGACTCCCCTTCACTATCGTGTGGCGCACTTTTCCCGGGTTTAGTGAAGGATTCAAGCTCAATTGCTTTATGTCTCCTTTATATACAATGTACATACATCTGATAGTTATATTGAGTCATAAAGAGACCGCAGCTATATCCTACTGACACATTAGCACGGCGGTAGCCAGAAACACTATACAGTATCGTCTACACGAAACCGTTCAAATTAGTTATTATTAAATTATCAAACCTTACTACATCTGACAACGACGAAGGATGGTTTTATGTCAACAGATGCGTCAGACAAACTCTGGCTCGCAATCAGACATCGTAAGTTGTGTGGTGTGATATATAACATTTTCAAATACGATGAGATATAGAACACTATTTTGTGAAGGAAAGTGGAAAATGGGTGGGCATGTACGTGGCTGTGCATGTGTGTAAATGACAATGCCCTCTGAATGATAGAGCAAACGTATGCGGAGCAGTGTAAAGAAATCTTAGTCGTACGGCATGATGGAAAACAGTTGTTTTATTCATACGAGACTGGTGTGTCGTCATTGGTGTACGAATGTGCAATCTGGTTTCTTCTTTTTCTGTATTCTTCTTCGCGATAACGTTGCAATAAAAGGTAATTTTTTAATATGCCATAGGCCAACTGTTCCGCATACGGTGAAGAATAAAGCTGTATAAACATAAGTTAAACTGTGGAAGCATCGACTGGGACTATAGGCTGGGGCGATATCTTATTTTCAGACCTATCTATGAAAACGAACAGCTACAGCTGAGTGAACTAGAGCAACGTAGAATGGACGAACTTGCCCAAGGTTCGACACGGCAGCACAGGATTCGAACTCGGGTTCTCACAATTGAGAATATTATGCTCTATAACCACTCCGCCACCGCGCTCCATATTTTATGTGAAGTGTATCCATCTTATTTTATTATGTGACATCCATACTTTCTGTGAAATGTATCTATCTTATGTGACATCTGAACATTTTGTGAAGTGTATCTATATTATTATGTGACATCCATACTTTCTATGTAGTGCATGCATCTGATTAAATGACCTCTTTACAAATAAACAACATACAGTATGCGTAGCTGCAATTATAGTAAACATTCAAATGTCATTATTTTGGAATGTAATGTTATACATTAAGTTGATGGGCCGATTTTCAGGACACTACAAAAAATGTGGCATAACATACGGTGGCTCGTCTCCTAGCATGGAACCAGCCGGGGCTGTGAGAATATATGAGCGCTCAGTTGAATCGCTACACCTGCAGTATACAGGATTTGTAGGAGATGGTGACACTAAGTCATATTCAAGTGTTGTGGAAACAACACCATATGGGCATGCCGTTGAAATAGTGAAGAAGGAATGTGTTGGTCACATACAAAAAAGATGTGGCACAGCTTTGAGAAAGCTGAAAAGCGAGAGCGGATTAAAGAAACTCAAAGATCAGAAAACGTTGGGCGGGAAAGGACGTCTGACCCAGTTGCGCATCGATCAACTGCAGATCTACTATGTACTTGCAATAAGAAGGAATGTTGGGTCTGTAAGTGGGATGAAAACGGCAATAAGTGCTATTCTGAAGCATACCGTTTCCACAGATGACAATCCGAATCATGTTGACTGCCCAACTGGTGAAGATACTTGGTGCGGTTACAACAAAGATAGTGCCACCTATGTCCACAAAAACCCCTTACCAAAAGCTGTTGCAAACAAGATTCATTCAGTATTTCAGAGACTCTCCACTGACAGTTTGCTCCACAAGTGTGTCGATGGCCTAACACAAAATGCTGTCGAAAGTCTCAATTCTGTCGTATGGGGAAAATGTCTGAAAGAAATATTTGTTGGAACTACAACAGTGCAACTGGCCCTAGATGATGCTGTAGCACACTACAATGATGGCACTGTCTCAATGGCTAGTGCTTCAAAAACTTGGCATAACACCGGGAACACACACAGTGAAATGCCTTGTCGCAAAGGAAAAAAAGCGGATAAGGCAAGCAATAAGGCACTCTCTTGAGGCACAGAAGGACATCCGGCAGGCAAAGCGACAGAGGTGATTGGCCTGCGAGGACACCCAACTACTGTCAGAAGGGATAACATATGAAGCAGGAGCATTTTACAACCCCATAAACGCAGTTTTCTAGTAAGTTTACACAGATAACCATAAAAAAGTAGCCAACATATTTTCATATCGTTTTTTTCTCAGAAATACTTTTTTGGTGTTTTTCTATTCTTGGGACAGTGATAAATCAAACAGTTTTCAACATAAGGCTATGCAATTTTCACTGTTGCCTGCCCTCACTGTATTGAATGCACTGAACTAGGAGTTTAATAAAATGAGGTAATTTGTGAATTTCTTGCTGTTTTTAAATAATTGTAAATTTGGATGTTTTTATAGCAAATATGAACGTAAAATTTAAAAATCTTAAAAACGGAATACATATAAAATCCTAGTTCAGTGCATAGAATGTTTTTTTCTCAAAAAGATGCAGAAAACACCATGTTTCTATGTTGAGTAGTTTTTAAGATACAGATGTTCTCGTGGTCAACAACAAAAATCCAAGATGGCGTCCATTTTCATGACATCCGATTGGTCGATTTCAATTTTTTTTTTCTTGTACATCATACTCCATTGTGTACATTGGAATGCAAATAAGTGTTTTAATACAAATCACAGCATTTTTTCTTCTGAAAGTATAGAGCCCCCTTAATCATTCGTGTTCATGAAATTTGTTAGATATTACGTCGTACACTTGGCAAATAAACTTACGCAGGGTGCACGGCGGATTTAGTTGACAGGTAGTCCGTCGGACTAGCTGACTCAGAAACAACTAGTCCTCATATTGTTTTACTAGTCCTTAAAAATCAATCATATTGTAGTATCATATATGTGTGACAGTTGTGGCATATAGTAAAAGTGGCTTTATTTCATAAAGAAAACAAGCCGTTTCCCATTTCAATTAAATGTTCAACTAAATGTGTCATTAATAGGAACAAATACATGTGATTTCGTAGATTCAATTGCAAAGTTATCAGAAGAAATGACTAGTTTAATCAGGGGCAGCAAACAGGAGTCGTGGACAAGGCGATTCCAGCAGAATTTGAAGCCTTACGGCGACAAAGGACCGACATTGTTGGACTAAGTTGCATCATTTGCCCTTTACTTTTCAGAAGCCGACTAAACAATCAGTAACATTGCTGGCGTTTGGTAACTTATTGCTAAAATAATCACCCAATGCAGGAATGACGCAACTACCATCACGACGGGATAGCACGCATGTATGTTTGTTCATGTCGCTCATCACTCATGGTCGCTAGGTGGCACTACGCTAACCGGATGTAAACAGCCGCCATTTACATTCACTGCGTTCAGCAAGTTTCCCATCCGACGGTCGTACGGAATATTTAGCTGCCTGTGATCAAATGCTACATTACTGTCTGATTTTGTTTTAATCCATCACAACACCCAACTAGCGTATACATAGTGTAAATTAATTTACATAATAACAGCTAGTCCGATGGGACTGCTCCACTAAAAATGGACTAGTCCGTTCACTGAAACTACTCGTCCGGGACGATCGGACCGGCCTTATTTCGCAGCCTGCTTACGTACCTGTATTTTATTTGTAATTATGTTGATTAACTTGCAGTACCAGGGTCATAAGTTGGGGTGTGATAGGGGCGTGTGCACACTGTCGTTGCGGTAAAGTTAGGATTCCACATGTACGGATATGGCAAGCGGATGTGGCATGCAACAAAACAACGAATATAGCGCCCGGTGGAAATAAACATAAATAGTTCCAAACATACATAGGTGGATGAGTTTTGTTGTGCGGCTGCGTCAAATTGAATCGCTCCGTGTAGTGATTCGAATCGTATCCGCACACGAATCGGACAGGAAATTCCCAGCAATGATGTCCCTATAGAGGTATTCCCCATTCCGCATGCGTTTCCGCTCGCCTTTCCATTCATATGGAATCCTAACTTAAGAAGAGTTCCGCTTGAATTGACCATTTCGTGTTTTTTTGGAGGTCTCATGCACAGTTGGAAGTCTCAAAGGTGAGTGCCGTTGAAGTGTTTTTGAGGATTCTGCAGTCGCAGGCCGAAAAATACACCACCATAAAACAGTCATGCCGCGTACAATATGTATGGTGTCTGAAAAAAAAAACTACCAAAGAGGCTACTGTGTGCGAATGATCAACCCGCGGATGTAGATAGCAAGGAGGAACTACAGAAGATCGCAAGAACAGAGTAGCATTTTCAGAAAACACGGCCGCCGAACAAACGTAGCATCTTTATTGAATATCATATGTTTATCAGGCCGTATGTTAAAGACTGCTGTGGAAACGGGAGTCATGTGTGATGTGTCCGAAAAAAATAAACAAGGAGGCTTTCACAAACCCCAAGATGACTGTCCCCAGATGATCACCACAAACACATTTTGATGACTGGAATATATTAAGGTCTCAAGCAACATGTGTACACCCGGCCAAGGTAAAGGAAGATTATATACTAGAATTACAAGAAGCCTTATATAATGCACGGGATCCAGTCCTCGGGACGCAAGCATACACACACTCACATACGCATGTATGCACGAACACGGGCGGGCATAGACGGTAACACTGCTCTGGAGTTGCTGCATGGTGAACAGGGCTGACTGGTCTTGACGACTCTGACTCTGTGTCTGATGACGAATTAGAGCTCACATCTTGGCCACCGACGGTTAGCCACGGACGGGGCCTTCGGGGATGGAAGGCAAGCGCAGGTGTTACCTTGTAACAATCGGATATTTGAACATCGTAAGTCTTGCTACGGAACTGCGACTTCGTGGACTTCCTAAGTCGCCACCACCCCTCACTGTTGAGCAGCTGTGTAACAATGTATCTATCACGTGCTCTGCGTTTGTCTCTGTCACCTTTGAGGTAAACGAGGTCGCCAACGGAGATACTGATGGCAGGCGGTAGGTCGTGTCCGTGCCCTTTTGACTTGGCGCTGTCTAATGATTTTAAACACACAAATCTGGGACAACAAATATTATTAGAAACACAACTGACTGGTGATAAGATGGTGATTTATACAAAACCAGTGTTAACATTACTTTTCAGCTTATGATCATACAAAATTTTACAAATTGAGTGGAGAAAATATATAAAACAGTACCGGATATGTCGCAACACAAAATTGTTTGGACACTTGTTATTAAAACCAAGCAACCTGCGGGGCAAACGCTGAATGGTGGCACATTTTAAATACCATTTAAATACCACAAATGATGCCCAAACAGCAGACCAGATACCATTGTATGCACAGTTACAACAAAACTACCAAAATGGACCAGATTTGGTGTATTAACACATTTTTTTCCATACCCCTATCTGGGATAAACGTACCAATCATATTGGCCATACATAGTACATCCTACACATAGTTAAAAATTTATGTTGTGCCTCCAGATCCGAGAGGGTGTGGGTGGAATCCCCATAATTCACAGTTTTTACTTGGTGGGCGTTCAAAGACAAGGCTTAAGAAGGGGGAAGAGACCCAGTTGTCGCTTGAAGGCACACACATCCACTATTTCTGACGGCTGGAACAAGAACAGACAGAATGAGAGAATACACAAATAGAGTAGATATATAATGAGTGACTGCTATGACAGCGACATATTTGCCTTAACAGGAGTCACTGACCCCCTTTTCGCTGTTTTTTTGTTTTAGTTTATTGTTTTTAATTAGTTTTTATGAGTTTTATTTAAATAAAGTTGAAGTATATATTTCAGTAATATACTCGTATACTGGACACTGAGTTATTTAAGTTGGGGTCAAATAAATATCTTGTTCTTGTTTTGTTCTAGATACTGTATGTTTCTTGTGAAATTTTTGTATTTTAATTAACTGTCATATTTTAAAAACTATTCGTCCTGTCTTGACCAAACTTGTAGTGTATTAAGTCTATATGAAAAGACGGTCGATATTAAATAACAACCAGTTTTCATAATGGTAACTGTCGTAACCAGATCATTCTTGGATATTAAATAACAACCAGTTTTCATAATGGTAACTGTCGTAACCAGATCATTCTTGGATATTAAATAACAACCAGTTTTCATAATGGTAACTGTCGTAACCAGATCATTCTTGGATATTTTGAGGGGGTAGTTTAGTGGAAAACTGAGTTCATATATTTCAATTTTGTTTGAGTTTAAAAACATAAAAATACTTTTGACCAAAACTATTGCTCTTTTTTAAGCCAGACTACTTAATTGCACAACTAATATTAATACTTTTTTTTTTGAATAAATAAACCAAATGCTTATATATTAATTCACTATTTTATTATATTATCTGACCTTTAGTTTGATGTGATGTGATGGAACAAACATTTAAATATATATAAATAAAATAAATAAAAAGATTACCGGAACAATGTATACTTTAGAACTGCCACAAATTTCTTATATGCACACATTTAAAAATACAACACTGAATATATTCTGTCACGAAACAAAATCTACAAATTGTATACCTCATATTGTAAGGTAATTATTAAAAAAGCCAGACCCTGGATTTCTATTAATTGTAGTCACTCTCAAAGCAGACAAAAATGAATTTTTCACACACTTGGTTTTTTACACAACATAACTTACCCGCACGGTGCATACTTCAGTTGATCCTGCAGTGCCATCTGGTGATTCATCAGTGATTACGTGGTTCTCTGCACCACTCACAGAGGACAGCACATGTACCGAGAGTTTGTGTCGCTTTGGTGCGTCTTGTGCAATCAATTCCTGCAATAAATTAGGATATATATATATGTATATAACCTGCTGATGCTAAATGACAGAACACTGAGTTCATATATTTAGCTTACTATAATCGAGCTATAGTATGTATATATACTCTGGAGTCCTAGGTGCCTTTGTATCTCAGTCAGCAAACATCATACAACAGCATGAAGGATTCCTTAATGCTTTTATTTTTCTGAACTTATACATACGATGAATGTTTGTAGCAGACTTTGGACGATTGTTCACAATATTGTGTTTTCCATGGTTGTTCCAGATTGCGTTAAGACGTCCCCAACTGATCAAAGGAAAGTTTGTATAGTAAGAATAAATCATAGAAAACAATGGCTCAGTGATGTAATGTAATATATATTAGTTTTATATATACACATAATACAAAAACAACTACTTACATTGTAAAATGTCAATACATCATCTTTTGTCAAACTGCGTAAGTGAGCCACCTCAATGTCATCTGTCAGAAGAGGCAAACACATATTAGATAGAACATAAATAAAATATAAACAAAACTATTAAACATGTTGAAGCAACTATGAGTGTGTCATATATATTTACGACACAAAATTATAAACATGGTATTCGGGCTGAAACACTGCAATATGCTTGCTAATGACAAAGCAGTAAAGTTAGGTGATGGAACAATTCAAACTATCTAACCAATCAGCAAGCTGCTTTGTCGTCACATGACACAATCAAGTAGACATTACCTCTGTCGAACTTGTACTGTTGGCAAGTGATCTCGGACCAGTATCTGCTGTTCTGTGTTGACAGTTTCTTTGGTCGTTCCAGTCTGTGAGTCGCCAGTGCCTCCACGTGCTTCGTGAAGTCTTCGTCTGACATGTTTCCTATCTCCGTCTACAAGAGAGTTACACCCGTAATGTAACTGGATAATGGATTACCTTCAGTTAGTCAATTGATTTAATGCATTAAGTTTACCACGGATCATTTCCAATAGTCAAAAAGTTGATGTCTCAGAAATTACTTAAATTTTAACCAATAACTATGAGCCTATTCTTGAGCATTTCTGTGAGAAAAAAAACAAGCATTTAAATGCAAATTGTATCTATAATGCCTTTTAAACGTGAACAAGCGGTAAATACCCAAAATTACATCCGTAATTTTTTACCTATTTTCAGACGCCTCTAAATTTACACACTACATATCTGAATTTTGCTGGAAAATATATTCCAAAATAAACGCCTAATCTTTGTTTAAATTTAGATGAATTCTGAGACAACAAACTTTTTTAATATCCTGACATGGAATGACCCGCACACCAAGTTATATTTATTAAAATAATTCACAAAACAATTGTTTACATGTTAGTTTGTTTGATTAAATACTGAAACAGGTGTGTTCCTATACCATCAGATCAGGTTAAATCTTGTCAAAGTAAACATGACTAACTTTCATCTGCAGAAGGAACTCTTCGATCCTGCTCTCCACGTACTCCGGTGTTCGGTCCGACTGGACAATCACCTTCAGACCTTGAACGCCGTTTGACCGTCGCACTCCACTGAACACAATGTACCCTAAAACAACACAATGTAACCCTAAAACAACATAAGGTACCCTAAAACAACATAAGGTAACCCTAAAACAACACAATGTAACCCTAAAACAACATAACATACCCTAAAACAACACAAGGTAACCCTAAAACAACACAATGTAACCCTAAAACAACACAATGTAACCCTAAAACAACACAATGTACTCAAACACAATCAGTTACCTTCAGACCCTGGGTAATGACTCTTATGCCCTGGACTATGACCATTAGGCACTGAATAATGACCCTCAAACCCTGGATATTGACCCGTAGACCATGAACTATGACCCACGGGCACTGGATAATGACCCTCAGACCTCTAGGCCCTGGACTATAACACTCAGCCCCTGGATTATGACCCTCAGGCACTGAATAATGATCTTCAGGCCCTGGACTATATGACCCTCAAGCACTGGACTATATGACCTTTAGGCTGTGGATTATGACCCTCAGGCCTTGAACTATGACCCTCAGGACTTGGATAATGACCCCCACGCCTTGAATAAATGACCCTCATGCCTTTGATAATGACCCCGAGACCTTGAATAATGACATCACACCAAGGAAAATAACATTGGGCCTTGCATAAAATCACATATGGATAACAGCACCCAGCTAAACAACAACTGGACAAAGTCAACCTACCCAGAATGCATCTATTGCACACAAGTCCAACCATTATACCTCTACAAACATCACCTCTTCGACAGCACTCAGCTAACCAACGATTGGACAATCAAAATACAATTACCCAGAATGCCTCACTCACCTAGTTGTTCCTTTGTGCGTAGGATGTTGAAGCAAGGCTCTGATATGATTTGACAGAAGAGCTCGATAAGCATGTTGGAGTGAGTCTCCTGAAGGCCGCACTGGTAGTACACTTCCAGCGACGAACTCTTGTGTACGTCATTCGTCTGCTCGTACTTGTAGTAGCAGCCTGCACATGTAATCTAACTACAGTCTACAGTGTGTGCATGTGTGCATGTGTGCGTATGTGTGTAAATAAAATAAAGTAAAGCTAAGTTCTTATATAGCGCAGCATACAGTCCTCAGGACTGCTCAAAGCGCTTTACACCCTGGCAGACCTGTTCAATCAAACACCATCTCAACTTCTCTGGGAAGCAGAGTAGAAGTATATTTGTTATTCTTCCTCTCTAAGACATTTTGCACATCGGATACCAAATTTTCAAAGGTTCATCTATGACTATCCATAAATCCATCTATTGGTTTTTTGTGAAATCACCCCACTCTAATGCTTTGGCAAACAATCAAATTACTAATACTCAAGTCATGTAAATCATCCCTAACTAGGGCCGGTTTCATGAAGCGGCTAAGAACATTGTGGTAGTCACCAGTTGGCAGCACAGTGTTACACGTCCCTGAACGACACGCAACGTCCAGCTGCTGGATCACTGTGTCAGCCACCACTGGACATCTCGTACAGCGACCACATCAATCTACCTTCGTACACCGAATGTAAAGGGCGAGCCACGTAAGTTACAATCATATTACCCATTCGCTCTTTACCACAGCATTCTTAACGCTAACATGATTGTCTTGGCACATGATGCAGCTTTTTTTCTGTAAGCAAACATAGGAGTTTATACAAACATGTAATGCTAAGTAATTGCATAACTTTAAGAACTGGCCCCTGGTCTGTGGATGGTTTACATAGCTACGAACAATCATAGAAAATATGCACATAATTGCCAGTCACTGTTCAAAGTCAGGTAATCTTGATCAAACGTATGGTACAAACCCCCCCAAAAAAGTGGCTAAAAGGCATCTTTCCACCACTTATGTTTTGAGCACCACTTGGTTTGGAGCACCAAGTAACGGAATGCAACAAATTTTTCAAAATGGATGTTTTGCTCACCGTCGGGGAGCTGGACTTCACGGAATCGTCTCTGCTGACTGGCCAACAGGGGGCGTGTGTCGGCGCGAGACTGCAACGTATTCTCAACGATGTCTGCAATCGTCTCCGCCCGCTACGAATACAAATACTTTTGTCAGTTTAAAAACCCCATTTGCCAATACCAACAAATACGCTATTACAATTTTTTTAATATAATTTTGTCATATAATTTAAATAAATCTAAAATAAAATAATTAAGTTAGTATTTATAAAAAGAATACCTAGAATCACCATTGTACAATATAAAGTGTTTTTGCCAATCTAGGCCACATGGGGTCCATTAACAATTTAAAACATCACAATAAAGAGGCAAGAGTTTGTGATGAGCGCAATACTGATAATTTCTAATCAAGCTCAGTTTTTTTCAGAATGATATATTCAGTGAGAGAAGTACTTCATGCTAAACTCCATACAATATCTAGTCAAAACCTGCATCTTCAATTTGAATTTTTTCAGAGTAATTTCACATAAAATCAATCTAGTGTCAAACCCCTCGCCTCCCCCAAAGTTAGAATGTAAATAATAAATGCGGGAGTGGATCCTGTCTCACTTGTTTTGTGATGTTTCCGTAGATGAGGAAGTCGATGTGTAGCCGTGACAGAAGGTGAGGAATGAAGGCTTTCAGTCGCTCAATCGTCAGTTCTGAAAACAAAACACAATATACCAGGGTATCTATATATGAATAAGCTAACTTAGAAGCTTTGTAAGTGCATCTCCTCCCAGACACAGAGGTCCACTCATCCCTTTCAACATTCACTCGCTTCCTTCAATCACTGCACTATGATCCGCCAATGGCTTCACTGCACTCTCATCTACCAATGGCTTCACAGCACTCTCATCCGCCAATGGCTTCACTGCATTCTCATCCGCCAATGGCTTCACTGCACTCTCATCCGCCAATGGCTTCACTGCACTCTCATCCGCCAATGGCTTCACTGCACTCTCATCCGCCAATGGCTTCACTGCACTCTCATCCGCCAATGGCTTCACTGCACTCTCATCCGCCAATGGCTTCACTGCACTCTCATCCGCCAATGGCTTCACTGCACTCTCATCTACCAATGGCTTCACTGCACTCTCATCCGCCAATGGCTTCACTGCACTCTCATCTACCAATGGCTTCACTGCAGTCTCATCCGCCAATGGCATCACTGCAGTCTCATCTACCAATGGCTTCACTGCAGTCTCATCTACCAATGGCTTCACTGCAGTCTCATCTACCAATGGCTTCACTGCACTCTTATCTGCTAATGGCTGTGTATTTAAAAACACAAAGATAGTTAAGTTATTTTGACGTTTTTTTTACTTTTTTTATTTGTCAGCCACCTTCCAGGTGACAACACCGGCATTATATTAAAATTATTATTTGATGTGCACATGCAACTGACGAAAGCAGAAATGAAATGGTTACGGGAACAAGTTTAACTGAAATTACTGTAACAGTTACTACCCTTGGTTTGTTGTAAGCTAGTAACTATATATTTTAATTGATATATCCATCCTCACATAATGTCAGTAACTGAATATTCTTCTAGCTACTCTTGTCGACTCATAGGCCTGCCTGCAAATACACAGTGCCAATTGTGTGGCAGGACTTGCCTGGGATTTTACTCTATGTATCTTTAATGTCCCCAGAACTTTCTAAAACAAAACTAGGTATAACAGCTAAATTTGTCAAATCCCTAAAAGCACATTTTTTCACTCAGACTTATTATTCTGGACACAAATGTAAAAATGGTGAATTGCAAGATGCAGCCAAGAAGTGCAATACTGTAAAATGCATTTGCAAGTAGTTTCACAGGTGACAGTGACTCTCAAATGATGGGAAACTACTGAGGATATTGACACAGACAATGCATGGATGGGGGCATTAACTTTCATTCCAAGATGCAGAACGCCATATTAAATCTAAAAACATGGCTTTGAGAAAACGGCCGTCATAGATTGAATAAATGGATGTCTTACAAGTGAGGTGGCTATATTTGGCGGAGATAGATCGTAGAAATTGGTGGTGCAGAAAAGTTGATAAACAACTGGAATTACTGATTGATAAGTATTATTCTTGCCTTAATATCATTCATAAAGTTGCAGTAAATATATATTGAGTAGCAGTTGTGCTTAAAGTTAGTTAGTTAAAGTATTTTAGAACACCTTAGTATAGTGAGTGATAATAGGGTAACTTAGCCTTCGATAAGTTGTAAACAAGATTTAACAAACCTGATTATGTGGTAGAATATATAGGAGATAAAGTAACAACCATCAAACTTGCTTACATAAGATAATATCTGTGTAAGCCAGTACTTGCTAGATATTTTGATTAGATAGCATTGTTGTTAAAATTAAGCAAGGGCGATAGTCGGGCGGCGTAACCTAAATAAATAAAGCAGCCTAACGTAACGTAATTGATTGTATTTAAATTAGGTCACTACCGGTATTGTTAACGTTCGTGATAGAATAAATAGTCGGCTGTGTAAATGAAATCTGTAACATAAAGTGTAGTACACAGGAAACAGTCTTTATAAAGACTAAGTTAATTAAGATATTAAATAAATTCTGATCGGGATATGGCGCCTTGTAAACGGCAAGTGAAGACAAAGCGACACTTGGTGTGTGATCACTGCCACAGCTGGGTAGATTTTGCATTGTCCGGCTGTGGGAAGTCATGGGCAGAAACCATGGAGGAAGGATTCACCTTTCAGTGCATTGGGTGTTGGAAGGTGGAGAGTCTGCAGAAGGAGATAGTTGGGTTAACATATATTGTGAAGGGAATGGAGATGGGAATTTGAAAGGAGACAGGTCGAATGGAGAGAGACAACAGGGAGAGAGGTGAGAATACTGCAAGACTGAAGGAGAATAGCAGTGGCAAGAAAACTGAGGAAAGGAGATTGAGAGGAGGGAAGGTGATTGGAGGGGAAGAAATTGGAAAATCGACGACAGAAAATGTGACAAGCGTGAAGGTGACATGGGAGAAAGTGACTGTAGAGAAGGAGGGAGGGAAGATGGGACGGGAGAGGAGAGAAGAAAATGAGATGGGAGGAAAGATGAAGGAACAAAACTGAGAGCAAATGTGATAGAAGAGAAGTCGATAAAAGGGACGATGACAGGAGGAAAGGTGACAAGAGAAAAAGCGACAGGAAAGAATGGATCGGAAGAGAATGTGACAGGAGAGAAGACGACAGGGGGAAAAGACAACAACCAGACAGATGCAAACCAAAGAAGGAGCTACTCTAAGGCAGTGGTTGAGGGGGCAATGAAGAAAGAGAGGGTGTTTATGGGCAACTCCATTATGAGAAAGATGGACAAGATACTGAGCGAGGGGAAGGACGTCGTTGTTTGTTTACCGGGGGTTAGGATTGAACATGTGACTGACAGGGTAGAGAAGGTAATGGGACATGGCAAGGGAGGGTCTATACTGGTACATGGAGGAACAAATAATGCTGACAGGGAGGGAACAACTGGGATAGTACAGAAGTATAAACACTTAGTAAGGAAGCTAAAGAAGACAAGAGTTGAACAGATAATTCTGTCAGGAATTTTGCCAGTAATGGGAGCAACATATAGAAACTGCAAAAGATGGCGATCAATGCACTAGTTGAGCAGATGTGTGAAGACGAGGGGGTGGGATTAACAGATTTATGGGGATACTTTGTTGGGAGGGAAGATATGTACATGAGAGATGGCCTCCATCTTAGTGGAAAGGGGACAGCAGTTTTCTCAGAGAACCTGCTGCGCTCTGTTGACAGTGGGACAGATTGCATCTATTTAAACTAGATTCGCACTGGGGACTCACAGAAAAGCCTGAAACTGGAGGCATAGATAAAGACAGCACAAATAAATCAGCAAAGAACAGTCTGGAAAACTCTTCTGAAGCTGGATATAAATGTGTTTGTTTAAACGCAAGGAGTATAGTAAACAAAAGAAATGAACTAAACATTCTGGTAGAAGATACTGACCCTCACATAATAGGTATAACCGAATCCTGGACCACCACCAATGTATCGGATGCCGAATTGGGACTGACAAGATATGTAATGTTTAGGAAAGATAGAATAGGAAGAAAGGGAGGTGGAGTTATTTTATATATTAAAGAATCTATCCAGGCTTATGAAATAAAATTAGAAAGAGAAGCAGATAGCGAAGAAGCTGTTTGGTGTAACATAGTTACAGGAAACTCAATGTTAACAGTTGGGTTTGTTTATCGAAGTCCAAACATAAGCATAGAAGAGAATGAAAAAATACAAAATGCTATATCGGAAGTAAGCAAACGGGACTGTATTATTATGGGGGATTTTAACCACGGGCATATACAATGGAAATCTCTACAGAGTATGGGGAGTGAGGACCACAAGTTTTTAGTTTTAGTTCAAGATACTTTCCTTTCTCAACATGTGCTAGAACCAACCAGGGGTGAGAATGTGGTAGACATAGTTTTGTCCTCACAGAATGAATTAGTTGACAATGTCAAGATAGTGAGCCACTGGGGAGTAGTGATCACAACCAGATACATTTTACCATCAAAGTAAAATCAGAAAGGAATAGTAAAAAGCAGTATAGGAGAAATTTCCACAAAGGAAGGTATAAGGACATGAGGAAATATTTAGCAAAGATAGACTGGAATAACACACTGAAAAGCAACAGAATGCTGGAATATATTAAAGAGTGAAATTAAGTGCACAGTTGATAAATTTGTACCCTTCAAAAAACAAGGGAAATGGTCCAAAAAGAAACACTTATCGAAAGAAGCCATTAGAAAAATTAAGTATAAACAAATGATGTGGAAGTCATATAGATGTACTGGAAATGATGAAGACTACAACAGTTATAAAGAAGCACTTAACCAAGCTACAGCTGAAATTAGAAATTCAAAGAGAAGCTGTGAACAACAATTAGCTAGTAACATAAAACATGACAGCAAGAGTTTTTATGCGTATGTTCGAAGCAAACAGAAAGTTCAAGATAAGGTCGGTCCTCTAGAAGATAGTGCTGGAAATACAATATCAGAGGGATTCTTAATGGCAGAAGACCTGAATGAGTACTTTAGTTCAGTGTTTACCAGGGAAGATATTAGTTCACTGCCAGTACCAGAGGCTACGTTCAAGGGGGCAGATTCAGACTATTTAGGACAATTAATTGTAACCCCGGAAATGGTAGCTAAGTAAATAAGAGCTATGAAGGATAATAAATCACCTGGAGTGGATGGGATTCCGCCAAAACTACTATTGGAAATTGTAGAACAAATTAGTGTACCGCTTGCAACAGTTTTCAATTTGTCATTAGAAGAGGGCGTGGTTCCTTTAGAATGGAAAGAGGCAAACATTATACCGTTATTTAAAAAAGGTTTGAGAAACAAGTCAGAGAACTATAGACCAGTGAGTTTAATATCAGTGATTTGCAAATTATTAGAAAGACTAATTAAAGATCACATGGTGGATTTTCTTGTTAAACATAACTTGATAAACCCATCTCAACATGGGTTTTTTAAAGCGAGGTCATGCTTAACAAATATGTTATGTTTTTTGGAAGACATCACTAAGTGGGTAGATGAGGGATCACCAGTAGATATCGTCTACTTAGATTTTCAAAAAGCTTTCGACAAAGTACCATATCAAAGATTACTGCTTAAACTAAAGGCCCATGGAAATGGTATAATAAACTGGATAGAAAAATGGCTGATTGACAGAAGACAACGTGTAGTAGTTGATGGGGAGGCTTCAAACTGGAAATCGGTATTGAGTGGGGACCACAGGGATCAGTACAAGGACCTATATTATTCTTAATATATATCAACGATTTGGATAATGAAATAACAAGCAAGGTGTTGAAATTTGCGGATGATACAAAAGTGTTTAGAAGGATTAAAAGTGATGGAGATAGACAACATTTACAAGATGATCTTGACAAGTTGATCAAATGGTCTGAAAAGTGGCAAAGGCTGTCCAATTTTGGGAAATATAAATGCCTCCACGCAGGACATGGGAACGAAGAGGTAGAATATACAATGGGGGGTACTGTACTAAGTACTACTGTAAAAGAAAAGGACTTAGGGTTAACCATTAGTGCTGATATGAAGGTTTCAGAGCAGTACGGAATTGCAGCTTCAAAGGGAAATCAAATCCTTGGATTAATTAGGCGAAACATAACGTACAAGGAAAAAGAGCTAATAATACCGCTGTACAAAACAATAGTTAGGCCTCATTTAGAATGTTGTATTCAAACGTGGAGGCCTTATCGCAGGAAGGACATAGATATGCTAGAAAGAGTACAGAGGAGAGCAACTAAAATGATACCAAAACTTAGGGATCTTAGTTACGAAATATGCCTAAAAAATGCGGCTTAACAACACCAGAGACCAGGAGTTTGAGAGGAGATCAGATAGAAGTGTTTAAAATAATGAATGGTTATGAAAATATTGATAGAAATATTTTTATCTCAGCTAAGAAAGATAGAAGGACTAGATGACATGAAGTTACATTAACAATGGAGCAGTGTAGATTAGATATCAGAAAGTTCTCATTTTCACAAAGGACTGTAAATGAATGGAACAGATTATCTGATGACTGTGTGGGTGCTAGTAGCGTGAATATGTTTAAAAATAAAATCGACACATATCTCAGAAGGGCGGGATACACATAGATAAAAGGGTCGGACTCTCGATAAGCCAAAGGGCTTCCTTGTACATCTGCCACCTAGAGTTAATTCTCTGGGTGGCAATCTTGTTAAATCTACTTGATAGAAACAAATTTATCCAAGAATAAAAGCAATTCAGAGTTATGTAATTGTTACAAAAAGAAACTGTAGTGACTAAAACATACTTTATTGATACTAAACATACAAACTTATCAGAATATGGCAACAACTGATTCTGAGTAATTTGTTCAAACGTGATTTCGACAACCAATCAAAGAGAAGTATTTGAGTGAGTGCGTACCATCTGCGGCGTCCAGTAGTTCCTCTTCTGTCCACAGTTGCTCTGAGACGATCACGGAGGTGTAGTACACGGCATGCTGGTGTGGCTGCTCCGCCCGGAAGTTGTTCATGAAGCGAATGTACTGGAGCCAACACACATTATGAGCATGGAATCAACTGTCACTCACAGTGTACTGGAGCCAACACACACATTATGAGCATGGAATCAACTACCACTCACAGTGTACTGGAGCCAACACACACATTATGAGCATGGAATCAACTGTCACTCCCAGTGTACTGGAGCCAACACACACATTATGAGCATGGAATCAACTGCCACTCACAGTGTACTGGAGCCAATACACATTATGAGCACAGAATCAACTGTCACTCACAGTGTACTGGAGCCAACACACACATTATGAGCATATAATCAACTGTCACTCACAGTGTACTGGAGCCAATACACATTATGAGCACAGAATCTACTGCCACTCACAGTGTACTGGAGCCAATACACATTATGAGCATATAATCAACTGTCACTCACAGTGTACTGGAGCCAATACACATTATGAGCATGGAATCAACTGTCATTCACAGTGTACTGGAGCCAATACACATTATGAGCATATAATCAACTGTCACTCACAGTGTACTGGAGCCAATACACATTATGAGCACAGAATCTACTGCCACTCACAGTGTACTGGAGCCAGTACACATTATGAGCACAGAATCAACTGTCACTCACAGTGTACTGGAGCCAATACACATTATGAGCATATAATCAACTGTCACTCACAGTGTACTGGAGCCAATACACATTATGAGCATATAATCAACTGTCATTCACAGTGTACTGGAGCCAATACACATTATGAGCATATAATCAACTGTCACTCACAGTGTACTGGAGCCAATACACATTATGAGCACATAATCTACTGCCACTCACAGTGTACTGGAGCCAATACACATTATGAGCATATAATCAACTGTCACTCACAGTGTACTGGAGCCAATACACATTATGAGCATATAATCAACTGCCACTCACAGAGTACTGGAGCCAATACACATTATGAGCACAGAATCAACTGTCACTCACAGTGTACTGGAGCCAATACACATTATGAGCATAGAATCAACTGTCACTCACAGTGTACTGGAGCCAATACACATTATGAGCACAGAATGAACTGTCACTCACAGTGTACTGGAGCCAATACACATTATAAGCACAGAATCAACTGTCATTCACAGTGTACTAGAGCCAATACACATTATGAGCATATAATCAACTGCCACTCACAGAGTACTGGAGCCAATACACATTATGAGCACATAATCAACTGTCACTCACAGTGTACTGGAGCCAATACACATTATGAGCATAGAATCAACTGTCACTCACAGTGTACTGGAGCCAATACACATTATGAGCACAGAATCAACTGTCACTCACAGTGTACTGGAGCCAATACACATTATGAGCACAGAATCAACTGTCATTCACAGTGTACTAGAGCCAATACACATTATGAGCATATAATCAACTGCCACTCACAGAGTACTGGAGCCAATACACATTATGAGCACAGAATCAACTGTCACTCATAGTGTACTGGAGCCAATAGACATTATGAGCACAGAATCAACTGTCACTCACAGTGTACTGGAGCCAATACACATTATGAGCACAGAATCAACTGTCACTCACAGTGTACTGGAGCCAATACACATTATGAGCACAGAATCAACTGTCACTCACAGTGTACTGGAGCCAATACACATTATGAGAACAGAATCAACTGTCACTCACAGTGTACTGGAGCCAATACACATTATGAGCACAGAATCAACTGCCACTCACAGTGTACTGGAGCCAATACACATTATGAGCACATAATCAACTGCCACTCAGTGTACTGGAGCCAATACACATTATGAGCACATAATCAACTGTCACTCACAGTGTACTGGAGCCAATACACATTATTAGCACAGAATCAACTGCCACTCACAGTGTACTGGAGCCAATACACATTATGAGCATAGAATCAACTGCCACTCACAGTGTACTGGAGCCAATACACATTATGAGCACAGAATCAACTGTCATTCACAGTGTACTGCAGCCAATACACATTATGAGCACAGAATCAACTGCCACTCACAGTGTACTGGAGCCAATACACATTATGAGCATGGAATCAACTGTCACTCACAGTGTACTGGAGCCAATACACATTATGAGCACATAATCAACTGCCACTCACAGTGTACTGGAGCCAATACACATTATGAGCATGGAATCAACTGCCACTCACAGTGTACTGGAGCCAATACACATTATGAGCATAGAATCAACTGTCACTCACAGTGTATTGGAGCCAATACACATTATGAGCACAGAATCAACTGTCACTCACAGTGTATTGGAGCCAATACACATTATGAGCATAGAATCAACTGTCACTCACAGTGTACTGGAGCCAATACACATTATGAGCATGGAATCAACTGTCAGTGACAGTGTATTGGAGCCAATACACATTATGAGCATGGAATCAACTGTCATTCACAGTGCATCAATGCACTAGTGTCAATCAATTTAAAGTGGCACTGAAGTCGCATCATTACACATTATTTAATTAATATAATTAATATATTTTTATTGTTTTAATACCTTGCATTCCTGTTTATTTATTTATTTTTTAAACTATATAGCTGATTTCATTTAGTAATAATGATTGCATATATTGTAGCACATTAATATTTTTAAATATGTATGGTTTTATATGTTAATTTATTTACAATAATCATTGTAAAGTGGCCCAGAACAATTATTTGGATGGGTGCTATACAAGAAATATATTATTATTATTACTCAACTGATACAGACAGTTACTGTTAACTCCAGCAAGACAGCATATAAAGATAGTTCTAATCTAGTTTTTGTTCCAATACTAAAGACACTTTCACAGTTGCCAAACAAGAGTGTGTCGAGGAAACATGTTGCCATTTCAATTCCACAAAACATTTAATAGACATACTCTAAGAGAAATATTGTTTACAATATAATTTTTCTGCACGGGTTCAAACCACCAACTCTCCACCTCCACCCCCTTTGGACGAAGTTATTTTTACGTTAAAAAATGTTGTCATGGGATTGTCTATTGAAATGTGTATAACTCAATTACTACCAGAGATAAAGAATATATATTATTGAAATAGTAAATAAATTTACATTCTCTGACATCTATCAATTAATATGTATCAATTAAAAAATATATTTAAAGAAAAATATTAACACTTCTAAACATCAGAGTTGTAAAGAAACAGAAACTAAGTTATTTCGGCCATGTGAAACGGCATCAGTCTCTAGAGAGACTAATAATGGAAGGAAAAGTGGAAGGCAGAAGAAGCAGAGGAAGACCTAGGAGACAATGGGGGAAGGATATGGATGGGAGCCGACGTCTGGCGAGTGGGGAGACTGGCAAACGAAAGAGCTGTCTATAGACAATCCATCAAGGCTGCAACGTCCGGAAATGGATAAGCAAACCCAAGAAGAAAACATCAGAGAAAGAAATTGAAATAATCTTCAGTTTTGATTCTATATTTTTATTATTTACATATACACCTAAACAAGATTTAATCAGTACAAAGATAAATACTTTGGTAATAGAACTACACAATTTGGAAAACTTGTACACAAACAAATTATGATTATTGAATGACGCGATCCAGCAGCCCACCGTCACCAGTCACGGTGTGCTTTGCGCCCTCCAATAGTTACCTTACAATAACTGAGGTCGGGATCTTGCCTCTTTAATGTTTTATAATTTTGTTGGTCACTGTGTAAAGAATTCTAACTAAACAGTATCTGTAAGTGCATAATGGCTTCACATTGTCGGGTCACCGTCTCAGCCATGAGGGACAGACAGTAAATTAAAGTAACAAAGGAGCGTCATTTTTTTTGATAAAACTAGTCTGTTATACATTTAATTATTTTGGTATAAACAACCTCCTGAAATGCCGAAGACAGTTGAAGAAAGTAGAAGACACTTACAATACACCTATACACACCGCCGAAGGGATTAAATACTTCGCCGAGGCGTCCACAAATTTCGCCCAAGTGGAAATGCTTCCTAGGCGACTAATGCTATAATTCGCCGAGGCATCCAAAAATGTTGTCGCCGAAGCCGTACCCCTGCCGAGGCGACCAAAATGCTGCCGATGTGTTCAAAACATATTTCACCGACACATCTAAGTAACGCTGCCGAGGCGACCAGTTACCATTTATAGAGGAGGTGTCTGATTGGCTGAGGCACGATAAAAAAATTCGGTAAACAAATTTGTGCGCACTCATTGGCTGATGCCAGCCATGTGATATGCAAAATAGCAACAAACACGTGTGACTGGCCAAAAGAAGAAGGTATAAAACATGGCAGGGTCACATGTTGGATTGCGGGTGGAATAAAACGATCTTTGGTGAGCACATGTGGACATTTAAACATGGATTCCTTGTTGTTCTTTGTTTTACAAGCAGTAGGGGCATCGGATTATAGGTATTTGTAATAAGAATTTGATAAAATGCTACTTGTTGTGAATGCATAACATGTTAAGCTATCGGAAAATACAGAGATCCCCAAATGTAATTTTTTTAATTTTAGGACGTGCGGCTTTTATATGTTGAAATGTGGGCTCTAACAACCCGATGCTCAGGAGACTAGTATGGGCTCAGTCACAGGCCTGGCATTGGGTTGTAGAGTCCACATGTCTTTTATTTTTTATTTAAATATTACAGTGTGCCAAAAAGGCTTATACACTGGTTACCCATAATAAACAAACGTCATCCATTTGGCCTTTTTCATATCTATATTTGTCTCCGTGTTGTTGCTTGCATAAATGATGGTGAGCACATCTGGCACAGCTGATTTGCATACTGGACTTTATGCAAGACAACAGCACAGGGAGGCTTCCCATTAGAGGAGGCTAATTTATGCAAGGACATGTTAATTACTTCCGTGGGGAGAATCAAATTAACCAATCAGCGCACACTGGAGCGCGTCCCTCAGGAGAATCCTAAGCTGATCCCGCACTCCGTTTGCGAAAGCATAAAGGGGCAGACGTTTGTCTAATTTGACCCACCCGCCTCCCTACTTTTCGTCCAGGAATGTTTGATGTATAGTCATGATTTGTGCATCGTTAGTGGAAGTGGTTGCTGGTCTCAATGCTTTCCCCACATTTATAGTTGATTGTGAGCATAGGGTTTGCACCGGATGTGTTCACGGGGTTTTATTGCAAGAGATGTTGCATGCCTTTTTCCACTTTCGATTTAGGATTGGTATGGAATTGTATATATCGGGGCGAAATACCCCCACATTTGGGATTATTATAATTTTAGATTTAGTGTTTTTGGCAGCAGATAGCGTGGTATTCAGAAAGGCACATTTTAGTTAATCATGTTGGCTTAGTTAATCATGTTGGCTTTAAAATTAACTCTACACATAACAAGCTCTGCTGTGATTACATGTCATTCCTTTCAATTGTTCTAGGAATACCGCTGCTGCTTTATATGTTGAAATGTGGGCTCTAACAGCCTGATGCTCAGGAGACTAGTATGGGCTCAGTCACAGGCCTGGCATTGGGTTGTAGAGTCCACATTTCTTTTATTTTTTATTTTAATATTACAGTGTGCCAAAAAGGCTTATACACTGGTTACCCATAATAAACAAACGTCATCCATTTGGCCTTTTTCATATCTATATTTGTCTCCGTGTTGTTGCTTGCATAAATGTAATTTTTTTAATTTTAGGACGTGCGGCTACCCAAATGCAAAACAATTTGGCCAATAGTGATGTGTTTTGTGGCCATGTTTGTTTGAATGATGGGATATGTTATTTCATTGGCTAATATTTATAGCTCTACCGTACAGTGTCTAATATAAACCAATTTTCACGACCACCTCATCAAGCCGCTGTGAGCGGCTTGCCGTACGAACGTGCATGTAACCGTAGCGAAAGAGTTAATACCTGTTCAATGTGATAGGTGGCACCCCTGTTATTTCCCCACGACAACTGATGATAACCAATCGCCAACCCACCCATACATATTGCTGTACATTCTGTGGGACTTTGTGAACTGATACGACCATTCCTAAGGCACTCACGTTTTCCTTGATGATGTTGAAGCGCTGTGCGTCAATCTCAAATGTGGTCATCTTGTCCATAATCTTCTGCAGCAGAATGTGCTGCTTGTGGCTGTAGCCGCGTATACTCATCTGTACACAACACATACAAAGTGGGTACACGTATGAATACAATATACTGTGTATATAAGTGGAGTACATTGAGGCAAACTCACGACTTTAGAGCAAGATTTCTCATAACTGCTTTTTCTGTAAGTACCATATTAAAAATTATATATATATATATAATTTATATATATATATATCTTTGCACAAGGAGTGAACTTACCGTGAGGCCATAGATAGTGCTATGGAGGTCATGAGACTGTACTTACTGTGAGGCCAAAGATGGTGCTATGGAGGTCATGAGACAGTACTTACCATGAGGCTACAGATGGTGCTATGAAGGTCATGAGACAGTACTTACTGTAAGGCCATAGATGGTGTTATGGAGGTCATGAGACAGTACTTACTGTGAGGCCACAGATGGTGCAATTAAGGTCATGAGACAATACTTACCGTGAGGTCATAGATGGTGTATGGAGTTCATGAGATAGTACTTACCGTGAGACCATAGATGGTGCTATGGAGGTCATGAGACAGTACTTACCGTGTGGCCATTGATGGTGCTATGGAGGTCATGAGACTGTACTTACCGTGCGGCCACAGATGGTGCTATGAAGGTCATGAGACAGTACTTAATGTGAGGCCACAGATGGTGTTATGGAGGTCATGAGACAGTACTTACTGTGAGGCCATAGATGGTGCTATGGAGGTCATGAGGCAGTATTTACCATGTGGCCACATATGGTGCTATGGTGGTCATGAGACAGTACTTACTGTGAGGTCAAAGATGGTTCTATGGAGGTCATGAGACAGTACGTACCGTGAGACCACAGATGGTTCTATGGAGGTCAAGAGACAGTACTTACCGTGAGGCCATAGATGGTGCTATGGAGGTATGAGACAGTATTTACCATGAGGCCACAGATGGTGCTATGAAGGTCATGAGACAGTACTTACTGTGAGGCCACAGATGGTGTTATGGAGGTCATGAGACAGTACTTACTGTGAGGCCATAGATGGTGCTATGGAGGTCATGAGACAGTATTTACCATGAGGCCACAGATGGTGCTATAAAGGTCATGAGACAGTATTTACCATGAGGCCATAGATGGTGTTATGGAGGTCATGAGACAGTACTTACCATGAGGCCATAGGTGGTGCTATGGAGGTCATGAGACGGTATTTACCATGAGGCCACAGATGGTGCTATGAAGGTCATGAGATAGTACTTACTGTGAGGCCACAGATGGTGTTATGGAGGTCATGAGACAGTATTTACCATGAGGCCACAGATGGTGCTATAAAGGTCATGAGACAGTACTTACTGTGAGACCATAGATGGTGTTATGGAGGTCATGAGACAGTACTTACTGTGAGACCATAGATGGTGTTATGGAGGTCATGAGACAATACTTACCGTGAGGCCACAGATGGTGCTATGGTGGTCATTAGACAGTACTTAACATGAGGCCACAGATGGTACTATGGTGGTCATGAGACAGTACTTACCGTGAGGTTACAGATGGTTCTATGGAGGTCATGAGACAGTACTTACCGTGAGGCCAAAGATGGTGCTATGGAGGTCATGAGACAGTATTTACCGTGAGGCCATAGATGGCGCTATGGAGGTCATGAAACAATACTTACCGTGAGGCCACAGATGGTGCTATGGAGGTCACGAGACAGTACTTACCGTGAGGCCATAGATGGTGCTAGGGAGGTCATCAGACAGTACTTACCCTGAGGCCAAAGATGGTGCTATGGAGGTCATGAGACAGTACTTACCGTGAGGCCATAAATGGTGCTAAGAAGGTCATGAGACAGTACTTACCATGAGGCCATAGATGGTGTTATGGAGGTCATGAGACAGTACTTACCGTGAGGTCATAGATGGTGCTATTAAGGTCATGAGACAGTACTTACCGTGAGGCCAAAGATGGTGTTATGGAGGTCATGAGACAGTACTTACCGTGAGGTCATAGATGGTGCTATTAAGGTCATGAGACAGTACTTACCGTGAGGCCAAAGATGGTGCTATGAAGGTCATGAGACAGTACTTACCGTGAGGCCATAGATGGTGCTATGAAGGTCATGAGACAGTAATTACCATGAGGTTACAGATGGTGTTATGGAGGTCATGAGGCAGTACTTACCATGAGGTCATAGATGGTGTATGGAGGTCATGAGATAGTAATTACCATGAGGTTACAGATGGTGCTATGGAGGTCATGAGACAGTACTTACCGTGAGGCCATAGATGGTGCTATGAAGGTCATGAGACAGTAATTACCATGAGGTTACATATGGTGTTATGGAGGTCATGAGGCAGTACTTACCATGAGGTCATAGATGGTGTATGGAGGTCATGAGATAGTACTTCCCGTGAGACTATAGATAGTGCTATGGAGGTCATGAGACTGTACTTACCGTGAGGTCACAGATGGTTCTATGAATGTCATGAGACATTACTTACCGTGAGGCCAAAGATGGTGCTATGCAGGTCATGAGACAGTACTTACCGTGAGGCCAAAGATGGTGCTATGGAGATCATGAGACAGTACTTACCATGAGGCCATAGATGGTGCTACAGAGGTCATGAGGCAGTACTTACCATGAGGCCATAAATGGTGCTATGGAGGTCATGAGACAGTCCTTACTGTGAGGCCATAGATGGTGTTATGGAGGTCATGAGACAGTACTTACCATGAGACCATAGATGGTGCTATGGAGGTCATGAGACAATCCTTACTGTGAGGCCATAGATGGTGCTATGGAGGTCATGAGACAATCCTTACTGTGAGGCCACAGGTGGTGTTATGGAGGTCACGAGACAGTACTTACCGTGAGGCCATAGATGATGTTATGGAGGTCATGAGACAGTACTTACCGTGAGGCCATAGATGGTGTTATGGAGGTCATGAGACAGTACTTACCGTGAGGCTATAGATGGTGCTATGGAGGTCATGAGACTGTACTTACTGTGAGGCCACATATGGTGCTATGGTGGTCATGAGACAGTACTTACCATGAGGCTATAGATGGTGCTATGGAGGTCATGAGACAGTACTTATTGTGAGGCAATAGATGGTGCTATGGAGGTCATGAGACAGTACTTATTGTGAGGCAATAGATGGTGCTATGGAGGTCATGAGACAGTACTTACCGTGAGGCCATAGATGGTGCTATGGAGGTCATGAGACAGTACTTACCGTGAGGCCATAGATGGTGCTATGGAGATCATGAGACAGTACTTACCATGAGGCCATAGATGGTGCTATGGAGGTCATGAGACAGTACTTACCATGAGGCCATAGATGGTGCTATGGAGGTCATGAGACAGTACTTACCGTGAGGCCATAGATGGTGCTATAGAGGTCATACATGAGACCTGCCAACTCGGCGTCGTACGTGTATTCTGTCAGTTCGTCTGTGAGAAGGTTCACAAACATGTACGTCAAGTTGGTGCTCAGGGGGTCCATGTATGCGTATGGGCTGTGAAAGGGGATAAACGTCAATATAAACTTAGCAAGTTTCTGCTGAAGGTCTTTCACAGGTGGCACAATGGACGTCTGAGACACAGTCATTGAAATCTTTCAAGACACAATAATAAAAATTAACAAATCGCCCATAATCATATCATATTGTATCTTTGCAAAATGCACAAACTTTAATTGTACAAGACAACGGTGTAGTACTGAGACACATAATCAGACATAGTTGCAGGCCACAACCAACTACATGCGCAACTACACCGTCAGTGAGTATGACGACGGTGGCATGCCAGTAGCAATGGGACCATCTGATATTTATTTTACACTCCTAAAATGTTATTTAACCTGATGTTGGGGACTATGTTCTCTATCAACACAGCTGGTTGTCGACTTAAAAGGAGGCAGTCTGTTCATAGCTTTTCATTTATTAATTAATATAATGTTCTTAAGACTATACTAACTATGATGAATATATACTGCCCACCAAATTGTGTTTAGTAAGCCCGTAAAGTTAGTAATTTGGAAGGTACGACCCCGGACCATGTTGAAATAGTAACAAAACAACCAGTTCCAAAACAAGTTTTATTGGCAATATGGGCTGAGTTAACTGCATTTTCCTATGTTCAATATAGCAGACTTCCTGTTACAAATTACTACACCCCGTAATTCCGGGTAGAGGAACTGACTGGCTCCCCTTAAAACTCAATTTTGAAATGATGATCCAATAACTGCTTCATGATGTAACAAAATAGTTTCAATGACAATACCCTGGCTGTACTGCACTGCAGGTATTGCACAGGTGTATAACAATAGGTGATACCACCTGGACTAAGAGCATTGACTGGGATGTTTACCTGGTGAACTCCATGTTGATGAAGGCCTTGGGCAGCAGGAACTTGTCATCCAACTTGTACCAGAGCCGACTGAGAGCCTTGTCTCGAATCACCTGGGGAGCTGTACCAGACTGTAATAGCAAATAAACTAAAATAAACAAAGGTAAGTTCTTACTTATATCTACATAGAACTGTAGCTATGATCATTATTTTAATATATTTATTTAATTACTGTATTTATTCGTATTTTACTAATATTTAAATTTTCTTTTAGAAAATGCATGCTTATTTAGCCATCATTAATACCTCTATCTGGGTTCTACATGTTGTAAAGCGCCACGAACAATTTATAATTGGATCTGGCGCTATATTAAATAAAATATATTATTATTATTATATAGCGCAGTATCCAGTTCTCAGGCCTGCTCAAAGCACTTCTCACTTTACTCCCTGGCAGACCTGTTCAAACGAACACAATCTCGACTTCTATGGGAAGCATTTAGCCACGCTGCAATTAATGCGCGAAGACTATTCATACACAAATATCCACCACTGGCTATAGCCAGGTACTCATTCATACAGCTTAGTGGACTGAAGCAATGTACAGCCAAGAAACATCATAATACATAAGTCACTTTCATTTCAGGACCAGGATTTGCAAAGTAGTGTTTGTGTTAGTGTACGGCTGAGCTGCATGATTTATAAAATATATACAGTGTATATATTATGGTATACTGACACACAAATGTTGTTACAAAATATTGCGATATCAAAACATGTTATATATTAAAAAAGAGAAACAGATAAACTACAAGTCACAACATTCTGTTTACACAACTTACCTCTGCTTTTCCATCTGAGACAATGTCAAAGTCAGTCGGGATGAATTCATTCTTCGGGGGTAATTTCAGGTTTTCATGAAGACCTGCTGTCCGCCATTTCTACAGTCAGATGTAACACTATTGAAATACACATAAATGGCACATTTGGTGGAAGAGCACAAATATAATATAAATTACACTAAGCCACAAAAAACATAACTACACACACATATATAATTCATCAAGTCTGAAATAGTAAGTTCATCGTGATCCTCTTATATCTATATATTCAATACATTACTGACTCATTTAGTGGCAGTACCCAGTGGGGGTAGTTATTGTCATTGAAAGTAACATTAAGTTTGTTGCCGCCGAAAATGTGTCATAGCATGAAGAGGGCGAAAATAGGTGCCTTCAAAGTACATTTTCATGGATAAATATCGCATCAATTAGCATGCCCGTGCATATTATATTGTCTATCTGCTTGTCTGCATCCTTGTTATCACCAGTATGAAGTAAATTAGCAGAGTTATCCTTCAGAAATTGTCAAAATTTTACGATGTATGTGACTTGTCCGCCATCTTTGGTTTCGATTTACATGGTGGTAGCCGATTTCTACGTTGAATAACCAATGAACAGCACTGATTTGGAGATTCGTACATGTTTCCTAATGACGACAAGATACTGACGTCATTCAATGTTAATCAACCAACAGAGATCCACAACACTACGGCACGGGGTTTCCGTGCCAAGTGCAAACTACGACTAGAATCGTATCCCAGATAAAATGGAATAATATTACTACATAACAGTCCGTAATATTCAGGTCATTAGTTCGAATGATTAAATTAGAGATTTCTTGTGTATAGTGACACTATCACATGGAATGTCTATGCAAAATCAGAGAAAAAGTTATTGAAGAGTTTTTGAAAATATAGGCAAAATGTGAACATTTACCAGTTTGGGGGGCCCTGAGGGGGCCTTTAGAATGATTCAATCAAATACAGATTTCTCGTGCATAGTGGCAGTACTCTAAGATATGTCTAAGCAAAATTAGAGAAAAGGTTGCTGAAAGGTTTGCGAGATATTGCAGCTACCTGTGATGGGTGGACGCAGAGTGATGGCATGAATCCATTGGACCTTTGGCCCAAAGGACTAAAAAATAAATGGTTCCTGTTGATAATGAAATTATTTAGTATATCAGTTTTTTTCTATGGAGTAACTGGAACTATGGACCATATCTTTTGTATAGTACTTTCATTTTTACTACTGATCATTTATTTATTTTTTATAATATTGTATTTAATCAATACAACATTATTTTATTCCAGAATGGGATGAAGATTTTGCCTTTTGAATCTGTCACAAATCTCACCTCTAGGGTTTCTTCTGGAATATTTTCAAATGAATATTCAGTTCCGTACCATGGCTCCGACTTGTCTGTCTTACCCTTGAACTTCTGACCTACGACATATACCCTATAATATGGGCAAAATATCCAAATTACTGCATGATAACAGAAATTACTTACAAAATATAAGCAAGAATCTTGACAAAATTAAAGAATGGTAGTGCCAAAGACAATGAAACAAAACTAACTAATCATGTGTCTAAACTAATTTTGTGTAGTGCATACATGTAAGCAAGTTCTCTCACACGGTGTTTTGTCACGAATGTTGTAAAACAACATTTCAGAATAATTCATTTCAGTTATCATCTGTCACAGTTTTCGAATCAACTATCTATACTTTATTAAAGTCAATGTGGTCACAACTGTATCCACAAGAGGGCGATGCTGTTGTATCGTTATGCTAATTTCCAATTGTTTACAATGAAAGGATGGATGCGCTAGCATGCGGCACTAATTTCCACTTACGATAAAATTAATAATAAATTGGTAACATGTTAGATAGTAGTGTTACTGTATTTATATTTGTTATTCACAGTAATAGTCTATAAGAGACTATTTCATATTAAGTTACTAGTTACAATAGGAATGAAGAAAAGGGTCAAATTATTAGTTAAGTAATTTGAGGATAGGTGGCGAAAACCGCTAGTTCGTGTTTATGCTTCCCGGACTTCTGTGGTTTCACGTGTCCGTTTCCGTATCCTCTAGATTTTTGAAAGTTATAGAGTATTTGACGTCACTGCAAAATATGATTTTGATTGGATGATTTTTAAAAATGGGCCAAGTGGCCCTGAAGTCCTTTGGACTAATACGTCTATATGTGGCCCCGGCTGACCAAGTGAGTGATAAGTTGGAAAAATTGTAACATTGTTTTCTTACATCCTTGTAAAGGTTTGGTAGGGTGCTTTACACGGTTTCAAAAATTATATGACTGCTACAAAAATTTGCGAAGTTATGGAACATTGAACATGGTAGGGGTCAAAAAGTGAAAATGAAGAAACCGGCTGTTGAAATTATATATGCAAATGGATTGCATGGAAATATTACATGCACAACATTCAAATGTGGCACACAGTATGTAATATGTATGTTATGTTGCAATGATACACTGGAAGTACAAATGTGCTGCTACAAAGACTTATCAAGTTATGCCAGATTATGTCTTTATGTGTAAAACTAAAAGGACAGATTATTTGAGAGCAAAAGGTAGACTCACTGTTTGACACAGTTTAAAACCTACAGGCAACTGTCCAGTTTAACAGGGGTCTAGTGGCTTAATGCTGTCTGTTGACACAAGCTTCTGCCAGTGACCAATTACAGATTAGTCACAGTTTCCATCAAACAATAGCAGGCAGAGAATCTTAGCTCCACAGCTGGGTGTAATACACAACAAGTTATAAATATAGCTACTCTGAGGTAGACAATTAATTTTAGTTAGCAAATTTAGCATTTTAGGGGACCTTTGGTGCCCTTAGAATGAATCAATCAAATACAGATTTATTGTGTATAGTGGCACTACCACATGAAATGTCTATGAAAAATTAAAGAAAAACTTACTGAAAAGTTTTTGAAAAAATAAAATATGGGTCAGCTGGATGGTGATAGACCGTTTGAAATTGAAACCTTTGTAAAACTTTTGTCTCGACTTCACCGAAGGCGGTGTCCTACTGTCAGAACTTCGAAGGTGTTACTCACCTAACTTACAAATATATAGGGAGCTAATGGAGAGGCCCATCATAATCCATAGCACTACAAAATGAAGTATCTGAAAGTCATACTTCATATACTGAGTGACACATCTCGTACTGTCTCTCTGCACTGTCGCAATGTCCAATAGTTTCCTATCACAACCCTCATGTACAATATACCAAAGCTATATATCCAACACCACAACATATGTATTATCATTGGATAGGTAATTGAATAATCTTTCAGATGAATGCAACTTGTAGCAGCAGAAAATGAAGCATACAAAAGTTACACCGCAAACAATGACATGCATTCTCAAAATGTGATTCATTCAAAAATTAGTGCTATATAATAGTAGTTTGTCAAAATGTAAACAAACTCAAAGACAGTTGCAGCTTACTGTCCACCAAGCAGTAGCAGAGCAGTTTTATAATAGTAATAATCCACAAGTTAAGTGGCAGTGATCTTACTTTTATCATTCATGTAATGTTTATTGTGAGCAGGGCGGACAAATGGTTATCATACGTAGACAGGTACAGAAAGAAACTGAAATTTTCTATAAAACGAACACGTTTGCCTATCAATGGCATGTATTTCCTATTGTTGCTGTTTCTGCCGGGCAGAAACAGTTTCTGCCGGGCAGAAACAGTTTCTGCCCGGCATAAATCAAACAACCCTGTAGGTAATTATTAATCAAATGTTTTTTGGTGAATCATAGTTACAGATCATTAAGGTTTATGATGGAAGTAAAATGTTTACATGTTTACTGTTCACTGAAAAAAACAGCTCCACAGAACTAATTATAGTTATTGTTAAGATGTTTAACCTAGTTCCATTATCTGACATTGTGCCAACATATTAGTGTATTGGGATCATTAAGCCTATATAATTATTATATAAACATAGCA
The DNA here is from genome assembly GCA_020002185.1 of Paraescarpia echinospica. NCBI lineage: Eukaryota > Metazoa > Annelida > Polychaeta > Sabellida > Siboglinidae > Paraescarpia > Paraescarpia echinospica. Next base: position 57,579,453 of record CM034534.1, on the reverse strand, counting down.
GCAGACACTGGGACAGTGTGACTGCTGCCTGGCTAAATGGATGCAATGGTGCTTTGAAGTTAGTTCTTCTGCCAACTATCCTTTTCACACAAGCCTATAGGTTTAGTAGCTGCCAGCACACTACTGAGCCTAAACTACCATGCAGGTGTAAAAAACGTGCTGATGTATTTGATTAATTAACTGTCCACCAAGCAGTAGCAAAGCAGTTTTATAATAATAATAATCCACAAGTTAAGTGGTAGTGATCTTCCTTTTATCATTCATGTGATGTTTATTGTGAGCAGGGCGGACAAATGGTTTTCATATGTAGACAGGTACAGAAAGAAACTAAACTTTTCTATAAAAAGAACCACATACCTAAACAAAGCGAATGTAATAGGTGAAGAACAGGCAGTGTTCAGATAGGGGTATTGGTTGAACTGTATTTGTCTTGACACAAAAGGCTTTATTGTGCCTTAACTATGTCAACTCTTCTAATGGTTGACATTTGGTTGTTTCAGGTGTCAATTATATTGTGAATCTGTAATTATTAGTCTATATTGATACAATTGATTTACACAGTACCATGTCTACACAAGGCATGGCAAGCGTAAACAGAACAGTAGAATGCATTTGATATAAATAAAGTGTAGCATGTTTCACTCTATAGTTGTCCAGAATATTAATTTTTTATGTTTGTCACCTACAGGTTTCTACAGACAATACATCTTTAACCAATAGACACCACAGTCACACCATTTTATAATAATTAAATGAACATCAAAATAAACACAACTTGCAATTATAGAAAATAAATAGTTTTGAAGATACAGTTTAAAAGTGTTAGGCAACTGTTCAGTCTAACAGGGGTCAAGTGTGTCTACTCTGCCTGGGTGCTGTGACCAATTAAAGATTACTCAAGGTCTCAATGGCCTAGGCTGTAGAAATTAGTCACAGCTTTTGACTTTCTGGCACAATACACATCTTCTACTGTTGGGGGTGATCTCAAGGGCCCTTCTCAAAACCACATCACTAGATAATGTAAACCTTTCGCACTTTGGGGGCCCCTTAGGTGCCCTTAGAATGATTCAATCAAATACAGATTTCTTGTATATAGTGGCAGCACCCTAAGATACATCTATGCAAAATTAGAAAAAAAGTTGAACAGTTTTAGAAAAAATATGCCAAATGTTACATTTTTACCAGTTTTGGGGTCCTTGGAGGCCATAGGGAGCCCTTAAAATGATTCAATCAAATACAGATTTCTCGTGCATAGTGGCAGTGCCCCATGATATGTCTATGCAAAATTAGAGAAAAAGTTGCTGAGCGGTTTCTGAGATACTGCAGCTAATGGCGGACGGCGGACGCAGAGTGATGGCAATAGTCCCTTGGACCTTCGGCCAAAGGACTAAAAAGACGTACGGGGATAGCTTTAAATCTGGGCATTGTGCGGTAGTGGTTCAGCTGAGAAGGTCGTGAAGATGTAGTCACGAATTTAGCTGGGCAGAAGGCCCTTAATGGTTTAGGAATGTGACTATTAATTTAGTTAAAGTTTGTTATGCATATACACTGTAGAAAGTTGAGTATGTCCAAAAGGACATTTAACTAGTTTAACCCAGTTGCAAGACAGTCATCATGACATCAACAGAATCAGCTGACATCGTCGTCGCGGGTGTGCGACTCGCAAAAATCTTAAATCCTATCAATCTACAAGCACTACGAATTCACTGAGAATCTACGAACGTTCGTACGACAACAATATGATTGAACAGTTTAGAAATATTACCATAGAGCAATGTTCAATAAAAATTTAGAACTTTTAAATTTATTAGCCATCGCTATGTTATCTTAGACATTTCATTATATAAATTATTCGCCATACTCGTAAAGATATGAGATGTGTAAAAATTGAGGTGTATAAATTTGACTGAGTTACCAGTAACAGCATCACGGAATGTAACCTAGTTTAAGACTGTTGACCCGGTCAATTGACGTTTGTATTAGTATGATTCATAGTGATTAAATTGTGTAAAACTTTATTCAGTTGTTTGTTGTATTTCATTTATATATCTGCAACGTTTGGAATTGTTAAACGAATCTGTAAATCATTACTCCACTCTTCCTGTGTCCCCATTAGTACCACAAGATAAAAAGATCCGTGACACAGAAATTGTGACATTTTTACAAAAGTTAACTACTGCAAAAGAAAATAAATATCGTATTTCTTTGAAGTTCACAAGAATTTTCGCTTTCATTTTTTAGACGATGTAAAGTAGATATCCAATAATATTTACAATTTAACAGGACAGGGAAAACACTAGTAATTCTACAGAAACTAATGTTTAAGATCGGGTCAACACACACCGGTGGAAAGTCACACAGGTATAATATGGTCGACGACAAAGAAACACACTGCGCTTAATGGGCAATATATCGCACCGATTCAAACTTAAACAGCATCACGGCTACATATGAGATAAATTAAACTTAATGGCTAAGCTAAACATTAAGTGTTATGATACTGTCGGTACTTCAAACATATATCTGAAACTGTCTGGTACACGACAAGTTTAAGTCTTATTCACAGTAGGATAAACCACCATGAAGTGCTGGTGAAACATGATTCTGACCTGACTGCGTCTGGGGTGAGTTTGTCAAGGACCATCGTGATCAAGTCTGGTCTGTAGTCGGACACAAGATATATTCCACTCAGTATCTGCTCCAGTGGGTACTCCTAAAAACAAACACAGCAAAATCAATGTTGACTAATTAATATTAAGTATGTAATTTTATGCAATGAATTTTATGTAATTATGTTTAAGTAATTGCACTTAAATCCTGCAATTGCAGCAGCGGCTCATCAGAGACACAATGATGCAAAGGACATATTTTGAATGACTAACATAACATATTTCTACTGACACTAGAATAGCAAACCTCCACATTAATTATAATTAATTTTACATAATACAATTTAGGTAACCAATCATAAGTAATACATTTAACGTAAATAAATTGAATTATTATTTTCATGTTTAGACCATCATCCAAGTTGGTGAGAGGCAGGCAGAGAAGGAATTGGATAGATAACATCACAGAATGGATGTCTCGATTTTTACGAAATACAAATGGCAGCAAGGACCAACAAATGTGGAGAGACTGCGAGATCAGAAATAGCTCAACGACCAACCACGGTTACCGGGTATGTGAGGAATTAATGTTAAATATTTAGCATTTAGTAATTCATTTTAAGTAATTACTTTAAATAAATTAACAGTGAAAAACGCTTGTCCACTTAAATTATTTGTATATTATTTGTTATGTAACGGCATTGCCATGGTGACGGACTCACGTGTATGTCAGCTGCACAGTTGCTTGAATAACTCTGAGGTTGTTCCTTGTCTTTAAACCGGAATGTCATTGCTCTTAAATCCTGCAAATGCAACACAGGTTCATCAGAGCTATAATGATGCAAAGGACATCTTTCTAACGATATTAAAGTGACATATCACTAAAGTGACACTAGAATGGCAGATCCCTACATGAATTATATTTCATTGCAGTTTGACAACAAATCCTAAACATCTAAGAGTCTACATTTCTCAAGTCCAGGGTATAGATTTAATGTCTTCACTGGTAATTGTTTCAGCAATGTTCTACAACATACCCTAACGTACATATTATGATGATGTTTCAAATATATCTACCAACCAGTGTGGCTTTAAGGTGGTAAGATTGCCTATGACATGCTTGTTTTGATTGAAATCAAATTAATAAATGGTTTGAAGATAAAGTAAAAAAAATTCTCAGACAATGCGAAACACATTAAACAATACTCCAGACCAAAAAGAATTGATTTTTTATGTTGTTTAGTGATATTTAAATGTGTTTAAAGACAATTAAAAAATATGTCAAAAATCACCCTAAAATGGCATTTTATTTCATTTTGAGAAACTCCCCAAAAGAAAAATTTGTATGGTTGTAAGTACAAATATGTTGTTGACGTTCGTACGTTTTTTTTGGTAAACAAATGCATATTAAGTTTGATACAGCGTCATAAACATTTTGTTACGATGTTGAAAGACAGCAAAAATCCATACTGCATTTTTTGGCACGACCCCTTCACCAAACATAAAACCATCCCGCACAATTTTGGGTAAATACAAGTCGAGTTCATATGCCAAGTTATGGCTTTGTAAGTATTGTAGTTTTTATAAAAAAAGTTACATTAAGTAATACTTCCTGGTTGTTGCTGTGTCACCAAAAGCTTGTTTTTTGCTTAGAAATGTGACTTTTTCACTGGCATGTGGCTTATTTCAACATGATTTGACAGACACTTCTATTACTGAGATTTCCCCCCAAGGTTTTCCCGCCAAGTTATCTAATGATATTGTGTTACGAAGGGCCAAGTGTTGGTGGTAGACAAGATTGATTGACACCTACTGGGGTCAGTCATGTGTCATTGCAACTGGTGGGACGGAGGTCTGGCATTATCAGAGAATAAACAAAACTACTGCTAGTATTTGGTGGTTTGACAGTGTGATGCATTTAAGTAATTATAATACAACAGCATAGTGGCACGAGAATAACCAGACTATATGATCTGCATTCATGGTGAACGAATTTATGTTTCATTGGACTGACGCACATGTGATCGTCACTATGGAAACATCGTCAGTTTCCAAGAATCTGAAAAGGGACTTTCCACAGACACACTAAAAATACTAGTTTTTAAAGGACGGATTGGTGACATATGGTGATAGTGCCTTGGTTTTTTTAATAGTACACATGTTCATAGTGACACCTACTAATGTTCTATGAAGAACAAAATAAAGGAATCAACTGACATGATACCAGCTACCTTAAAGTAATCCTATTTTAATATTTAAAAATAGCACAAATTTCTTCACAAAACCACGTAATGATGCACATCTCCGTAAATGTATTGTAATGGCTACATTTAGCAACTTACAACATATTTAGAACCAATTTACCTGGCTCTCTTTAAAGACCCACTCCTGAGGCCCTTCCTTGCGCAACATGCTCAAGTATTGGAAGATCAGCATCACAATGTCATCAATGTGCTCTGTAAATTAACACCTCGTACACTAGAGATATCTACATATGTATGTCTGCATTACTCCTATGTAAAAAGACAATGTTAACTTCTTATCCACTCATTCTGAACTTAGACAAGATGGAGTGAATGATACAGTACCACCAAAGCTTTGAAACTACAGCACGACGATTCAAAGCCAGATTTTTAAATTCAGAGACCATATTTTCTCTAAACACTTCAAAACTGTGCCACAGATGCCATCAATATATTCTCCATCGCAACTGATCCGCTTTACCAGCACCATTATTTACTAAGAAAATAAAGAATGTTTTCTGAAACAATTCAATTATGTACAAATTCAACACTATGCACTGCTATACAAAAATCCATCACATGACATATTGTCTAGCAACAAGGTTCATCAAGCCATCAAAAACAAATGCTGCATATGTGAAACGTTCAGACATTCTGACGTACATCTTGTTGAAATTCTGACTCCACAAGTTGTTCTTTATAACAAAAACATAAGATAAGGTTGTAAAGTTGTCTAAGTGAGAACTGTGTGCAGGAGAAAGATTGATCTAGCAGATGTCATGCCGACCTTCTAATGTAATGTACATATATTACTTTTCTAAATATTGTTGCAAGGCAAAACTTGACTGATATTGGATAAACGGTGACATGACAGATAGGTCAATAAACAAACATAATTTAGTTTCAAACTTTGATGGTTTCAGATGGTTTCTCAATGAGCACCAAACATTCATGACATAGACATCTGAAGACTATTTCAAACTTACCTATTCCCTCTTCCGACAGGTCGACATTGACGATGAAGAACATGAATCCTTTCGCCCCGTGCTTCTGCCCTCCAACAAGGGTGTTTATCCACCCTGAAAGAGTACTTGCTTCATGTATACCTTTCAGATGTAGTTTTATTAACAATAAAGTTGTATTATAACTATTCAAATAATGAAAATGATGAAATACAGCAGTCTTCCTCAGAAGTACTTCAAAATGGTTGCATAAGAGGAGTGGCCACTCTATAGGGGAACACCTTGTCAGCCTCCAAACTTTCACACAGGATATACAAAAAATATATTAATGTATATGAACATATGATCACGGAAACCTTGTTCCACATAGACAAAGCCATTAACGTAACATACCCAAGATCTAATAACATCCACACCCAACCAGACCATGTGGCCAACATGAATGACAAGCAGTATGGGAATCATGTTACCTAAAAGCGATTTTCGTAACAGTGGTTTTTGATTGGCAAGTAATCACCGGGCACAATGGCCTGAATACCCAGCCGTTGTTAGGCAGGTTACCGCTCTAGAGGGGTTGTTTTTATTGATAAAACAGTTAAAGCAACAGAGACCTGGCCACTGTTGTAGGGTTACTGTTGGCAAAGGGAACCGCTCAGGAGAGGGCCTACTGTGTTGACAAACAGAGATCTGGCCGCCGTTGGAGGGTTATTGTTGGCAAAGGGAACCACTCAGGAGAGAGTCTACTGTATTGACAAACAGAGACCTGGCCGCTGTTGGAGGGTTATTGTTGGCAAAGGGAACAACTCAGGAGAGGATCTACTGTGTTGACAGAGACCTGGCCGCTGTTGGAGGGTTATTGTTGGCAAAGGGAACCACTCAGGAGAGAGTCTACTGTATTGACAAACAGAGACCTGGCCGCTGTTGGAGGGTTATTGTTGGCAAAGGGAACAACTCAGGAGAGGTTCTACTGTGTTGACAGAGACCTGGCCGCTGTTGGAGGGTTACTGTTGGCAAAGGGAACAACTCAGGAGAGGATCTACTGTATTGACAAACAGAGACCTGGCTGCTGTTGGAGGGTTACTGTTGGCAAAGGGAACCACTCAGGAGAGGGTCTACTGTATTGACAAACAGAGACCTGGCCGCTGTTGGAGGGTTGTTGTTGGCAAAGGGAACCATTCAGGAGAGGGTCTACTGTATTGACAAACAGAGACCTGGCCGCTGTTGGAGGGTTGTTGTTGACAAAGGGAACCATTCAGGAGAGGGTCTACTGTATTGACAAACAGAGACTTGGCCGCTGTTGGAGGGTTACTGTTGGCAAAGGGAACCATTCAGGAGCGAGTCTACTGTATTGACAAACAGAGACCTGGCCGCTGTTGGAGGGTTACTGTTGGCAAAGGGAACCACTCAGGAGAGAGTCTACTGTATTGACAAACAGAGACCTGGCCGTTGTTGGAGGGTTATTGTTGGCAAAGGGAACCACTCAGGAGAGGGTTTACTGTGTTGACAAACAGAGCATCATAGACACACGAGGCTGGTAGAAGGTGGAAGAACAAAAGAGCAGGGGTGAATAGCTGAGTAGACGAGAATGGCAGAGGATAGTGACAGGTGAAGATGACTCTTCAAGAAGACAGACCAGATTAAATGATATCACCCCCTCCCCACTAGGGGGAAGGGGTATGAATATATCATCAGCAGTAATTATATATATAATTATCTTCTTGGTAACTTGAACCTAGAAATTGTAGTGCTAATTATGTTTGTGTCACAAGGATTTCCCACCTACGAAATGTTGATCAGGAAGAATGTGTATAGTTTATGACGTGTCTGACTAAACTAGGCAATGCAATTTTACAGAGTATTATTATGAATAGTGATACATTATGCACATCATCACTGCGTTGTCACTAGCAAAAATTGCAATATTTTTACAGTTATCAGTTATAGTCTACTCTATATTTTATATGGATGTAATATTCCGGAAAACATTTATTGAAATGAATTAAATTGAGTAAGTACCAGGCACTGACCTCTGGCCTTGAGTTCTGAGAGCAGACTTCCTGGGCCCTCGTGTCCGATCAGATGTCCCAAGTAGTGACCAGGCTGTAGAATAATTACACAAATTCATACAAATGATGGACCATTCAGTATTTTTCTTAATCTCTCCAAGGTTTTCAATACAACTGATTATTCAATATAATTATTTGTTGCAATGTTACTTCAGGATTATTTTGAGATCAAGAAATTAAGTGAATTTAGGCATTTCCGGTATGCCAATGAAATTACCAGTGAAACTCATTGTATATCTCATTTAAAATATATCAATCATTTTAACTGTGTAGACATAGATGTGCCTTACTTGTCATCCAATGACCTTATTCCTAACTCGTACATGTAGAATAAAGTGATATACTGAACTTATACAATTGCCAAGTTTAAAACAATATAAAAGATAATTCAAATTGCTGTTACTAATTACATATTTGTAAAGTTTCTACTTGTAAAATTCAAATCATGAAAGTTTTCAAGGATTATGTTAAACTACGTTAATTTTAAAAACTTTTCATCCCTGTACATAGTTGTGACTTTTGTTAATTAATTGTGAATTTTATTTTGTATTTTAAAGATGCATATCATAATTATAGAACTTTACCTATGTATTTTCACCACACGGCACTATACACCTGTACGAATGTTGTATTTCATTCACTCACATTGGACTCGTAGTAGGGCTGCAGGTCTGGGATTGGCCACATCACATTCAACTTCCTGATGTCTTTCACCGGCACAACACGAGCTGTCAACTACAACCACCAACACACACAGACAGTCAGATACTGCAACGCGTAGAAAGACAGAAAACATTGAGATTCCACTCAAGGTTTTAGCCATGATCACATAAATTCATGCCTACTGTATATGGAAATTGATTAAATAAAACAAACATACTCTTTATACTGTATAGTAATAATATGACATATAATACAGTCGAACCTCGGTTTACGGTCACCTTGGTAATCTGGTCACCTCGCCATTAAGGTCACCTTGGTAATCTGGTCACCTCACCATTAAGGTCACCTTGGTAATATGGTCACCTCGCCATTAAGGTCACCTTGGTAATCTGGTCACCTCGCCATTAAGGTCACCTTGGTAATCTGGTCACATTGCCATTAAGGTCACATTGGTAATCTGGTCACCTTGCCATTAAGGTCACCTTGGTAACCTGGTCACCTCTCCATTAAGGTCACATTGGTAATCTGGTCACCTTGCCATTAAGGTCACCTTGGTAATCTGGTCACCTCGCCATTAAGGTCACCTTGGTAATCTGGTCACCTCGCCATTAAGGTCACATTGGGACAGTCCCAAATTACTTACACAGTGAAAGATAGGACGTTAGTCCCGCTAATCCGGTCACGTCGCTATTCAGGAATACCGTCAGTAACCCAATGCAAAACAATGAGATTGCCCATAGATTACCCCTGTACATATGGCCAGTCGCAGCCAGGAAGCCAAGATTGGCGGCTGACTCGGTCGATCAGCAACCAGGCACCCATCCACCAAAGGTGACTCCAACAATGAGATGCCATGAACTTGGCATCCAGATGTTTATTCACGACTGGCATATTGAAAACAATGTAAAAGATGTGAGTACCCAGTTATCTGTTGCCTTTAGGTTGCAATTGGAAGTCAAATTCTTAGTGGCTGAGCAGATTTTACAGATAAATGCAGCGGTGCAACGCCAGTGCGAGTGGGCTTCGTCTTCAACACTGACATCATCTGTTTTGTGCCTGGGTGTTTGTTTAACAATCAAAGAAGTCTGTTTGGAGTAGCATCTGTGTGTAGATTTTTAATAACAAAACAACATGTTTTGTAAATTGTTAAACTAAATCATCATGTTATTTGACGTCGTTGTTTGTCTACCAGGGGCTAGGATAGAACATGTGACTGAAAGGGTAGAGAAGGTATTGGGCATGGCAAGGGAGGGTCTATACTAGTAAACGTAGGGACAAATAATGCAGACAGGGAGGGAACAACTGGGATAGTACAGAATTACAGACAGTTAATGAGTTAAAGAAGACAAGAGTTGAACAGGTTATTATCTCAGGAATGTTGCCAGTAATGGGAGGAAGGGGTGCAATGTATAGAAACTGCAAGAGAATGGCGATCAACACACTAGTTGAGCAGATGTGTAAAGAAGAGGGGATGGGATTCGTAGATTTATGGGGATACTTTGTTTGGAGGGAAGATATATACATAAGAGATGGCCTCCATCTAAGTGGAAAGGGGGTGCGATCTGTTGACAAAGGCTGCATCTATTTAAACTAGATTCGCGGGGGGACTCAGAGTGAAGCCTGGAACTGGAGGCATATATAAAGACAGCACAAATAAATCAGCAAAGAACAGCTTGGACAACTGTTCTGAAGCTGGATATAAATGTGTTTGTTTAAATGCAAGGAGTATAGTAAACAAAAGAAATGAACTAAACATTATGGTAGAAGATATTGACCCTCACATAATAGGTATAACCGAATTATGGGCCACCATCATTTTAATCATGGTCATATACAATGGAAATCTTGTACAGAGTACAGGGAGTGTGGATCACAAGTTTTTAGTTTTAGTACAAGATAGTTTCATTTCTCAACATGTGCAAGAACCAACCAGGGATGAGAATGTGTTAGACATAGTTTTGTCATCACAGAATGAATTAGTTGACAATGTCAAGGTATGTGAGCCATTGGGGAGTAGTGATCACAACCAGATACATTTTACCAGCAACATAAAATCAGAAAGGAATAGTAAAAAGCAGTATATGATAAATTTCCACAAAGGAAGACATGAGGAAATATTTAGCAAAGATAGACTGGAATAACACACTGAAAAATAAGACAGCAACAGAATGCTGGAATATCTTAGAGTTAAATTGAGTGCATCGTCGATACATTTGTTCCCTTGAAAAAACAAGGGAAACGGTCCAAAAAGAAACACTTATCGGAAGCCATTGGAAAAATTAAGTACAAACAAATGATGTGGTTTCTAAAAGCAAGGTCATGCTTAACAAATATGTTATGTTTTTAGGAAGATATCATCAGTAAATATAATCTACTTAGATTTTCAAAAAGCTTTTGACAAAGTGCCACATCAAAGACTACTGCGTAAACTAGAGGCCCATGGCATAAGAAATGGCATGCCAGGTAATTACCTGGATAGAAAAATGGCTGATTGACAGAAGACAACGGGTAGTAGTTGATAAGGAGGCTTCAAACTGGAAATCAGTTTTGAGTGGGGTACCGCAGGGATTAGTACTGGGATCTGTATTATTCTTAATATATATATATCAATGATTTGGATGATAATATAACAAGCAAGGTGTTAAAATTTGCGGATGATACAAAAGTGTTTAGAAGGAGTAAAAGTGCTGGAGATAGACATCATTTACAAGATGATCTTGACAGGTTAATCAAATGGTCTGAAATGTGGCAAATGTTGTTCAATTTTTGGAAATATAAATGCCTCCACACAGGACATGGGAACAAAGATGCACTATATACAATGGGGGGGTTCTGTACTAAGTACTACTGTAAAAGAAAACGACTCAGGGTTAACCATTAGTGCTGATATGAAGCAGACCTGCCTACCTCAAAAACTTTCTGTCAGTAATACATCTTCCCATTTACACCGATTTTCAGGAATATAGGCCTGCAGTCAGTAATAGTTCAGAACCGTGTCAGATATTGTCAGGAAAAGAACACCACTGTCAGTAATACTTTAATACTGTGACTACGATGATAGTTGTACCCAAAACATAATTGTCTCAAATAAACTGTGAGGTGTTTTGAAGCGTCCAGTTAACAAGGCAAGGTAGATGTTCATAACCAGCATTGGTGGAAATCAAACGTGAAGAAGCATAACTCTAATGTAAATGCGTCTATACACTATTGGCATAGCTAATTTATAATGACTAGAACTGTTTTACTGTGTTTTCAAGCCAAACTTTAAGCAACTGAAAGAACCTCAATAATTTTGTGTTGTTTAATACTAACCATTGTAATTCTGATTTTATGTATCTTTCAAAAACGGCATGCTGACTCAAGCAAAATTCCACACTATTGACATATTATGTAATAAACAGCAAATAACAAATACCACTCAGAGATTTACATTGTAAACTTTACTATAGTCATAGAGAGAAACACACGATCATCAGAGTGCACAATTCATGGTAGTCTACAAATTCTAAGTTCAGAATCAACAGGTGCAAGTTGAATGCATGTCGAACTTTACACTGCTGCGACTAGGGCACTTGTGTAGTTCCTTCATTCAACATCATCCCAGGCATATTTATATTACAAAAATATTGTGTCTTAGCGCACTTTTGAAGCCCAAATAGTGACCCGGTTTGCGCTAGTCTGCACCGCTGCGGTCGTGCATTACCGCATCACGCTCGTAAAGTGGGCGACATAGAGGCGTATGGAGCGCTATTTATGCCCCAAAAGTGCTCTAAGACACAATATTCTTAAAAGTAAACATGCCTAGGATAATGTTAAATAACAGAACTAATGCACTGAGCCCGAGGCATCGAAGTTAGGCAAAACGTCTCAAGTTATAAATATAATGGCAAAATCGAGGTGGGTCCAGATTGTACACAAGTGCCGGGACTAGTTGTGTCTACTGCCCATACAAGACATATCTGGTTATACTCAGAGTGCCGTCAGTATGCTGTTATAAACTTTTGTAGCACATTTCTTCTTGGCTGGTGGTGTTGTGCCATTTCGATCTCCGCCATCATTTTGTGCCACGTGACTTCTTTTATTTATTGTAACGCTATTTCCTATTGGTCAGATTACGACCAAAAGCAGCGAATGAAAAACCATGTCACAACAAGCTACGTATATATTCTGCCACCTGAATGGTTATGAAAATATTGATAGAAATATGTTTTTTTAAGTTAAGAAAGATAGAAAGGCTAGAGGACATGAAGTTACATTAGTAAAGGAGCAGTGTAGATTAGACGTAAGAAAGTTCTCATTTTCACAAAGGACTGTGAATGAATGGAACAGATTATCTGATGATTGTGTGGGTGCTAGTAGTGTGAATACGTTTAAAAAATAAAATCGACACATACCTCAGAAGTATATGTAGATAAAAGGATTGGACTCTTGATAAGCCAAAGGGCTTCCTTGTCCACCTGCCATCTAGAGTTAATTCTCTGGATGGCAATCTTGTTAAATCTTGTTAAACGTTGAATATAGTGGAAGCTAAATTTGAGGAGCACGGAAGTGATTGACGATCATTGGGATAAAGAAAGAATCCGTAATATTTTCATCCCTCGCCGTAATACCATAATTTGGGGTGTGTTTCCGGAATGATTCCAGACAATCCGGAATGGTAGGCAGGTCTGTATGAAGGTTTCAGAGCAGTGCGGTATTGTCGCTTCAAAGGGAAATCAAATCCTTGGATTAATTAGGCGAAATATAACGTATAAGGAAAAAGAGCTAATAATACTGCTGTACAAAACAATAGTTAGACCTCATTTAGAATATTGTATACAAGCGTGGAGGCCATACCGCAAGAAGGACATAGATATGCTAGAAAGAGTACAGAGGAGAGCGACTAAAATGTTACCAAAACTGAGGGATCTTAGTTACGAAATACACCTAAAAGAATGTGGCTTAACAACACTAGAGACCAGGAGATTGAGAGGAGATCAGTTAGAAGTGTCTAAAATATTGAATGGTTATGAAAATATTTATAGAAATATTTTTATCTCAGTTAAGAAAGATAGAAGGACCAGAGACATGAAGTAACATTAGCAAAAGAGCAGTGTAGATTAGATATAAGAGTTTTCATTTTCACAAAGGACTGTAAATGAATGGAACAGATTATCTGCTGATTGTGTGGGTGCTAGTAGCGTGAATGTTTAAAAATAAAATTGACACATACCTCAGACAGGCGGGATACACATAGATAAAAGGGTCGGACTCTCGATAAGCCAATGGGCTTCCTTGTCCACCCGCCATCTAGAGTTAATTCTGTGGGTGGCAATCTTGTTAAATCTCGATTGAGTGATAATAGGTTGCACAAAATTCCAAGTGGCGCCTCTTGCGGACAATATAAAATTTAACCTAAAATTAAGAGGTTCAAACTGTTTGCATTCACGACAATGCCTGCTTGATCTCAATCAGCAAATACCAAAAGAAATATCATGTCAGCAAATTATACATTCTACCAAGAATATTGCGCTTAGTGGTATAATTTATAACAAAAGCCACAACGCTATCATTAGCATCAATACACAAACACCCTGTGGTGTGTGGTGCATGCATGTGTGGATCTAAAGGCTAATTGTAATCAAAGATCCTGTTGACCAGTCCATCAGACAAATAACTCTATCCATTAATAAAATATATGATACACCACACATGGCAACACATGCTACACTGCTAAATGTTCATTGCTGTTAAAATGGCATGAATATATAGACCTATAGCGATGTTCCCAATTCCCATGATGCTTCAGTCCACAACTCAGTATTATGATCACCTTGCTATTAAGGTCACTTTGGTCCAGTCCCGTGGGTGACCATAATATAGAGGTTCCACTGTTTATATACATGTATATATATATATATATAATATATAAAGTTGTAATCTATATATATTTATATACATATATATATAAAATATTAAGTTATATGCGATTACCCCAGGGATACACGCTATTGTAAAACAAATCTGCTATATACAAAAAAATCTGCCATAATGCATGTCCACTATCTGTCCTCAGTGGTAATCTGGCCATAATGGACATATTGCACAGTCCTGACAATGTCCACTCTGGCCAGGTTTGACTCTTTTGCTACACACAATTGCTACACTACCTCCTATTGTTGTAAACACTGCCGCACGGAGCAACAACCAGTAGCTAAGACGTAGAACACACCACTGTCAGTCCACGACTAGTTACACATTTACCACCCACTTTTACTCCCCCCTGGCAAAGACACCAGGTCAGGCATCTACTCAGTCTTCTAAGGTGTCTTCCAGGCAAATTTTGGTGAACACAACTGCCCAGGTTTTGAAATGGCTGTAGGTGGACTCAAACTGTTGTGTTCTTGACCGACGGTCTGGCACTCTACTCATCATACCCTCACCCCACACTGCCACCCACCTTGAGTTGGTCGGGTCCAAACGGTGGTTCTAGCCACTCTGGCACGGCCACATTCTTGTTGGTGACCCCCGCAAACAGAGGCACAACCAGGTCAGTCAGCTCGTCCAGCGACTCTGACCACACAACACGAGGGATGGACACAACAGCAAATCAAGACAAAGTTTCTTCATTGTTATATAATCTCATGGAGATAGAGACTGCCCTAGTGCATTGTTTTATAAGCTCATGGAGATAGAGACTGCCCTAGTGCATTGTTTTATAATCTCATGGAGATAGAGACTGCCCTAGTGCATTGTTTTATAATCTCATGGAAATAGAGACTGCCCTAGTGCATTGTTTTATAATCTCATGGAGATAGAGACTGCCCTAGTGCATTGTTTTATAATCTCATGGAGATAGAGACTGCCCTAGTGCATTGTTTTATAATCTCATGGAGATAGAGACTGCCCTAGTGCATTGTTTTATAATCTCATGGAGATAGAGACTGCCCTAGTGCATTGTTTTATAATCTCATGGAAATAGAGACTGCCCTAGTGCATTGTTTTATAATCTCATGGAGATAGAGACTGCCCTAGTGCATTGTTTTATAATCTCATGGAGATAGAGACTGCCCTAGTGCATTGTTTTATAATCTCATGGAGATAGAGACTGCCCTAGTGCATTGTTTTATAATCTCATGGAAATAGAGACTGCCCTAGTGCATTGTTTTATAATCTCATGGAGATAGAGACTGCCCTAGTGCATTGTTTTATAATCTCATGGAGATAGAGACTGCCCTCGTGCATTTTTTTATAATCTCATGGAGATAGAGACTGCCCTAGTGCATTGTTTTATAATCTCATGGAGATAGAGACTGCCCTAGTGCATTGTTTTATAATCTCATGGAGATAGAGACTGCCCTAGTGCATTGTTTTATAATCTCATGGAGATAGAGACTGCCCTCGTGCATTGTTTTATAATCTCATGGAGATAGAGACTGCCCTCGTGCATTGCTTTATAATCTCATGGAGATAGAGACTGCCCTAGTGCATTGTTTTATAATCTCATGGAGATAGAGACTGCCCTAGTGCATTGTTTTATAATCTCATGGAGATAGAGACTGCCCTAGTGCATTGTTTTATAATCTCATGGAGATAGTGATTGCCCTAGTGCACTGTTTTATAATCTCATGGAGATAGAGACCGCCCTAGTGCATTGTTTTATAATCTCATGGAGATAGAGACTGCCCTAGTGCATTGTTTTATAATCTCATGGAGATAGAGACTGCCCTAGTGCATTGTTTTATAATCTCATGGAGATAGAGACTGCCCTAGTGCATTGTTTTATAATCTCATGGAGATAGTGATTGCCCTAGTGCACTGTTTTATAATCTCATGGAGATAGAGACCGCCCTAGTGCATTGTTTTATAATCTCATGGAGATAGAGACTGCCCTAGTGCATTGTTTTATAATCTCATGGAGATAGAGACTGCCCTAGTGCATTGTTTTATAATCTCATGGAGATAGAGACTGCCCTAGTGCATTGTTTTATAATCTCATGGAGATAGTGATTGCCCTAGTGCACTGTTTTATAATCTCATGGAGATAGAGACCGCCCTAGTGCATTGTTTTATAATCTCATGGAGATAGAGACCGCCCTAGTGCCAAAATCCTCTTCCAGACTGATATTTCACGGTACACTTTTTTATTAATTATAAATCTTCATAAACTGGGTGAATTCAAGATTTTAGAAAGATTACTCATTTTTAATCCAAATATACTGCCTAACCAACATTTAACTTAGAAAATACACCAAAACAAGTAAACATACCATAAAACTTAAATCTTTATCCAGCAATGGAGAGGATAGTTCCCTTGCAACAGCAATGCAAAGCTCATGGTACCAGATCCTCATCTACTGCCATCACACCATGTGCAAAGAACAGTAGATCTACCACTTCTTCTGCAATATTAGTTGGCACCTCTGATACAACAACAAGAGATGTATTAAGTACCGCCACCCTTCGCTCTGATACAACAACAAGAGATGTATTAAGTACCACCACCCTTCGCTCTGATACAACAACAAGAGATGTATTAAGTACCACCACCCTTCGCTCTGATACAACAACAAGAGATGTATTAAGTACCACCACCCTTCGCTCTGATACAACAACAAGAGATGTATTAAGTACCGCCACCCTTCGCTCTGATACAACAACAAGAGATGTATTAAGTACCGCCACCCTTCGCTCTGATACAACAAGAGATGTATTAAGTACCGCCACCCTTCGCTCTGATACAACAACAAGAGATGTATTAAGTACCTCCACCCTTCGCTCTGTTGTCACAAACAAGTTCCCGATTTGTTGACAGGACGTAAACATCGTGATTACCTTTGCCGAGTACAGCGAGGGCCATGAGGTTGGCGGAGTAGTACTTGCGGTGGAACACCAGCAGTTCATCCCTCAAGTCCACACCACGCTCCTTCGGCTTCTCTAGCAGCGTCTGCTTGTTGCCTGCAACAGTGACACCTGATGGTCATTATATGTATCGACTTTGATCACAGTAGTATTTCATTAAATATATATATATATATATAGATGTGTATATATATTAATAAAAAGGTAACTTCTTTTGTGCTTAAATCCTCGGAATCCAAGTTCAGAGGTGCATCAATACAAAAAGGTTAGTCAGTCTCAGAATCAATAAGTCATATTAAAGTTATCAACAGATGGATCAACATGCCAGGGAGCTAAGGTTGATATGCAAGGTTATAAAGGTAAGTTCTTAAATGACAGCAAAATTGTGTGATATTTTCAACTGATCTAACACTAAGAGAGAGCTTATTTCAAAGAGCTGGTGCAGCAACAGAAAATCTGTAGGTAACTTATTTTGTGCCACAATACTTGGAAACCAAGCACAAGAGAATATATATTCCTAAATGCTGCATACACAGAGCAGTTATACATATAGTGTTCCCCTGGGTAAATGATGGGCGAGGTGGTAGAGGAGGGCTACGCAAGCGAAGCGTTGCTAGGGGGGTCTGGAGATTTTCTTAAAACTAGCTTAAAAATGGTGCATTCTGAGGTATGTTTTAACCTTTACTCTTGAATATAGAGGGTAAGATATAAAACAACAAGACACTATGTTTAGTATATTTATTTCTCAAGAAACTTTTTTTGGTTTTTCTTCTGTATAATTTGGGTGCATCTCATAGCCTTCTTCATACAGACTGAATTTACGGTCATGTCACATGATGCAGGTCATGTGACACGACCGTAAATTCAGTCTGCCAAAATTATACAGAAGAAAAAAAAAAAAGTTTGACATATGGCACTAATGGCAGACCACTGCTGCATCGCTATTTAAAACATTCCACAGCCGGTCTGTTTAAAGATAATACGTCTTAGTTTAGTATTCTAACTGTTAGCATGTAGTATAACCAGAAATATTATATGTATATTTGCACTCAATTTTTTTTTGTATTCTGGTGCTTTTGAGAGCATTGTTTTCAGAGGTTGTACATCCTACCTACACAAAATCCAACAGTATGTCATAGACAGCACTATATATATAACTGGTCTGTGTATGCAGCATCTAGGAATACCGTATTCATTCTTTTAAGAGTACAGTACGCATAGCAAATATTTGAGACATGGAAATATGTAAAATTTTGTGTTCCAATAAGCTTACAGGGGTGTGCACCCATTTTCTTTGGTTCCTGCAGACCTGCCTACCCCAAAAATTTCCTGTCAGTAATCCATCTACCCATTTACAGTGATTTTCAGGAATGTAGGCCTGCTGTCAGTAATAGTTCAGAACCGTGTCAGGTATTGTCAAGAAAAGAACACCACTGTCAGTAATACTTTAATACTGTGACTATGACGATAGTTACACCCAACACATAATTGTCTCTAATAACTATGAGGTGTTTTGAAGCATTCAGTTAATAAAGTAAGGTAGATGTTCATAACCAGCATTGGTGGAAATCAAACGTAACTGTAATGCAAATGTGTCTATACACATTGTAATTCTGATTTTATGTAAATTTCAAAAACAGCATGCCGACTACTAACACACGACAAATTATAACAATGCGTCACTGTCTATTTGTGGTGTCATTAGGATTAATATTAATAGCCGGTATACCTAGGGCCAGGCTACAGACTACACAGTATAGTAGCTTGACTAGATCAAAGTCAAAGACAAACACAAAGTCGTGCCGGGGAACGGCAAACCCATTACGTTACGCTACTCGCTAGTCGTCGACATCGTCTAGTCTACTCAACTCTAGTATATAAATAGTATATAAATGATAGACTAAACTCAATAAATACACTAACTTAGTCTTAGTACAGTCAGTTGGCCTGACACTACAAGTACAACATCCACTACTCTGTCACTAGTACTAGTCTAACGATGTTGTCGTAGTCAGTACATGCCACTATCCCGGCCACCATGTCATCACAGTCATATGAAATAGGAAAATAAATTTCGCATATCCGGCAGTATGTAAAGCCGACCCCTTTCTTTAAACTTGACAATACAGGCCATGTCTGCGTACATGCTGTTATAAACGTTTTACAGCACACGTTTCTTCTTGGCTGGTTGTGGTGTCATTTCGATCCCCGCCATCATTTCGTGCCGCGTGAGTCGTGACTTCTTGTTTGAGCGCGGAAATGCGAATTTGTCGTAACGTTGTTTCCTATTGGTTAGATTACGACCAGAAGCAGCGAATGAAAAACCATGTCAGAACAAGCAGTGTATATGTGCTGCCACCTGTTGAATAAAGTGAAGCTAAATTCGAGGAGCACTGAAATGATTGACAATCATGGTGACAACGAAAGTATCCGTAATATTTTTATCCCTCGCCGTAATACCGTAATTTGCGGTGTATTTCCGGAATGATTCCAGACAATCCAGAATGGTAGGCAGGTCTGTTCCTGTGGTTCCTGAGTGCTGCCACCTCAGCAGACATGACTAGCAAGAGATTTATGCATCTCACATACGAGCAACAGGATACTAGAACACTGTAAAAATCTGATAATTTAGGTGGACCTTTCAATGTTGTTTCATCACCAAGCTTTGAATCTAGTGTGACATTGGTAGAAATTAAAACATGATGATGGATTCAACAGTTAACATTGGCATTGAGGTCACTGTCATGGCATCGGATGCTGCTAAAAAGGGGGTGTACGGTAATTAGGGCATGTGTGCTTAATAGAACGATTATGGTACATATATCACAAATTGTCAACAGCTACATTCAAATTGTAAATAAAAATTAAATACAGTTAAATGTTAATGAAGAAATCATCAAAATAAAATACTATTACAGTAGAAAATAAAAAAATTACATGATGGAAACCTTGACTAGTTTTATAGTCATCTACCTACCAGTGCCAAATTTATGATAAGCGTGGTCAGGTTTGGCGGTCTCTTTCTTGAGCTGATTTAATCGCCATGTGTCATTCTGAAGGTTCTTGTCATTCTCAGAGTTCACCGCATTCACTTCCCGCTCGGTGGCGCCAGCCGTGAACAGTGGGCTGAGGAAGAACTGTGCAAACCTAAATCAGATCACATGACCACATTGTTCATTCTCGGCCAATGAGTTACAAATATGGCTTGCCCAGTGTGATTAATTAATCTGAACCAAAATACAAGTTACAAAATGAATGTTAAATAAACATATATACTGCTACGTGTGTTAATTTCCTCAATTAAGACAGTATTTCTTATCGTAAGAATACAGATGTTTTCAAGTTTATATTGTAACCGTACTTATTTATTGACAAAACGTTAATAATCATCAGTCACAGCTGCATCATTAACAGAACCACCATTTTGAATAAACTGCAAAAAGGGTGTTTGTACAAGGCTATGCAGTGGCACCACCCTTAATAGATGTCTCGGGACAGCTTTTCTTTTTATTGGCTATTCCATGATACTACCACAATAGTTATGACACTATCGCAACAGTATTGCAATAATAGTATTACACCTATCTCAATACTATTATAATAGTAACACTAGAGGTATATCACCTACAGTCACCCAAGCACAGCAATTATTACAATCTTGTGTGGATTGCCAACCATGTTTGACACGACAAAGACGTACCTATCTAGTGCTCCAGGAAGTGCCTCTGGAGCAACATCAAAATAGAAATTGGTGTGTTCTGCCGATGTGAAAGCGTTCGATTCACCTGCGTGCTCACTCAAGAATTTGTTGTACTCATTTTCCTCTGGATACTTTTCTGTGCCCAGAAAAAGCATGTGTTCACAGAAGTGGGCAAGGCCAGGAATGTCATCGGGGTCTGACATGTAACCGACATTGACGTCAAGTGCCGCAGCGGACTTGTCCGTTGTCTCGTCACTGATCAGTAGGATCTAGGGAGAAAATAGAACAAAACATCGAATAGATGCTCTTATTGTCACTATACATGGTTCCAATTTGATGGCAGTGCAGCATGTTAATTAATGACAACAATGGCACATATACTTAAGATATATGTAAGTTTTATTAATGCACTGTAATTAATTCTGATGTTTCTTCGATCTCTTGGCCAAACTGACCAAGTTGTTACTGTTGTCAATGTTTTACAGCTCAATTATAATAATTCCTCCTCAGATAACGTCACATGTTGTTTTCCTTTTCAAAACGAATCTGAAGAAATGGTATCCGATATTTTCAGTTGGTCTCAGTGAGAGGTTGTTAATTAATCCTTTTCTGTTTTAATTATATGTCAGTTGAAGTTGAACAGACTAATGGAGTAATGCCACTGTGATATTGGTAGCATCAAAACTGCAATGCATCAGAAAGTTTCTCTCATTTTGAGTGAGTAGATCTCATTATAAGTACTATTTCACCACAAACAATCAGATTTTTAATTAATTTGATGTGAATAAACTACCACGATACTCAAATCACTTGAATCACAAACTATGTTTCACATTTCTTCAATATTTTTATTGTAATATGCATATGTCCAAACAGACAATTCTCATACATTTAAATTTAATTAATTTGTAATATTTATGTTTAGCAATATTTTTACTCAGCCATCAGATAAATTCTCCACCCCCAGCATGCAGTACCTCTGATGTGGGAACACCTGCCTTGTAGGGACACTTTATATTAGATACAGAAGTATTAAAAAAAGGCGGGATTAGTGTAGTTTTTTTACTCAAACATGTCATCTTTGTCATGAATTCTATTACTGCTATTATAGCATGTGCCGTTTTTGCATTTTCCTTTAAAAGTACTTAAAGATGTCTAATACCTTTTTAAATAGGACATAACCCTCTCAGGGCATAACTTATGTTACCACTCCCAAACTCATTAAGTTGTACCTGATCCTATATCATACATATTAATATGTTTATGCAATAAACAACACAAGTCCAATGTAGCAGACTCGAAATTGGCCAAATAAATGACGTTTATTTATTGAAGTTGGACCGCTTATCGTGCAGCCAATTTGGGAATGACATTAATAGGAATGCGAGCTGACATCCAAACCTGATAAGACACTGAACCCTTGTACAGTGTCACCCTTCCGGTTTCTCAGATCCCACATTCCTACAACCTTGACAATAACAATATACATGATTCGTCCCTACCTTGTAATGGACTAAAAACCACTACATGTATAAACATACGGTATGCCAAGAATACATACATTCCCCACCAAAACACAAATTTGACTAAGAAAGGTGGGGCCAATTCACCACAAGGTCACCAAAAACACTCATTAAGTTGTACCTGATCCTATATCGTACATGTTAAAATGTAAACATACAGTAAACACAAATGACAGACTTGCTACACTTTTAAACACTGACAAATTTAGGCAACAATACATTCATTTTGGGGAAGATTCGTCCAGGACATGATGAATTGTGCACATCATAATGGAAGACTGGATGTTTACCTTCATGCCATTGTCAAGTTCAAGTCCACGGTAGAGTCGCTTGTCCTCTGCAGACTTGACGATGTTGTCAACCGTCTGCTTGATGTGTGCCCCAGCCATGGTGGACACTTGAAAGCTAAACAAAACACCACACGTCAGACATAACATTTCCTGCTGAATTAAACAAAACACCACTTGTATGTCACACGTAACATTTCCTGCTGAATTAAACAAAACACCACTTGTATGTCACACGTAACATTTCCTGCTGAATTAAACAAAACACCACTTGTATGTCACACGTAACATTTCCTGCTGAATTAAACAAAACACCACTTGTATGTCACACGTAACATTTCCTGCTGAATTAAACAAAACACCACTTGTACATCACACGTAACATTTCCTGCTGAATTAAACAAAACACCACTTGTATGTCACACGTAACATTTCCTGCTGAATTAAACAAAACACCACTTGTATGTCACATGTAACATTTCCTGCTGAATTAAACAAAACACCACTTGTATGTCACACGTAACATTTCCTGCTGAATTAAACAAAATACCACTTGTATGTCACACGTAACATTTCCTGCTGAATTAAACAAAACACCACTTGTATGTCACACGTAACATTTCCTGCTGAATTAAACAAAACACCACTTGTATGTCACACGTAACATTTCCTGCTGAATTAAACAAAACACCACTTGTATGTCACACGTAACATTTCCTGCTGAATTAAACAAAACACCACTTGTATGTCACACGTAACATTTCCTGCTGAATTAAACAAAACACCACTTGTATGTCACACGTAACATTTCCTGCTGAATTAAACAAAACACCACTTGTATGTCACACGTAACA
Source organism: Paraescarpia echinospica (assembly GCA_020002185.1). NCBI lineage: Eukaryota > Metazoa > Annelida > Polychaeta > Sabellida > Siboglinidae > Paraescarpia > Paraescarpia echinospica. The sequence continues at coordinate 57,555,705 of CM034534.1, read as the reverse complement.
TTTCCTGCTGAATTAAACAAAACACCACTTGTATGTCACACGTAACATTTCCTGCTGAATTAAACAAAATACCACTTGTATGTCACACGTAACATTTCCTGCTGAATTAAACAAAACACCACTTGTACGTCACACGTAACATTTCCTGCTGAATTAATACACTACTGAACATAAATAACTTAAATAATGCTGGCCTTTTTGTAGTCAATGTTGTATTCCTAAGATCCAGTCATGATTTTGCTATTTATATACTTCTGGGCATACATAGTGACCATGCCAGATCATCCATCAATATGGTCTGAACCATCCGCGAAGCGTGGTAAATTGGCAATTGATGATTTCCTCATTCACAAGCAGTCTAGTGCTTTTTACTTTATCTCCGACTTAAAGTTTGGTGATGAGGTACAACGTGGGATGCTTTGGTGCAGTGTTTACAACGTTGGATTATCAATCGATTCTGGGTTCAAATTTTCTTGTTGCCATTTTGAATCTTATGCAAGTTCGTTCACTCAACAATGTTGCTCCAGTTGCTTAGCTGTATGAATGAGTACCTGGCTGTAGACACTGGTGGATATCTGTGTACAAACAGTTTTTGCGTAGTAATTTCAGCATGGTTGAATACCTCCCAGAAAAGTCACATTGGAGTTTGATTGAACAGGTCTGCCCGGAAGTAAAGTGTAAAATTATTTGAGCAGACCTAAGGCCCCTAAGTCTAATAACTGGATGCCGTTATTTAACTTATTATAATAACTAATATTTTTCTTGTTTTTTTTACAATTATGCTAAATCTGTCTTAGTTAAAAGTATCGGAGTGGCTACTCGTGTGGATACAGTCGAACAACCTGGTGGACTATATGACCAGATACGGATGAATAGCGTAGGGTGTGACATAGGCTATTTGTCCGGACAAATGTTCTCGTGCGATTTCAAATCAATGTGCATGTTTTCGCGCATCGCATCTATTACATCAGCAGCAGATTGAGTCCTACAACTGCTGTGATGGCCGAGTGGTTAAGGCTTGAAATCCAGTGGGATCTTCCCGTGCAAGTTCGAACCGTGCTCATAGCGAATTATTTTATATGATAATGTCATCATATTGCATTCAGAAATAGTAATTTAATTACGATACGGAATAACAATGTCCCAACAGTATAGACTTCGTAATGAACGTCATTAAAATTTGTGTCTTGCGTCCTCATTGCCTACACCATTTTTGGAAACCTCGGCAGACAATCGCTGTTAAAATTGCAAGGAGCATAATGGAGAGCCTTTTATAGAAGTAATGTAGACAGCTATGTCTTGTGCAACGTTGATCAAATTTAGCTCGGTGCATAACATGGATTCAAACAACTGAGATGGATGCGGTGGCAGTTGGTCGTGTGTTCAGGGATTTTGAAACATTATCGGCAGCTGTTACCAATTTCAAACGGAGAAATTTTACACAGTTCTAACTTCTACGACACCTGGTGAACAAGTGCACAGTAACATCATATTGCGTACGAGAAAATGAAACATTAACATTTTTTTAGCAATCTGGAATTCTATGAAATAACGGACACATGCAATCAAATATATCCAAAGCATTTGAATCAAGACTGATTCAGATGCTCTGGTACATCATACATTGTCAATAAGCAATGTTTTGTGCTAGTATGTCAAAGATAATCCATGTTTACGTAAATAATCTTTTTATTTATTTGGTCAAATAGCACATAGGCAATCATGGGCTATCCGACCGTATCCAGACAAATAGCCATGGTCTAACTGTACTGGTATTTGATAAGTTCTTAACTTAAGAAGTTACGTCTTAATTTTGTCAAAACCTACACTGTGACAGTGAAATACCTACATTGCAGCAACAGTGTCAGTGACTGTGTTTGTGATGGAATGTAACTGTGATTCTGTCAGTCAGATTCCGTCCAATATCAATTTGACAATAACATGTTTTCTCTATGTAGTGAAGTATTTTTAAAAATAAAGGTCTTACCCAAAAAAATGGTTGACTCTTTAAGCACTATTCAACAACTTAAATTACCTAGCTGTAATCAATTTACAGCGAATCATCTTAAATTTAATCGTGTTTTTTAATTTATTGATTCATACATGCACAAAAACAACTGCAGTGTTAAAATAATCTTAATCGTGTTCTTTAAATTCACCGATTCATTCTTGCTCTTCTAAAACAACTGCAGTTGCTTGCTTGCTGAAGGTTGGGTAATGCTCGCTAAGTAGCGTTTTGTAGATGGTACTACACAAGTGACACAGCGAGACGGTAGCACCAATATTCGATAGACTACGACGGAACGCCCTTCCAAAACCAGCAACCCCCCACAAATCCATTTCTTCAACTGCAAACTATAATTCTCCTATCTAACTCTTGTCTACCTATTCCGATGCGCATCCCTTGCAAATATACCAACAATGACCTTCAAAACAATGAAGTTGGTTGGTTAATCGGAAGAATTTATTCGTGTCAATCTCAACATCCCGTACCTTTCCGCTTTCGTGACAAGACCCGTACTGACCCAATTTGTGGAAACGCCAAACTTTATCGCCATATGTTCATGTATACCCAAACCAGTTATCACACAAATGATGCTATTCACCTTCAAAAAAGCAATGTTACAAATTTACATACATCTAGGACAAGACATGAATTTGCAAAAAAAGTGCTTAAAATACAAGTTGCCTCACGTTGTAAATAATATTCCAGAATTAGTTATAGAAAAAATATTTACTCACAGTTTACATCGGTTTGCGTACTATTTAAAAAAATCACCTCTTACAAAAATATGAAAACGCATCTACACAATCAAATTGTTACATGTCAGTTTAATCTCCAAAACTAGTAATATACACACATATATGGATAGATGCATAGATATTCTATACATACACGTATATAGGAATCTTCACTCAAATATTCTATTTGTACCATAAAAAGCATACCGCTACATACACTTCAGATACAGCTACATTTATAAAGAGATAGACACTGTATTAAAAAATATATATATATAATAGATTCATATGAAGAAATTATTACTGAACATTCTTCAGGATAGTTCGTTTTCAAATTAGAAACTTTCATTTTTCATATCCAAGAATCATGTTAAATTACCTGGTAGAGGCTTTCGTTGACGTGTCACGCCGACTTCATCAGTACCTATGACGCTGAATGACGTCATCGTACACGTGAGGCAGTTCGTAATTGCCCTCATCTCTGTTGATGGGTGTTTTGGTTTTTCTGATCCAGATGGCTTCTTTGATATGCCGAATTCTTCTGTTGGTTTCTTTGTCTACAATTTGTGTACGATGACGTCATTCAGCGTCATAGGTACTGATGAAGTCAGCGTGACACGTCAACGAAAGCCTCTACCAGGTAATTTAACATGATTCTTGGATATGAAAAATGAAAGTTTCTAATTTCATATGAAGAAAGGCCAATTACATTTTTGTTATACTATGAGTGGCTCCTGTGATAGTGACACGTTTTGTCTTAACAGGAGTCACTGACCCCATTTCACTGTTTTTTTTTATGACATTGTTTTTAATTAGTTATAATTAAATTATGTTTACTAATAGTTGAAGTACACGATACTATACTTGTACTCTTTGGGGTCAAAATAAACATCTTGTTCTTGTTCAAAAATATCTACGTATCTAATTAACCATTTATTGTTATAATATTGAGCTACAACGACTGTCTGACTAACTAGATAATGTATAACTGAAAGATACATTTATCCTTGGTTTCATCAACTTGCGTTATGGACATTAAGCCACAAATGTGTCATAACTTTTTAGTTTACTTGTCAATTGTCATATTACATGTGTTTGTTTTGGCAAAGCAAGAGTATAATTAATATATTATATTTTTAAAGTTTGTGGTATACTGCATGGTGCCACCAAAATAAACTCAAATTAAAGGAATATAACATTATTAAAGCCGGCATAAAAGCAATGGATACGAGCTATTATATAGCGAATCCTTCGATATCTGCATGCATGCATGATCCCTCTTCCTCTAGATCCTTCTCCCTATCTCACCTCCTCTCCCTCTCCTTCATCCTCTTCAAGCCCTCTCCCTCTTGACGTTCCTCTTCATTTCACTCTTCAAGTCCCTCTCTCTCGTCAAGTTCCTCTCCCTCTTCCTCTTCAAGTCCCTCTCCTTCTTCCTCTTCAAGTCCCTCTCCTTTTCCCTCTTCAAGTTCCTTTCCCTCTTAATTCCTCTTCAAGTCCTTCTCTCCCTCTCCCTCTTCCTCTTCAAGTCCCTCTCGAGTTCTCCCTCTTCAAGTGCCTCTCCCTCTTCCCATTCAAGTGCCTCTCCCTCTTCCCATTCAAGTGTCTCTCCCTCTTCCCATTCAAGTGCCTCTCCCTTTCCCTTTTCAAGTCCCTCTCCCTCTTCCAGTTCTTCTCTATATTCAAGTTCCTCTCCCCCTTCCTTTTAGTATGGATGTCACATAATAAAATAACATGGATACACTTCACAGAGAGTATGGATGTACACAATAAGCTGGGTACCATTCACAAAAAGTATGGATTTCACGAAATAAGACAGGTACATTTCATAGAAAGTATGGATGTCACATAATAAGACAGATACACTTCATAGTAAGTATGGATGTCACATAATAAGATTGATACACTTCACAGAAAGTATGGATGTCACATAATAAGACGGATACACTTCACAAAAAGTATGGATGTCACATAATAAGGTGGATACACTTCTCAGAAAGTATGGATGTCACACAATAACATGGATACACTTCACAGAAAGTATGGAAGTACACAGTAAGATGGGTACCATTCACAAAAAATATGGATGTCACATAATAAGACAGATACACTTCACAGAAAGTATGGATGTCACATAATAAGATGGATACACTTCACAGAAAGTATGGATGTCACATAATAAGACGGATACACTTCTCAGAAAGTATGGATGTCACACAATAAGATGGATAGACTTCACAGAAAGTATGGATGTCACATAATAAAATAAGATGGATATACTTCACAGAAAGTATGGATGTCACATAATAAGATGATTACACTTCACATAAAGTATGGATGTCACATAATAAGATGGATATACTTCACAGAAAGTATGGATGTCACATAATAAGACGGATACACTTCTCAGAAAGTATGGATGTCACACAATAAGATGAATAGACTTCACAGAAAGTATGGATGTCACATAATAATACGGATACATTTTGCAGAAAGTATGGAAGTCACACAATAAGATGAATACACTTCACAAAAAGTATGGATGTCACACAATAAGATGGATAAACTTCACAGAAAGTATGAATGTCACATAATAAAATAAGATGGATATACTTCACAGAAAGTATGGATGTCACATAATAAGATGATTACACTTCACAGAAAGTATGGATGTCACATAATAAGACAGATACACTTCACAAAAAGTATGGATGTCACATAATAAGGTGGATACACTTCTCAGAAAGTATGGATGTCACACAATAACATGGATACACTTCACATAAAGTATGGATGTCACGTAATAAGATGGATACACTTTACAGAAAGTATGGATGTCATACAATAAGATGGATACACTTCACAGAAAGTATGGATGTCACGTAATAAGATGGATACACTTTACAGAAAGTATGGATGTCATACAATAAGATGGATACACTTCACAGAAAGTATGGATGTCACGTAATAAGATGGATACACTTTACAGAAAGTATGGATGTCATACAATAAGATGGATACACTTCACAGAAAGTATGGATGTCACGTAATAAGATGGATACACTTTACAGAAAGTATGGATGTCATACAATAAGATGGATACACTTCACAGAAAGTATGGATGTCACGTAATAAGATGGATACACTTCACAGAAAGTATGGATGTCACATAATAAGATGGATACACTTTAAAAAAAGTATGGATGTCACGTAATAAGATGGATATACCTCATAGAAAGTACTGAATGTCACATAAGATGGATACACTTCACATAAAGAATCTTTGGTGCCCTTAGAATGAATCAATAAAATACAGATTTATTGTGTATAGTGGCACTACCACATGAAATGTCTATGAAAAATTAAAGAAAAAGTTACTGAAAAGTTTAAAAAAAAAAAAAAAAAATGGGTCAGCTGGACGGTGATAGACCGTTTGAAATTGAAGCCTTTGTAAAACTTTTGTCTCGACTTCACCGAAGGCAGTGTCCTGCTGTCAGAACTTCGAAGGTGTTACTCACCTAACTTACAAATATATAGGGAGCTAATGGAGAGGCCCATCATAATCCATAGCACTACAAAATGAAGTATCTGAAAGTCATACTTCATATACTGAGTGACACATCTCGTACTGTCTCTCTGCACTGTCGCAATGTCCAATAGTTTCCTATCACAACCCTCGTGTACAATATACCAAAGCTATATATCCAACACCACAACATATGTATTATCATTGGATAGGTAATTGAATAATCTTTCAGATGAATGCAACTTGTAGCAGCAGAAAATGAAGCATACAAAAGTTACACCGCAAACAATGACATGCATTCTCAAAATGTGATTCATTCAAAAATTAGTGCTATATAATAGTAGTTTGTCAAAATGTAAACAAACTCAAAGACAGTTAAAGCTTACTGTCCACCAAGCAGTAGCAGAGCAGTTTTATAATAATAATAATCCACAAGTTAAGTGGCAGTGATCTTCCTTTTATTATTCATGTGATGTTTATTGTGAGCAGGGCGAACAAATGGTTATCATATGTAGACAGGTGCAGAAAGAAACTGAAATTTTCTATAAAAAGAACACATTTGCCTATCAATGGCATGTATTTCCTATTGTTGCTGTTTCTGCCGGGCAGAAACTGTTTCTGCATAAATCAAACAACCCTGTAGGTAATTATTAATCAAATGTTTTTTTGGTGAATCATAGTTACAGATCATTAAGGTTTATGATGGAAGTAAAATGTTTATGTTTACTGTTCACTGAAAAAAAACAGCTCCACAGAACTAATTATAGTTATTGTTAAGATGTTTAACCTAGTTCCATTATCTGACATTGTGCCAACAGATTGGTGTATTGGGATCATTAAGCCTATATAATTATTATATAAAATTTAATATAGCAGCAGACACTGGGACAGTGTGACTGCTGCCTGGCTAAATGGATGCAATGGTGCTTTGAAGTTAGTTCTTCTGCCAACTATCCTTTTCACACAAGCCTATAGGTTTAGTAGCTGCCAGCACACTACTGAGCCTAAACTACCATGCAGGTGTGAAAAACGTGCTGATGTATTTGAACTTGATCCACTAATTAACTGTCCACCAAGCAGTAGCAAAGCAGTTTTATAATAATAATAATCCACAAGTTAAGTGGCAGTGATCTTTCTTTTATCATTCATGTGATGTTTATTGTGAGCATGGCAGACAAATGGTTATCATACGTAGACAGGTACAGAAAGAAACTAAAATTTTCTATAAAAAGAACCACATACCTAAACAAAGCAAATGTAATAGGTGAAGAACAGGCAGTGTTCAGATAGGGGTATTGGTTGAATTGTATTTGTCTTGACACAAAAGGCTTTATTGTGCCTTAACTATGTCAACTCTTCTAATGGTTGACATTTGGTTGTTTCAGGTGTCAACTATATTGTGAATCTGTAATTATTAGTCTATATTGATACAATTGATTTACACAGTACCATGTCTACACAAGGCATGGCAAGCATAAACAGAACAGTAGAATGCATTTGATATAAATAAAGTGTAGGATATTTCACTCTATAGTTGTCCAGAATATTAATTTTCTATGTTTGTCACCTACAGTTGACAAACATAGTACATAGTATAAAATTATTTTGTTTATATTACTTCGTGAAAACAAACAAAAAATGTGTAAAGAAAATCAAAGGTTTGCATGCTGTCAGGATTGAACTGGCGTCGCCCGATTGTAAAATAACTGACAAGTAACCAACGCGCCTACCCACTGAGCTAGCGGGACCAACGGAAACTCTCTGACTGATTTAAGTTGTTATGATAAATTGTACAACTCCTTCATATATCGATATTCTAGTGATATTATGAGATTATACACGTTACTTTATGTAGCTGGATACAATATATGTTCGCTATGTATGTTTATTGGTGTAGATTATCTCCCGTTGGTTGCATTCGATATAATTATTCTGAAAACGAGCCCAAGCTCGGCGAAACCTAGTCGACTTGTAGGCCCATTCGCATTCGTTGTTTTGAATCAAATTTGATTCATGTGGAACCGTAAGATAAATGTTTGTTCCTCTATGATGACTAGTGTTTGTATTATGTCGGAATATTGCACAATAACTCGTTCTGACGCTCGTTTCGACCCAAAAGCTATCCTTGTAAACATGCTCTGAATGCATGGAAAGGGTCGGCCTTATGTGAGCGTGTGTCATAGGTGACGTCACGATACCACGTGATCGCCTAGCTCATTAAAATTTTATTTTCCGCGGGAATCGCTTCACAGACGGGCTTAAAATCGAATTTATGCTACAAATGTATTTTTCTGTATTTGTTTAATGTTGTCAAATGTTACATACAATGTTAAACTTTGTGTACACATGGAAAAAGGATTTTAGCTAATGCCTTATTTTTATTTCCTTTAAAAGTGTTAGGCAACTGTTCAGTTTAACAGGGGTCAAGTGTGTCTACTCTGCCTGGGTGCTGTGACCAATTAAAGATTAGTCAAGGTCTTAATGGACTGGGCTGTAGAAATTAGTCACAGCTGTTGATTTTGTGGAACAATACACAACATCTAATGTTGGGGGTGGTCTCAAGGGCCCTTCTCAAAACCACATCACTAGATAATGTAAACCTTTTGCACTTTGGGGGCCCCTTAGAATGATTCAATCAAATACAGATTTCTTGTATATAGTGGCAGCACCCTAAGATACATCTATGCAAAATTAGAAAAAAAGTTGCTGAACAGTTTTTGAAAAAATATGCCAAATGTTACATTTTTACCAGTTTTTGGGTCCTTGGAGGCCCTAGGGAGCCCTTAAAATGATTCAATCAAATACAGATTTCTCGTGCATAGTGGCAGTGCCCCAAGATATGTCTATGCAAAATTAGAGAAAAAGTTGCTGAACGGTTTCTGAGATACGGCAGCTAACGGCAGACGGCGGACGCAGAGTGATGGCAATAGTCCCTTGGACCTTCGACCAAAGGACTAAAAATGTTACATTTTTACCAGTTTTGGGGTCCTTGGAGGCCCTAGGAAGCCCTTAGAATGATTCAATCAAATACAGATTTCTCGTGCATAGTGGCAGTGCCCTAATATGTCTATGCAAAATTAGAGAAAAAGTTGCTGAACGGTTTCTGAGATACGGCAGCTAACGGCAGACGGCGGATGCAGAGTGATGGCAATAGTCCCTTGGACCTTCGGCCAAAGGACTAAAAATGCTTAAGATAGATGAAACCAGAATCGAAAGAGTCCAAAACTGAAAGCAAGACCCGGTTGATTCCTGACTATGTTCGTATCGAGGTTGGATCCATGCACATCACCTAGTGAGCTTGAACAATACATTAAGTGCACTCTTAATGTAACAACAAAATGCACCCAGCTGGAAACCAAACATGACACCTACGCCTCCTTTAAGGTGGAAGCAATGTGCAATAACACTTCTAACTTGTACGATGATGGCCTGCTAGTGTATACATCAGGAAATTCTTCATTCGCAAATCGTAAACAATGGCTATCCAACTGGCAAGTTTGAACTGTAATGGGTTCCATAGCTTTGAACCAAATCTTCTTTTTTTTGCGATTCCTACATCAATTATTGGTATTATAATTCAAACACTTGTGTAACCGTTACTGCATTAGAAAGTATGCACTTGTGTTGTTATCATTTTATTAATAATGTTTATGTAAGCCCAATATACCTTGTTGAAAATTACTAAATGGGGTGGCTGCTACGAGAGCAACCAACAATGGTCTTTGTGGCAATCTCCCTGACCCCTGTTTTTGTTTATCTACTGCAACCTGATAGTTCATGGTCAGGATGTTGTTAATTGATTATATCATACATTGATTGTTTCTACTTTTATGTTATATATTCTATTTAATAACACATGTATGTACTACTTGTTATTTTAACACACATTCATTTTAGTATTTCATAATTGAGCTGTAGATGACTCTAGTTTTTGAAAATTGTACCGTTTTGTTTTTGTATGTGGGTCAAATAAACACTTCCGATTCCTTACGATGTAATTAATTATAATTATAATAATACATTTTATAAATATATAATATCAATATGAGCTGTATTGATACATATTCTTATTATTATTATATCATCAAGTAGTGTAATATATGACTTGGAAGGAGATCAAGTAAACAGAGTGAAACTGAAAGTCAAGTAACTGAGAAAAAACATGCATCACCACGCTCAGACCATACAACTCTGATTGAGAACAAAATGTAACAAAAATCTTACAACGCGGAAGGAGCCTCAAATAGGGAGGTCGGAAGAAATCACGCAAACGCGTTTGCATTGGGACGCAATGCTAAATCGCCTATGTTAAAAAAATTGTAAGTCCTTTGATTTATAAAGACTAATCATATATTTTATATCAAAAGAAACATAAATATGTCTTCTTTGTGATCAAAATACCTGCTTTTGCGAATTCGTAATGCTTCATTCAGATACTCGTGATGAAACGACACCCACCGAAATTTCGTTTCGTTGCGGACGCAGCCATATTTAATCTCGCGGAAGGGCGGTGTTTTTCATAAAATTACGTACTCGCATTATTGCCCGCCATGCTGTTTGGCGATATGGTTGAAATCGCAAAATGATGCTCTTTCTTTTGGCGTGTTTCTTGTACGAATTGAGATAAAATTAAGAAAAATATGATATGTTGAACATTGGTCATATTTAGAGAGGATCTAAGGTATGAACAGCTTGCGGAAACTCTGGCAAACTACACCTGTGCTATTTAATAATGTATAAACGTAATATTAATGCAAATTTGGCGGAGATACACCTTTGCCCATTTTTGCCCCAAGCTCGAACGTAGCGATACCCCATGCCCGGCAACGAATTTCTTCTATTATCGCTCACATACCCGGCGTACACATTATTGCAATCGTGTATTCTGAAGTTGTGTTTTAGCCATGGATTTGTTATTCGTTTTACATATGCACAGACATGCTATCAGGTATTACATGGTGGACGTTCTATGAATATTTTCAGTTTATTTTCAAGTTATAATCATGCAAAATAAATAACAAATGACAACAAATATATGACAACCCCTCCATAAATTAGACATCTAATGTACTTCTAATTACACTGCATTGATCTTGTTGTAACTAACTGCATGTATAAACATTGGCTTGGTGGTGGTTTTTTGGGTTGTTTTTTACTGTATCTTCCTAGAAGTATTTAATTTGTAGATGAATATATGATTTCACATTTCCTGGTGTTGGTACAGTGCAACATTTTGCTTCAGCGGTGGTTGATATGCATGCTTTTTCAAAATTTTATTTTTGAATGCTGCAAGCAATGAAATGAGGTGCTTTCTAAAAAAAAAACAAGGTGGGTCAAACAGGTTGTTAAAATCTGTTCTAAACGTCTTAGAAATGCCACAGTTTCTCGCTGGATGTAAAACACTTGGACTCATCAGCAAGCTTGTCACCTGCCCCTCTGATGCATGATCAAAGACAAGAGTGTTCACATCTTGGACATGAATATTCACTACCAGCAACTCGTGTCATTCTGCCAGGAGTCATCCAGAAACATCAATGAGTTAATGAGTGGGACGAGTACGCCTATCTTTGGAGACGCTACTCGCATCAAGAAGGACAAGGTGTTTGAAATGCTGACAACGCTTTCTGATGTAGATGCAAATGCGGAAGTGATTCTTCATATCCCACTTCCAGCCATTCCTGTTCTCTGCAAACGGATCTTTGCAGATACAATATTACATCAGATAATTCAAAGTTGCATAGCAATATATATATATTATATATAATGTTGTACATGCATGCTGTGTAGCGGAATGCTTACTGTTGCTTGCATTAGTTGGCTATCCTTCTCACTTTACTAATTTTACGCACACGCACACATGCGGACACACTCACACAAACCTACATGTAAAATATGTTTATATAATTATATGGTGCAAGGCCAAAGCAGAATGTTTACATTAATGCATGCAATATCTGGCTATGTTTATACTGTCACACACATTTTATTAACTTTGCATACATGACATGCATGCACGTACTCACTAACATCCACATGATTTTGCTGGTATACCTGCCACACTAAAACATGTCAGATTTTTTTGATATCCACATAATGGAAACCATTAAAGCATATCCTCCAACCTGTGGGTAGCAGGCTTCCCAAGCTGGTTCAATGTGGAGTATGACAACGAGCCAGATATGTATATTGTGTAGACATACCTATATATATATGGATGACGATTTGAAAGTGGGGGACATGGAGACACTTTTGTAAGCTTTTCCAAAAGGTTAGTAGCTTAGTTAATTAACTTAATTTTATGTATAATTCCTTTCGTAAATGATATTTAAAGGAAATACATAAAATATAAAGTTTTAGCTAAGTTGTTTGTATTGTACAAGAATTTTTTTTCATATTTCCTTCAGATCAAAAAAACTGTCACACAAATTTATTCAATGGCCTTTACATAATTGTCTATAACTTCGCCAATTTTCATCACAGAGAGTTAAAACTGGTATGGCTGTTTATCTCTTAAATAGACCTTTCCACTGGTGTATCACATTTGCCAATATGATGAATTATTGCATTTTCACCGACCTCCCTACCTCAAACCAACACGAGTGGAACTACACAGAGAAGGAAGAGATCGTTCGTCATGCCACTGTGTAGTCTCGTTTAACCCACTCTCGCCTGGCTGCGTGACTTCGCCAGAACAATAGTCTGGCTCAGGCAAAACTTTATACTTGAAAATTGTGTATACTCTGGCGGAAGTATACTCCGCACAGACAAAAACAGGTAGTGATGCGATCGAACTTCTTTCTGGTGTAACTTCTTGGTGCCGCCTCCATTTTAATTCTTGTTGTCGTCGAACGTTCGAGTGAATTAACATCGCTTTAAATTGAATTGCTAATTAGCGCACTTGTGAAGTACACGTCACTTGAGTTCCCGTCAACTTCAAGGCCCTCGGGGCCGTATAATTCGCGGAAATCGTACAATAAGTGTTGTGCGCCAACGCAGTTATTGCCGTTAAGTATACTGGACCACTCGGTTTTTGCCTTACGGAACCATAATATGCAGTTTACGCCAACAGTTCTTGAAATCGTTCAGCAACGTATCAATATTATCAATGGACACCACTTATTTCATCAATGACATGCAAGCAAAGTGTCAAATGAGTTGCTTTTAGTGAAATACTTACAATATTCGTAAGACGATAATCACTTCGCGCGACAAACGGAAGCACTCGGTTTTTGCCTTATGGATATGGCAAGCCGTAGATGGCAATAAATGAGTTTAATTCGTAAAGTTCATAAGGTCGGCGTTGTGCTTTATAAACTGATACGTTTTCCTCATTACACATCTCATATGCCTACTCATTTTGTTGTGGGGCATACTGTCTGTATTTCTTAGGTATATTTCTTTTCTGTTTTTTACGTGGTTGCTGAAAAAATCCACAAAGATGCTTAATATAATACAAATATTTGCAAATTAGTTTGAGTGTCTTGTTGCTTTATCGTTTAATTATTCCAATTTATATGTAGTGGCTTGCCACACACACCTTCCATACCTGTTGAAATAAATACTTACAACATATGTTTCAGTGTTTAAATATATGTTATTTAAATTAATATGACAAGTTTTCTAATTATTCTAGCTTTTATGGCTCGCCATATTTCTGTTATATGTGTTGAATAAAATACTTGCAAAATATGTTGCAGTGAAGTTGTGATGTTAGTTAAAACTAATGCGTTTCCTATTTTATAATAAAACATTCTACATATTATTCTAACTTTTTGACAACACAGGCTTGACATACTTATTCCATATAAGGCAATTACAGTTCACGTGGGCAGTCCAAGAACTCGCACCAGCAGACGATGGAAATATTTTCCAGCAAATATACAAAGGTGATTTTAATCTGGGTATTTATGTCATACACGCGCGCTCCATCTTGTGTTATACATCTAAATGTGTTTCCACAAACCTGAAACGGCAGCATTTTCATGGATTTGTTGTTCGTGTTTGATTTTCCCGCTAGACGCTCTGATGCTCGATGAAGTTGATCTCGCAAAACGCGCTTGTATTCAAATGGCTTAGTGGCCTACCTAGCGGCGAGATCTTGCAAGATCTCAGATGGAGCAGAAACTGAGATAGGACAAAAACCGAGTAGGTGACTATACTGACTGAAGTTTTAATCAGGGTTACAAAGTTATGGAACAATTTCGATCAGGGTTGGCAGGTTTCTGACAGGACAATTTCTACCGCGGTTTAATTAAACCGTGGTTTCTACCGTCTTGTCAGAAATACCTTTCTGACATTAAAATGTCAGAAACTCCATTTTTGAAACATTTTCCTTTGACTTTGTAAGCGATCTCGGCCAAAGTGATCTTGGCCCGAGTGATCTCGGCCTGTTTCGGTGAACTCGGCCTGTGCGGCAGAGATCTCGGCCTATTTGAGGAGTGATCTCGGCCTGTTCGGGGGTATATTGTTGACCAGAAACGATAGCCGCATGAAGTCGGCCAGTGAATTCGGTTTGTGCAGCAGTGAATTCGGCCTGTGCAGCAGTGAACTTGGCCTGTATAGCCAGTGATCTCGGCTTGTGCAGCAGTGATGTTAAGCCAGCGTTTTTTGTGCAATATAATTACATTGTATTATGTATTGTGATAACTGCTACATATAGTGTCCAATATGTTGCATGGTTGTTTTCGACAGCGATCTCTGTTTTTTTATAACGTCTTTTTGTTTTGTTGCGTTATTTATGTGAGACAGTGGTCTCGGCCTGTTTGAGTGATGTTAGCCATATATTTGATGTGTGTATATTGATGTATAGTTTTGTTTTGTTTGGTTATTTATGTAAGCAATTCGACATTATCACCGGCAATTTCTGCGCGATGTGTACTAGTATTATAGTGATTGCCGCCAAGATATCTACCACTGATCACTGACAGCAAATTGAAATTAAATGCAACTAAAACTGACTTGATCATTATTGGTAAATCAATGTAGTATAGTAAACTTGATGTGTTTTCCCTACGCGTATTTTGAAACAGCATATCACGCTAGTATCCTTGGTGAGCAGGGGTGTCATGTAATAAACATTTATATTAACTACTTCGACCTGTAACGAAGTAGTTTTATCTAAGGTAACGCTACTTTTTACCTCGTTATTTTAATTTACTTCCGCGATATATTTTTGTTACTTTTTTTCTGAACTACGTCGCCTTATGGCATTCCGCCCGTCAACAACATTCCATTAAACGTATTTAAGTTAAACAAATTAAACTATATTAACGCGGTGATAACTGTCACTTGTTTGTGTAAGTATTATCAAATCTTTGGGAACAGTAAATGTGGTGCGAGGCATTGACATTGTTTGTTTTGCGCCGACATCTTTCGAATCGTTTCCCTTAATTCTGCCAGTCGTGACTTCCGCGAATAGGCTTTCTGCGACTTGCAAAGTGCAATTGAAATTCACACATAGGCTACGCCTTGTATAATAACGGGATTTCTATGCTTTACTGTAGCGTAGTAGGGAAGATCAGTACGCTAGCTAACATCGCACCTTTTACCATCTGTTGACAACTGGAATACTGCTTATGGATTTTGAGATTGACCAATCCTTGTCTTGATGCACCTCTGAGCTTCGTTTCCAAGGATTTCTTGGTCTTGTCACCGATAACATGCTATTTGTTGGCTCAATAGGGGGTATTGTTTAAGGGTTTTGGTGAGCTTCCAAATATTAATAACGTTCCGACGCCTATCGTGTGGCACAATGTTCCGACTATGATTCGGGGCTAGTTTGTAGAAGACACAAGGTAGTAGTGTCATAACAGTGAACACAATACCTGTATAAACCAAAGTGCAATCTAAAATATGAGTGAGTGCGTGGGTGAGGGCAGGTGCGTGTGTGCGTGCGTGCATGCGTGTGTGCTGCCGGCTAGCTTGCTGGTGCGTTGTAGGATGCGTTCTCAGTGCATCACCGGCACGTACAGTCTGGCAAACGTCTTCAGCAACTGCATTGCTGTCTTATCTCCAGCTCTGTACAAGTCCCATTGCTGGGCAACCTTTCCCTGGGGGTCTCGGTATCTTTTTTTGGTGCCTTCGTAACTTCCCCTCGGACACCAGTCGCAGGGTGATTTCGATCTGAGAAATATCCAGGTCAAATGTAATATTGTTATGTACATGGCAACATTATATTAAGTTTAAAGGGGAAATGAAGCACAGATCGGCCCTTCTGTATAGATTAGTGAACTACATAGACACCCACAAGGGCGTAAGGAACCATCACGCCTCACTGATTTCTTTTGTAGCTACTCGCCAACCTCAAAGGGATGCTCCCTATACCCAACAGCATTCGCAACGATGTAGGCTGTTATGCCCATGAAAACATTGTATAGAACAAAGACTACGCAGTTGGTGTTTTTGTGTTCTCGAGCAATTGCCAGTTATTACCATGATATCTCAGTATTTGAAATTTAGTATATTTTAGCATGTTTTTTTTAAATGGTAACGTAACATTGGCCGTGTTAAGAAAACACTATTAATAAATATAGACCCATAAAATATACTTATCAGGTAACCTTTTTCTGAGGGGGTAAACTTAGATGTGTTCCTATAATGTGATACTTTCTGTCATAGAACTCCTAAACGTGAGCATTAGACATCTATGTGAAGTTGAACATTCGTATTGCTTGCGTATTTTACGCCAGTGCACTTGTAGTTTGAATAATTACATCATTATAATTTCTTGTAATATTTTAGAAGTTTTGCAAGGACAATGTTATATTCATGCTTGGAACATACTAGGACGTATTTATGTGTGGTACTGTATATGTCATACATGTTTTCTGTTTCCAACTAAATTTTCTGATCTATATGTTTGGTAATAGGCAGTGACTAGTAAACAAGTCGACCTCGCATACAATGATTACACCGCTCAAACAAAGCACCTGCTCTGTGAAACAATACACGCCTAACAAGCCAATAGCGCTGATTGCGAATGACGTCACGCGCTGGCATGAATATTCATCTATCTTACATCCGGGCAGTCAGTCGGACAAACAGCTCGAGCCGGTGAAGCTGTGGCGTCCACTGGATCTGGGTGCTCGTTAGTTGGGCCATTTCCACCAATAAAGTGTAACGAGCAGATGTAGGTGTGCTTGGTAATGTTATCGATTCCAAACCGGTCCCGTTTGCATGCTCTGACCCACCGCTCTGATTTTGCGCGGTCAATATGTGGTTTCGGAAACGGCATGAACGTCACTCCTTTCATGTTTTCTCGGTGGCCGTAACGGGAATCGCTACGGCATACTCCATAACAACAGTGTTTTGTTGTCACCATCCTTCACGGGTGCTTTTCATACGCACCGCTGACGATATTTATTCAATTTACAACTTGTGGCACTCGCAATTTGCGGCAATGCATCCACTGTCCGACCGGAGGCTTGTCCGACTTCTAAGATGGCCGCTGCGCAAGCGCAGTCGCACAATCTAAATTTAGCCCTATGGCTCAATTGCAACAAGCGCTATTGTCATGGCTTCCTCAAGTCTTAACAAATCAAAGACAAGCAAAATGAAGAAATCTGCTCAATAAAGCATTTCAAGAGTAGAGAGCTGATTACTGCCTCAACACATTCTCACAGCACACAAATCAAAGACAAACAACATGAAAAGATCTGCTCAGTGAAGCAATGCAGGAGTAGCAAGCCAATTACACTTTCACACTTTCTTAACGGACACAAATCAAAGATAGGGTTAACATGAAAAGATAACAAAGGGAGATTATGAAATTACCATGACACCTACCCTTTCTAACGTACATGTAATATTTTAAAGCTGATTCTTGTGTATTGTAATAATAAATTGGTTATGTAATTGTGACTTTAGCAATAACAACAATAGCATAAAAATGGTTTTCCTAAAAAATAATTAGAAATTGGGAAGACAACTACAGAAAACTACAACTTGAGACAGCCTCAATGCTCAAACTTGAGCAACTATTGACCTCAAACTTAGACAACTATTGACCGTTCATGGGATAAGTACTTGCGGTAAGGTAGGAAGTAAGAATAAGATCACGACAGATCGTCAAAACGTCTTAATTGCATTGCATATTGTAACATACAGATGGATGCAACTTCATTATTTCTGGTTAGATCACATTATTTCTGGTTAGATCACATAAAAAGGCCAAGATCACTCCTCAAACAGGCCGAGATCACTCCCCGAACAGGCCGAGATCACTCCTCAAACAGGCCGAGATAACTGCTGCACAGGCCGAGTTCACCGAAACAGGCCGAGGTCGCGAAAGGCCGAGATCACTGTGAAAATGTCTTGAGACTGAGCTTAGCCTAAACCAGTTTTGCTAGTTTAACCTGGGATTGGGTTAAACTAGGCTTTACTCTATTTGAGAACTCAGGATGATATTATCAGGGGACATTCTCGATATTAGTACAGTTGGTACGTGGATTGATGGTGGTTTAAACTTTAATATTATTGATGTAATTAAAATTTTTTAATTGCTCTAAAGTTTAAATAAGTGCCAATTTGTGTAGCTATCACTGTAAGTTAACCAGGTGATAATTATGCGATTGGTACGTTCTATGAACATACCAATCGCATAATGACTGAAACAACTTTTCTGCACATGACCGATACAAAGGTTTCCCTTCAGATGGTAGTATTTTTTCCAGCCAGACACCTTAAGTTAATACGAAGTTAATATCCTCCCTATTCGTAGTTCGCGCAAAATCCAACATCCGGGTCCCTATGCCTCCAGCTGACATTCATTTTTATGGGCGAGCGCAACAGTCGTAAACGTAAACGCTGGTTGTGGATATGGCTTGTCATCCCAAATCAAGAAAAATTTAACAAAAGTACATCGAGTCATTGTTTGGGGATGTAAAAACACGGTATTTGCACAAGATAGCACTTGTAGGAGGAAGAGATCCGTACAAAATCGCGAAGAAAGACTGGTCATATGACTTGTTACCAGTTCTGACCATAATCCTTTTATGTGTGCCAGGAAGTCCATAATAAAAGGCACTGTTATTAGTGAGTCATTACCATAACATGCATATGTTGCTCTGACAATGAACAGTGCCATTAATTACTTAACCCGGGGGAGGTTAACAGGGGAGGTTAAACTTGCCAGTATGCTTGATGGAGGTGTAAACTGATTGGCCCAATGCTTTCTACACAGCAGTGCTTGGCCAGCCACCTGTTGTAGCATCTTCACATAGAGATATACTGTTACACGTGAAAGAAGTACAAATTCATTACCAACATTTTTTAGACGTCATTGAATAGTAACTTTAATAGTGCTAGTAGCACTAACATCTTAGTTTGCACCATGTTTAAGGGTGGCAGACCAGCTAAGGCTGTGTGGGAACAGTTTATTAAAGTGGAAAGTAATGAAAAAACAGTTGCTAGATGCAAGCTCTGTTGTCACCAGATGTCATCTAAGTGTTTCCATGTCATTGCTTCATCGCTTATGCAATTAACAAAATCATAAATTTATGCATATGGCATGTATTAGATTCTGACAGTGTCTGACATCAGAAATCTGTCAGAAACCGGTCTATGACAGTTTCTGACATTGTCTCAACAGAAATACCTTCCTGACTGTCAGAAACCCAACCCTGATTTAGATGAGCCTCCTTCACAGGAAGTCGTAGGGCATTTACAGAGACAGATGTAGATCTGACCACCGAGGCCACCGCCTACGGTCAGGAACAACCTAAGTAAGTCATCCTTCAGGATGTTGTGCCAGGAACAGACTAAAACACCCCACCTTCCCCACTTTCCTTATCTTATCTTGAATACTGTGGTAAAGTGAACTTTTAAACCCAAAAGGCAAAACTGGGCAATAATATCGGCTTTGGCTAGAGGTAAGTTCAAAATTGTATGTGAATTATTAAATAAAAACTGAAATGTTAGGCTTTTAAAACAGTTGGTGCTCTTGTTATGCCCAATTATGCCTTCTATTTGTGAAGCAGGTTCAATTCCTGCTGATGTTTTCATACTCAAAACATTAACTGGTTGTTTCACATATTAGCTAGGCTTAACCCCTACCCGAGTTACTACCCAAACAGGTAGTAACTAACAAAGTACTCATATTGTTTGCATGGAATAATGACAGAAATTGTGTTACAGTTTTGACAATTTCAGAAACTATATTTTGCCACATAGTACGTATATACCAGGTACTCTATAATAATGCAGTTACAAATTCCCAACTTCTGTGAAGATTAAGAACCTTTAAAATATTAAATTTTGCATATATCCAAATGTTTGGATATGCAAAATGAATAGTTTGAATTGAATAAGAACTACCCTGAAGATTGTTCAGTAATCTATTCTATTGGCAAAGTTTATGACATTATAGCAACACATATTTTGATTTAATTTCATTTTATATGGTGTTAATTGCAGTTTCATGGAACAGGTACTTGCAAGAGCACTGCCATTGCTGTTTTAAATGGGATTTAATTTTTAACATAACAACTTTGTGTTAGATGAGGTGGAGCCAACAGTTGTGCGATGCAGTACTTTTGTATGTGGCAATGAATAATCTGGTGGCTATACGGAACGACATCCGTCATCTCCATCATACGTTAGATCGACATCACCGACTGGTTCAAAAAGCCCAGGAGACGTGTCCTAGAGTGCCCATCATAGTGCCTGATGTACTCTCGTGTTATGATGAGTGAATAGGAGTTCTAGAAAATGTAGTAATAATAACACTTAAATTACCCAAATTAGAAGATGTCACACGTACAAAAATCAGTACAAACTGAAATTGATGGTCTTTCTGTAGATAATTATTTATCTAAGGAAGACATTTTTTTGAATGCTGATGTTTTGCTGTGATGCATAAATGCACTCCATGGTTGCCTGATATAATTATTGTCAATAACATTGTTCATTCCAGCACCACTGCGAGCCCTGTGCATCAGATGAAGACTCAACTTGAGGCGCCACGACAGAGACCAGTTCCATATACCGGGGTAGTCCTCCTATCCACTGTCCCTTCTCCACCAGGCATGTCTTCATTTCACTTGTTAATTAGGTAATTTAAAAGTCAATGGAACCATTATTTTGTAACAGTTGATCACACTTATGATAATCAGAAAGCTGTACATCTGTGCAATTCAGCATCGAACATAGATCTTAACAGATGTTCATATGTTTAGTGGCAATGCACGTTTAGTGGTGATTCATGTTTAGTGGCAATGCACGTTTAGTGCTGGTACTGAATGTGTAAAGGATAACAATTATTGTATATTATTTCATTGATGACTTGTATCATGAGTACAAATTAATATGATACCTATGGTTCGAATCAGTAATTTTACCAACACCGAATGTACAAGTTTGTTAATTTGTGTGAGGATAATAAAATTGTGACATTACTTAGTTAATTGAAATTTACTTTAATTAAATGTAATTAGTCAGCTTCCCGTGCTTGTTTTGCACCAGTGTCAGCAAGTCAGAGGATGTCTTCTTGGACCATTTTCTGACGGAACATCGCAACAAGTGCAGAAGTGCAGAGACGACTGGTGACGATGGTGGTCACTCGTCTTCGTCATTGCAGTCACCGGACCCAGCCTTGGAGAATCCAATGACTGACATGACTGATGCCAGTGTGACATGCGGAGGTCCAAATCCTCCAAAGGTAAGTAAGCAAGTTAAGTCTGTGTCACACTGTACAGTAACTAGGAAGGCATCATATCAGTCCACATTTCCAGCAGTAGTTAGCAAATTATCCATTACAGACATGTTTATCTGTCTGTGGTGTCTCAGTACTTGTAGATGCCACAATAGCATGTTTATACCGGAAAGGTTTCTATGGTCTTGCTAGTCTTAATTCACAACTTCCATCAGATGATATTGCTTATCTATGAAACATATCATTTTATTCAAATTACGTCAGACAGGTGATCATGCAGTGGATTATTACAGGCACAGTCAATGTTAATATGCTATTACAGAAAAAATGACTCTTCCAAGCAGTAAACATCACAGTGTGAGTACTGGTTCCAATAAGAATAGCAATAAACAAAAGTCTACACCTAAGCTAGCTACTAACATTAGCCATCTTACTCCTAGTAATACCGCTGCCAATTATATTCATAACAGAGGACAAAAAATTTGAACCATACATTCTTCCCTTTAAAATTATGAGGAGTATTGAAACATCACTCTTTCTTGATTATGCAAACATAGCCACTCATATAATTAATAAGCCTGTGGTTTTTGGTGCCGGAACAAGATAGGTGAAATCCACTCTTGCTAACAAATAATATAACAGAAAATCAGTTCAGGTTGATTGTGCAAGGTGAAAATGCGCATCATTTAAACAAATCTGTAGCATTACAAATTTGAACATTCATTGATAGAACTCTCCCCAGACATGCACATGACACAGTGCATGGTGCTACTAATTTAGCCACATTTCCAAATCAGGTAAACACTTCCATGGGTAACTTGATAAATTGTATCACGAAAAGCATAGGTTGGAAAGGTCAGCCTCATTCCAAATTGGGAACAGCATGGGTGGGCATTTGTTGCATCAGAAGATGAGAAACCATTTGCCAATGATCATTCGTATTCATAAAATGCAGCTAGTGAAAATGTACTTACACAGTTGAACACACAGGCTGCTAAGGTATTCCATGATGTCATTGCCCAGTACCTTCCTGTTCCGGCACCAGATGATGTCGTTGCCCAGTACCTTCCTGTTCCGGCACTAGATGATGTCGTTGCCCAGTACCTTCCTGTTCCGGCACCAGATGATGTCGTTGCCCAGTACCTTCCTGTTCCGGCACCAGATGATGTCGTTGCCCAGTACCTTCCTGTTCCGGCACCAGATGATGTCGTTGCCCAGTACCTTCCTGTTCCGGCACCAGATGATGTCGTTGCCCAGTACCTTCCTGTTCCGGCACCAGATGATGTCGTTGCCCAGTACCTTCCTGTTCCGGCACCAGATGATATCGTTGCCCAGTACCTTCCTGTTCCGGCACCAGATGATGGCGGTTACATTGTAAATATATTCCTTACGATATGCACTTGCTTAGATTTCATTCACACACGACAGCCTTATTTCTGTAAACATTTGCATGCAGTGCTAGTGACTACAAACCGTTGCACTGACCAATTAAAATTGTTAGAGTTGTATTTCGCTACTGTACACAAAATTCCTTCTGGTCTATTTACACTCTTCCCCATTAGGAGTTAACAGATGGAGTCAATGTTTTCAGGGGTGTACAGTCCTTACTGCAAAGGTCTCACAAGGCAACTAAATCAGAACAACAGCAGACTGAAAAGGGACACTTACTTAAACTGCTTCATGATCCTAATAAGCATCAACTCTCTTTCCTGGTCGTCCATCAAAAAGTCATCCTTATAAGTCAGGTTTCAGATGGAAGGGGGGTCCCACAGTTCTAAGAAAAAGTGATTATAAGTATACATTTCCTGTATTTAATATGTCTTACCCCTACCAGCCTTAGGTAAAAATTCTACACAATGCTAGAGAACGATGGGGTAGAAAAAAAGATGTATACAAAAAATATGTGGATTGACAATAGGTGAGTTACCTTCAGAAAATGCTAAAATATTGGCCTTCAAACTTAAAAAGTTGGCAATAGCTCGGGCACATAAACAATTAATAAAATGAATACATCATGTAGCGATGGTGGTTGTGAGACTATAGTGAGGCCAGTAATCGATTATGTTACATGTACACCCAAAATTGACTCAGTTAGTCAACAGAAGAGTCATTTTGAGTAAGAGACATTGCATCTTCTTTTAACACAGACATTTTAACACAAAAGTCTGCTGCTGCTTTGTATTATGTTTCAGATGTACTACTAACAAGTAGTTCCAAGCATTCTGGTGGCCCAGCTTTGACAGCAACACAAACTTCCTAAACAATTTGGCATTTAGTTAATAACTGGGTTGTCGCAGTATTTTCCTGTAGCATGTGTTGACAAATGCAATAGGAAAATAATTTCTTGTAGTCGATTGGAACATCTCTACTTGTAATTACCTTGTCTAGGTTGTCATCATAATGTGTGTGATCATGCCTAATGTATTTGTAGTTTTCCAGATGTTACAGGGCAGAGACGACGGAGAGGCCGATGCCGCCTACTTCCACACCAAGAAAACAAACAGCTCTTTTCAGAGCCTTAACATTTTTATTGGTTCATGCTGTTTAACATACTGGCACACGTTTTATTGATGCGTCAGGTGGTAGGTTATGGACAGATATGCTTGTCGAATCTACATTCTGCTTCCACTACTGGCGATTTATACGAAATGGCAAGCATATTTCGTTCATGTCTGCCAGTATTTAGCCTCTCATAAAACAAGACTCTCGTTGTAATCTCCATGAAGTAACCAGTGGATATAGTGGTCACTGTAGGGCACCAGGCTGATTAAAGCAGGGATCTCAGAGCAGTTGTGGGCAAATAGTTACCAGAGAGTGTTAAATTAATCTGGATAGTCACGTCTAATTTGTTGCCGAATACATACAACTACGACTAGTGTGAAAAACTATATTATATGTCAGTCATTACAAAATAAATCACATACTATGTCCTAGAAACTGACTGATACCCAGAAATATTTTGTTCATTGAAAAAAAATTACATAAATACATATATATTATGTTCATTGGATAGAATAATTATATTACCTATACAAGTGTCATGTTGTAGTAGTTTTTCCATATGTGATTGATGATGTGTATTTGAAAAATAAAATAATGTTGGCTTTATTCCAGCACATAAATACATGTGTCTGTTGTCTATCCTGTGCCTAAGAAAACACCCTATGTCTGCAGTAAGATCAGTTCTTTTATAAATTACGAATGTATATACTCTATATTTCACCTCTGGGACATCTGTTTTTTCGAAATGTATCCCAATATCTTGAGGTTTTGCAGTTCAGCCTGGAAATATTTCCCAGAAAAATTGGCTAGCTAAGTCAAATGCATGTAGGATCAGTTTACATTTACAGAAATATTCAGTAGTTTGAATACACACTAAAAGCTACAAACAATTGTGACCCGCCAGTCCAAGATAAGCGCTTCTCATTGACGCTCATCACAAGCTATGAGGCAAAACACTACAGCACCGATTTTTTAAGGAGTTTCCATCGTGAAATCATCCGGTATAGATTAAACTTTCAAATGTTGGTCATTACATGGCATAGACGTTACCTAAATGTGCTTATTTTGATGTTTTGACAGTGAGAAACCCATAGCTAAAATATAGAATGAAAACTTTGGAGCAGTTTTTTCTCCAAACCATTTCGCATTTTCAAGATTCAAATTGCTGTATCTCTGGAAATATTGTGGACACAGTAAACATTGGGGTAACGTTTTTTTCTCTGAATGTGCACTATGACTATATGAATATGCAATAAAAACAACATGTTTGTTTTCGCGAACATCTCGTTTTTGCATGGTGAGTCATAATTTATGTCAACAATTTTCAAAACATGTTCACTATGTAGCAGGTACTATAGTTAAACACTATTGTCATAGAGCTGCCACACTGTGGCAGGTATTTAATAAAAGGGTATACTTGACACATTAGCCATCAAGGGATTGAGGTGTCAACCTGGACAGAGTCCTGGCACTAGCTGGTAAAGCCACATGTTGTTACATAGACTCTGCTATTAAAACATAATTACACCTTTTTACAGGTATGTTACATTATTTACCTTTATGTTATTGTAAACTAAAAGTGCATAGTCTACTTATATGTTATTTTGAAATACATGCTGCGTTTAATTGTTACTTGTTATATTAGTGTTATATAGTCATTGACAATAACTAATTGTCATCTATCAGATATGTCAATAACACTAAGTCTACAGGTGTTTTACTTAATATGTTCTGTGTTTGATACAAGGCATTGATACAGTTGTAGCATTTGTTTCTTGTAGCTATTGTATTGTACATGTACTGGACAGAGTCCTGGCACTGGCTGGTAAAGTCACATGTTGTTACATAGACTCTGCTATTAAAACAGAATTACACCTTTTTACAGGTGTGGAGTTGTGATTCTCTCGAACTACCGAACTGAGCGAACCGCGAGAGTGGCACCCGATGTGTGGCTAGAGAGGTCGCACAGCTTGTTGAAACTTGGGACACTGACTGTAGACAGCCATAGCCCTGGTCAGCCCCTGTGACTGGCAGAGAAGCAGACAGGGAGTGGTGCAGATGTGACTGTCTGGCTACTGCACTGGGCAAGTGCGGTGAAGCGGAACATTGATTGTGTCTTTTGTTGAATGTATTTGTTGTTCTCCATTATGGAGTATGATGCTTAATGTTTGTTAAACTTTGAAATGTGTAATTGTGAAGGTGCAAATTGAATGATTGATTGTTGATTACCTGTACTGGTAAATTACTGGTGAATATGGCTGAAGCTGATGTCATAGTAGTGGAAAGAGATGAGAGGGGTGACATAGTAGAGGATAAAGGGGGTGACATAGATCACCAGTTGCTGGGTCTAATCAAGACCATGTCTACTTTACAAATGGAGAAATTGCTAGGGTCTCTCACAGAGGAGACATCTGTGAAGCAGGAGCCCAGTGAGTCTCCGCATGTTGGATTTTCGCCATATGTATTGCAGGAAATCCCCAAACTGCCCGTATTCTCTGGAACCGATAAGGATGCCGCATATGGGAGGTGGAAGTATGAGGTGAATTGCTTGGTGGAGGAGTCACAGTATACAGAATGTGATATTATCACAAGTGTGAGGAAATCATTGAGAAGCCCTGCTACAGATGAAATGATCTATTTGGGAGAAAAGGCTACACTCGCCAACATTCTCTACAAATTATAATCACTGTATGATACAGTGATGTCAGGTAATACCGTACTAGAACATTTCTACAGCGAACCGCAGCGTGTAGGTGAACATTGTACAAAGTGGTCGACAAGACTGGAAGACCTCTGTCATGTTGTCATGGAAAAGGGTGTTGTGTCTAGGGAATCCATGCCCACTATGTTGCGAGACAGATTCTGGGCAGGCCTCAGGGACTTGCAGATAAAAAATGCCCTTTGCCACAGAAAAGATTCTCTAAACTTTGAGGAGATTGTGATCGAGGCGCGGACCCTGGAGGAAGACTTTGGAAACCAGAATGCAGTGCAAGTTCATGTACAACAAGGGCAACAGACAGAACCAACCTTGCAAGCTCTTGTGGAGAAAGTGGAAGAGTTGGAAGGAATGATCAAGAAGAGACATTCCAGGGCACAGATGAAACAAAAGAAGGAGCCACTTACCTGCAATGATTGCAGTATACCTGGACATCTATCTTTTGGTTGTCGCAAGAAAACCGGCATCGAATGCCACCTTTGCAAACAGAAGGGGCATTTGTCCAAGAGTTGCAGAGTGCATTTAAACTCAAATTGATCCCTTTTGGAGGGCAAAAAGGGGTCAGTAACAGGAAACATAATCACAGCCCTACTTGTGACTTGGTCGGCGGCTCGTGCCAAATTGGGATTACCATTGAGGGTAAATCATGTACAGCACTACTCGATTGTGGGTCTATGGTCACCACGATTGGAAAGCCATTCTTTGACAGAGAGTTGTCTCACCTTACCTTGCAACCCCTGTCACGACTAGTTGACATTGAAGGTGCTGGAGGACAGTCGGTACCTTACCTGGGTTACATTGAAGTTGAGGTGAAGTTGCAGTCGTCTACGGGAGAAAGTGAAGGAATTGCTGTGCCAGCATTTGTTGTGCCCCCTAGTCGGTCGAACAGAATAGTGCCTGTTATAATTTGAACTAATTTCCTGACAGCCTTGAGAGCTTGGAATACCCCATTCCATGATGCAGCCATCTTAGAAGCACTTGCTCACCTTGACCAATCAGAAGTCACAGAACAGGAAGTAGCAGTGTACTCATGTCGCCACACAGTGATCCATGCAAACACATCTATCATTGTGAAAGGAAGAATGGGAGCCCAAAAAGGTTTCTCAGCTGGCATGCTTCAACCAGCAGAAACACTCCCCGGGGGAATACTCATCCCCGCCTCAGTTATGCAAGCTGACAACAACCACCGAGTTGATGTCGTTCTAACGAATGTTTCATGTAGGGAAATGAAAATTCCCAAACTACAGAAGATAGCGACTATGACGAATAGTGTCATTTTAGACAGGGATAAGACTGTTGGAGATTTAACAACACATAGTGATGTGTTGAGTAATGGAGATTGCAGCAAAGGTACAAAGGGTGAAGTACCAGTGAATCTAGATGCCACAAAACTCTCGGAAGAACAGAAGAAGCAGGTACAAACACTGTGTCATGATTTCGGTGACATTTTTTCCTCTCGGACAATGGAGCTAGGCAAAGCTGTAGGAGTGAAGCAGAAAATTCGACTGACAGATGAAACACCATTTCAAGATAGACCGAGACGCATTCCTCCAGCACCTGAAAGAGATGTTGGCATGCGGTGCAATACGTCATTCGCACAGTCCATGGGCCTCGAATGTAGTCCTAGTGCGGAAGAAGGATGAGAGTTTGCGCTTGTGTCTGGACTTCAGGCGTTTGAACAGCCGGACAATCAGAGATGCTTACATGCTGCCTTTTATTGAGTCGACGCTGGACAGGCTATCTGGCGCAAAATGGTTTTCATCATTAGACCTCCAGAGTGGCTACTGGCAAGTGGAAATAGAGGAGTGTGATAAAGCCAAGACTGCATTCAGAGTGGGAAACCTCGGTTTTTATGAATGCAATCGAATGCCGTTTGGTCTCACGAACGCTCCTGCTGTGTTCCAAAGGCTTATGGAACACACTCTAGCTGACTTGGCCAATGTGTTGGTCTACCTGGATGATATTATCATTCATTCATGGACATTTGAGACTCACCTTGAACATCTGCAGGCTGTGTTTACTAGCCTGCGAGCAGCTGGTCTGAAATTGAAACATGCAAAGTGTCATCTTTGCCAAGAGCGTGTGAAGTATTTAGACCACATCATCTCGGAGGCAGGGATCGAAGCCGATTCAAACAAAATAGAGAGTGTAAAGGGATGGCCTATACCGACAACCGTACACGAGCTTCGCCAAGTGCTTGGGTTTTTCGCTTTGTGAAGGGTTATGCTGAAATATGCAATCCCTTACACAATATGTTAAAATGGCAGGAAACAAGACATCTGTAAATAAAACCACCAAGATTGTGATGACCACAAGTGCAATCGCTGCATTTAACAGACTGAAGAAAAGGTTGATAGAACCACCCATTTTGGGATATGCTGACTACAGTCTTCCTTTCGAATAACACGTGGATGCATCCCTACACGGCCTTGGAGCAGTACTGTATCAGGAACAGCAAGGTCAGCAGCGAGTCATAGCCTATGCAAGTCGTGCACTCAAGCCAAGCGAGGTTAATTACCCAGCCCACAAACTTGAATTCCTAGCACTCAAGTGGGCCGTGTCTGTGAAGTACCAGGACTATCTGTACGGACACCAATTTGTGGTCATGCCTGATAACAACCCATTGGCCTATGTCCTGACTTCTGTAAAGCTGGATGCGACAAGTCACCGGTGGCTAGCAGAACTTGCAACTTATGATTTCAGCATCAAGTACCGTTCGGGAAAAAATAATGCTGATGCTGATGCACTCTCTAGAATGCACACCAAGCCTGCACAAGGAGGACACTTACCTGAACCTGTGGTACAGGCTGTGTGTGAGATGGCAGCAATGGAAGAACATGATGGCACATTTGGCCTGATTGAGGTGATGTGCTGCAGCCAAGCAGCTGTAACCTACGAGGAGGAACTGGTAGATGCCGGAGGGACAAAGATCAATGACCCTAATTGGGAGCTCATCCGAAGTAAAGATCCGGTGATCAAGAAGATGCTAATGTTGCTGAGACAGGGCAGCAAACCCAATCTAGATCAACAGCACAAACTAGAGTAGGAATCACCAGAGTTCAAGATATACCTGAAGGAATAGGATAAGCTATGTATACGAGATGGTTTGCTTCACAGAAAGAGAGTACACCAGGACGGTAACGAATCGTTCCAGCTAGTTCTTCCAGCGGCAAAGAGAGACGAAGCAATGATGGGTCTGCATGATCAGTTAGGCCACTTGGGAAGAACTAGGACCCTAGACCTTGTTCGTGCCAGATTCTTCTGGCCACACATGGCAGAAGATGTGCGCAAGAAACTGCAAACATGTGAAGCCTGTATACGAAGAGAAGTCAACCCAGATCGAGCACCACTTGTGAACATTCGCACACACCAGCCGTTTGAGATTGTCTGTATTGATTATCTAACCCTGGAACCATCAAAGGAAGGGATTGAAAATGTATTAGCCATGACTGACCACTTCACTCGGTATGCCCAGGCTGTTCCCACACGCAATCAAACTGCCAAGACCACAGCAAAAGCTTTGTATAACACATTTCTACACTATGGTTTCCACAGAGACTCCATTCGGACCAGGGTAGAAATTTTGAGAGTCATGTCATCAAAGAATTGTGTCAACTTGCAAGGATTGAAAAAAGCCGAACTACACCGTATCATCCAATGGGAAATGGGCAGTGTGAAAAGTTCAATTCACCACTAATGAACATGTTAGGTACATTAAGTGTAACGAAGAAGGCCAACTGGAAGGCTTATGTACCAACATTGGTGCACGCTTACAATGCTACCAGAAACGAAGCAACTGGCTTCTCGCCATTCTACCTGGTATTTGGCAGACACCCACGACTGCCAATCGATCTGGCCATGGGTGTAGAATCAAGTGAACGTCAATCAGAAGTGGCAGACCACATTGATTACACCAAGCAGCTGCGGGAACGGTTGGAATCTTCTTATAAGATTGCTACAACAGAAAGCAACAAGTCTGCCAGGCGTCATAAAAGGCACTACGACAGACGCACTAGAGGAGGAACAGTTGAAATTGGTGATCGTGTTGGTACGGAACGTTAGCTTGCGAGGCCGCAATAAGCTGGCAAACCGGTGGGAAGAAGATATCTATGTAGTGAATGAGCAGCCGGAGAGAGAGATTCCTGTTTTTGTGGTGCAGCGAGAAGGAGGGCGTGGAGTCAAGAGGACACTGTGCCGGAACATGTTGCTACCAGTAAACTTCCTTCCGCTGTCTGCGAAGGAGAAGGAATCTGTGGCGAGAATGCAAAGTTGGCCGGCGGGTGCAAGGACAGAGAGGCGCGGTGGTATGTCTGTACGCGGCTCTGAGAGAGAGGAAGAAGAAGCAACACTGACCGAGTATGAGTCGGAGGATGATGACTGTGTTGGAGTGGTCATGGGGAAGCCACTTGATCCAGAGGCTGGAGAGTTTGTGCCTGCCGCATTAGAACGTGCGTCAGAAGGAACACATGGAGACATGGATATTCCAGATCCCAATTGCGAGATGGAACTACTTGATGAGGATGGATGCAGGGAGTACCAGGTGTCAGATGAGGAAAGGGACGAAGGAGAGCTTGCTGAGGTTGGAGACACGGAATCGGGAGTGTCAGATGAGGGCAAAGGAGAGCTTGGTGAGAATGCAGAGATTCCGGACATTGCTGAAAGTTCACCGTGTCGGGTGAGGTTGCCATCACCAGCTGTGCGTAACCGGCCTAAACGGGAAATACGGAAACCTGCTCGTTACACTGACTTTGCTCAACAAGTACTGACTCCTGCCTTAGCACTTTCCATGTTTAATCAAGGATTTTGTGATGTACTTGCTAAATTGTCATAGACAACATTTGAACATGTGTTCATGAGTAATATGTATTATTGTGTTTACTATTGGAATGTCGGGACGACATTCATTGATGGAGGGGGTAGATGTAGCAGGTACTATAGTTAAACACTATAGTTGTCATAGAGCTGCCACACTGTGGCAGGTATTTAATAAAAGGGTATACTTGACACATTAGCCATCAAGGGATTGAAGTGTCAACCTGGACAGAGTCCTGGCACTAGCTGGTAAAGCCACATGTTGTTACATAGACTCTGCTGTTAAAACATAATTACACCTTTTTCCAGGTATGTTACATTATTTACCTTTATGTTATTGTAAACTAAAAGTGCATAGTCTACTTATATGTTATTTTGAAATACATGTTGCGTTTAATTGTTACTTGTTATAGTAGTGTTATATAGTCATTGACAATAACTAATTGTCACCTATCAGATATGTCAATAACACTATGTCTACAAGTGTTTTACTTAATATGTTGTGTTTCATACAAGGCATTGATACAGTTGTAGCAGTTGTTTCTTGTATCTATTGTATTGTACATGTACTGGACAGAGTCCTGGCACTGGCTGGTAAAGCCACATGTTGTTACATAGAGTCTGCTATTAAAACAGAATTACATCTTTTTACAGGTGTGGAGTTGTGATTCTCTCGAACTACCGAACTGAGCGAACCGCGAGAACTACATAAACAAACATTACATGATCATAACTATATCACAGTGATAGAATAGTCAATAATGATTGTGGTCATTATACAGAAGGAAGGAAGGAAGGAAAATAAGCAAATCAGTTGAATGAAAAACCCTACCAACAAAAAATTATTACATGCACACAACTGATTAAGCAATATGTTTATAATAGAAACGAATTATATTAATTGGCGTTGGTTTCATCTCGATCGGACCATTAAGGCGAAAAAAGAAACCCTAGGGTTTATTTACAAACCCTAATCTTTTTTAACTGCGTCAATTAAATCCACCAACCATTGCAACGAGGTCCCCCGCGACACAAAGACCACTTCCGTCACAAGCAAGTGACAAATGGGAAATATTTTTTTGGGTGTTTTCAGGCTATTCTAACAGGAATTAGGCACCTTTACTTGCATTTTGCTATATGGAGTTATCCATATCCCGAAACACCTCGTCGACACGAATCCAATGATGTGTCTAACTTAGATGTGAGATCACAAATGAGGAAATAATAGGAAATAATACAGCGTGGAAAGTTTAAATTTAGACGAACTGTCAGACTTTTTGGAGAGTGGCCCTCATTTGCACAGTACGTGTACTTTCATCGCAAGTCGGTGTCTTAGTCATGAGCTAAAGATTAATTGAGTTGAACACCAGTGCGTTCAGGATTATACGTTATAAAAGTATATTTATGTACTACGACTACGGGTATTTAATAACTATGGTTATACTGTTATACTGTATAAGGTACAGTCAAGGTACCATTAATTTTATTCCAACTTTTTATTAACAATACGAAGCCTCAACAAATTGCAGTTTAATATGCACTGTATCTGGTTCAAGTAACACTATTATCAAGAGCATTGCGAATAACACAAAACGGGCCCATTTCAAAATAGGCTAATTTTAACGAATGCAGCCGCCAACATGAAGGAAATCACCAACAGACAGGAAACGGGAATCCGGAAGGAAGTTCGTGAACCGGAAGAAAGTTACCGGTATTCATACGCGGTGCGCGCGCAATGTGTAGAACACAATTTTTAAGTATCAGTCTCTTGCCTGGCTCAGAGTCGCGTTTTGGGGTAAGACCACATTAAGGATTCGTCCGCCATTACCCACCGAAAGAGTGCCCTTGAAAATACCGTTTTGGTGTCATGTGTGAATTTTTTTGAGCACTTTGGCATGGCACATGTCAGTCCAGTGAATACTGAATGTACTACTACATTAGATTTTTCACGAGGTAGCAATAAACATATGCTAGTCGCTCGCGTATTCGCACAGCGGCTATTTTGCAGAATGCACCAATATTTCAAAATCCGTCACCAAATTGGGGCGAAATTGAGGGGTGTCAGGTTTGGGTGGATTTTTCTGAAAACTGAGGTATGAGAATTTTACGAGTTTTCCACAGCACTTGTGTCAATGAAGGTTAACTATGGCGTGAAATTTTCAAGAAAATTGTTCGTCAAATTGAGTAGGAAATGAAGGAAGCGTTATAATGGCCGCCTATGTAAAATTTAAATATGGTCTTACCCCAAATTAGAAATACGCCCGTTTTATCACAAAAACTGCCAAAATGTGATTTGAGCGACGGGTGATGGTTTTTCGGCTGTATTTGGAAGCCGGTGTAAACCAGAATATCGTGCAGCTATTGCATACTGTTAGTATTACATCTAAAAGAAGTTTTAAAAGTAATTAATAAGCCAGTTATTAGGTGATATGCATGGAAAATAAAGAGATAATTTTTGTGGCGTGAAAGTTAAAAAGTACATTCCAAGCA
The DNA here is from genome assembly GCA_020002185.1 of Paraescarpia echinospica. Taxonomy (NCBI): domain Eukaryota; kingdom Metazoa; phylum Annelida; class Polychaeta; order Sabellida; family Siboglinidae; genus Paraescarpia; species Paraescarpia echinospica. The sequence continues at coordinate 57,521,268 of CM034534.1, read as the reverse complement.
TGTTCTATGATACTGAGTACCACGAAAGCTTGTGTAAAAAGTGTATATGTGTCAGGGTGTGGAGTTTCTTTTAAATCTACATCATATGCAACAATATTGACATATTTCCAGTAGGATGAATTTCGCCTCAGTTATATCATTTAAATTTTTTTGTAAGCGACATCTATAAATGCGTGTTTCTTAACCCCAATACTAACGTGGGTGTTTCTGCTGTTCCAACTTGTCCTTCCTAATTATATGGCACTTATATACATCATACTTGGATCGCACAATAAGCAATAATGGGCAAGCAGGCAACATTTTGATTCCACCCCCCCCCCATAACGCGGCCCTAATTTTAGTGAAATGTTGGCCACCATAGGAAGCAAGTTGTCCACACACTTCTACTAATCAGGCATCTAGCACCTATTTTTTTATAGCAACATCCATACACTAACTGAGACAAGAAGAACAATTGAGAATCTACATAAATATACCACGAATGTAACAGAGAATATCATAACAGTGTGTGACTCTCCAAATGTGCAGCGACCGCAATGATCCGAATTAGTTCATTTTTAGCCATACAAATTAAAACTGGTCACCTAAGAGAAGGGTCATATGTTGAAATTGTATACATGGACTGGCATGCTATCATTTTCAACGATCATGTACTTTTCAGCTGTAATATAACCGAATCATACCGAAGTTTGCACAAGGCAAGGCAGCTTAAACTAACTGTAGGCTGACGTCAACTACTCTGACAAGAAGCTGTTTTTACCACTGGTATTTTGTACGTTATATCCGTATATTTAACATCAGAAATGTTTGTTAGTACCCTTGTAAGAATTTGGCGATGTTTGAATAAAATATGATTAGGACAATGGACTCGTTGATGTACTTGGAGAGATACTGGGTGCCACAACAGTCAACAACCTTCATCACGTGTCTTGGATGTCCTTGTCAAACGTTTGTTTCTTTCTGAAATTAACTATTTTGCCAGTAGTATCTCTTGTTACCAATAATGTGTGTACATCAGCGAAATATATAGTGGCCAAGTAATTGACGTGTGGCGATGTTTGGACACTCTGTATCAAGCAGAGATCTGCGCCTGTATAAAAGTATGGTTATTTTAAGGGGGGTTAGGACAACAATGTGTGTGACGCAAGATATACGTTCCGCTGGGCATCCCAGTTTTTGTTTCATAATGTACTATGTATATACCTCAATTTACACCCAGCATTTTAGCCCGTTATCTACTGCAAATACCCGCCCCAATTTGAAGACGGATAAACGACTTCTGGGAATCCCAATATAATAATGACCCGTTCGCCCATTAGCACGAGCAGCTGAGCGGTATTGTGTATTCGAGTAATTGCTTCTACTTCCTAAACATTGCATGTAACACGAGCCACGGTTGGTTGAAATTAGTTTTATTATGACCACCTGACATGCCTACATCTACTGATCTAGTGAGCGATTTCATAGGCTGAGCTTAAATTCAGAGAGAGATTCGCAAAGCGATCAGCCAGTGGGTACTGCTGGCTGGCACTGTCGTAATCAACAGCAGCGACCCCTGGTGCGCGAGGATGGTGTGGCCCAGAGTCGCGTTTTGTCAACTTGTTGACAGCCATAAGAGCTGCCACCTAGTGAATATGCATGTGACTAAATAGGACTAAACTACAAAAAAAGTTTAATGTCAGTTTATTTTATGTGTGACGTGTTTCAATATACATGTAAGTTTAATGTTGAATAGTTGTTATAGTAGAGTATTATCTGATAAAAGTGTATCCTTATATAATTTGTTATTTCATAGTTGGCCTGAGAGCCAATCATCTTCTCTACCCGAATCTGGGGTAAAGCCCCCTAGCTACTGGTAACATTGGCTGGAGGCCCTAGTGAGAGGCCAAGCAAATGCTGCCACCTCACGGCGCCTGGATAATCGGGGCTAGCCACTGTGATGTATGGGCTCAGCCTCAGCACATTGTTAGTTTACCCATTGGCGACCATGTTAACGTTTCGTGTGATTATAAGAAAACGTGACCTACAAAGTTTCTTAAACTTCTCACCTGCTGTTATTATAATCTCATTGACATGTTGGCGAGTTTAGTCAAAATCTAATATTTCTAGCTCTCGTAAAATGCCTGTATGTGTGACACCCGTCAATATTTACGAATGGATACAGGCAGTAATCCGGCTAAAGGGTCAACTAGCCAAATTGCTGCCAAATACCCTTCCGCTTAGCAAAATCAGCTACCAATTTAATGCACCATTTTACTGTCAACAGCTTCTACAATCACACCGGGAAATCTTACTAGTCAAATGAATTTATGTCAGAGCAGGTGAATTTTGTAAAAAAAATCATTTCTCAAAAATAAATTGCACTTTTTCGTAGTAGCAGCAGGAAGTCCAACAGTGTCCTGACCCCGTATCGTAATTACGGTAGCTTCGAAAACAAGCATTGTCCGGATGTCCAATCAAAACTAAATATGCACACTCTAGTGGTGGCCTCTAGCGAGTCAGCTAGTGTCACAATATTATTGTTCGTCATACTCTAATTCTAATTCTAATTATTTACATCATAAGGAGCGACTGTTGGCTATGGTTTACGACGGGGTGGGTGCGTATGGCGTTATTGAGTGTTTGGGCTGCAGGATAGGCGACTGAAATCGTTTATAGTCTCAGCCTGGACCTGCGACTCGTTTATTTTATGCCAGTCTACTACTGTCTTTACAAAGTATGAGTTTTTGAATTGGTCGGTGTGGGATGCAGGTACTGTATAACACCTGGTGTTATTGGTTGTTAGGTGTTGTACGAAGTTTGAGGATACGTGATCCGGGAAATGTTTGGGTTGGATGCGTCTTTTATTTATCCTTTGGGCGGCCGAAAGTATGTTTCTGCGGGGATGGCTGGGATATATCCCTCTGCTATTTTGTACACGAATTTAAGTCGTATGTCCCGACGTCTGCTTTGTAGGGTATTGAGTTTTAGGTCTATTAATATGTTTGTGATCGATCCTTCATGTCTGGAGTGGTAGTCGCCGGTAATGAAACGAGCAGCGTGGTGATGGATACGCTCCAGTTTATCTATGTCCCCCTGATGGTACCGGTCCTACACTATGGCTCCGTACTCCAAGGCAGCGCGCACAAGGGCAATATATGCGGTCCGTTTGCTGTTTATAGGACAGTGTCGTATGTTACGCCTTAGGTCCAAAAGTTAGGAAACCAAGCGTGGAGTTTGCTTTTTTAGTTATCGTTGCGATGTGGGAGTGCCATTTAAGGTAGTCGGAGATAGAGATACCAAGACAGGGGTTGCAGCTTACACGTTCTAGGGTGGCGTTATTTAGGGTGTAGAAATTAGTCCAGGAGTTTTAGGCCAAAAAGTCGAAAACAAAAAGCTGATTTTTGCACCACAGAAAGTGTTTCGAATAACATCCAGCTGTATGAATGAGTACCTGGCTATAGACAGTAGTGGACATGTGTGTACGAATAGTCTTCGCACATTAATTGCACCGTGGCTGGATGCTTCCCATTGAAGTCGAGATGGTGTTCGATTGAACAGGTCTGCCAGGGAGTAAAGTGTAAAGCGCTTTCAGCAGTCCTGAGGACTGGATACTGCGCTATATAAGAATTTACCTTTACTTTTACTTTATAAGCGTAAGGTTTACACTATCTTAGTAACTGCAGATATCAGTAGTAAAGGAGGTGGTGTACCGCGTATGCTGGCGCGCCCCGGGGGAAATCCCATGTTAAGAGATAGGGATTTCCCCCAGACTGCGCATTTTCCTCCGGTTATGATTTATGCAAATGAGGTGAACGGATTTTCCTCCGTAAAGTGCAATTGACCAATCACGAGCGAGATGGGCATTGTGGGCGTGGCTAGTTATGCAAATGAGCTTGGAAAAGTAGTCCCGGTCCCCATGTTAAAGCATAGGGAATTTTTATCCCATGTTAAAGCATAGGGAATTTTATCGCAAAGGTATCCGACCACTTTTTGGATTTTTATCCCATGTTAAACATAGGGGATTTTTATCCCATGTTAAAGCATAGGGAATTTTATCGCAAAGGTATGCGACCACTTTTTTGGTTTTTATCCCATGTTAAACATAGGGGATTTTTATCCCATGTTAAAGCATAGGGAATTTTACCGCAAAGGTATGCGACCACTTTTTGGGTTTTTATCCCATGTTAAGAGATAGGGAATTTTTATCCCATGTTAAAGCATAGGGAATTTTATCGCAAAGGTATGCGACCATTTTTTGGGTTTTTATCCCATGTTAAGAGATAGGGAATTTTTATCCCATGTTAAAGCATAGGGAATTTTATCGCAAAGGTATGCAACCACTTTTTGGGTTTTTATCCCATGTTAAGAGATAGGGAATTTTTATCCCATGTTAAAGCATAGGGAATTTTATCGTAAAGGTATGCGACCACTTTTTGGATTTTTATTCCATGTTAAACATAGGGAATTTTTTTCCCATGTTAAAGCATAGGGAATTTTCACCATGTTAAAGGATAGGGAATTTTCACCATATTAAAGGATACGAAGGTTCCGATTTAACCCAAATTGTCCTCTGAAAGCTGTCCTACCAATTTTTCCCATGTAAAAGCATAGGGACTAAAACCCGTACTCGATGACAATGTTATAGCAGAACCAATAGCCTCGTTTTTTCGAACAGAGAAACCATCTTGGAATTTATAGGGAATTTTCTCCATGTTAAAGGATAGGACATTTTGTACATGTTAAAGCATAGGGAGTTCGAGACGTGTCTGACTTGTTTGTTGCGACCGTGAGCGCGCGCACCCTGTATGACGTCATGGTACGCGCAGTAATTTTGTACGAGAGGTGAGTTGGTTAAACAGGTAGTGATTTGGTTAGCCATTGTTTTGAACTTGCGCACTTGAATATAATTCCATCATGTGACGTCATGATGCAGTGACATCATTAAACTATAAACTGCTACGCGCAGTAATTTTGTGCGCGAGGTGATTCGGTCAAGCAGGTAGTCATTTGGTTAGCCATTGTTTTTTAGCTTTCGCGCTTGAATATAACCCCATCACGTAACGTTATGGTCAATATTCCTGTAAAATTTAATTCTAGAAGTTTCTTTAGTACTTTTGTCAACACACTACAAAACTGACGCTACTGTGTGCTACTGTGTCCTGGAGACGTGTCTGGACTTGTTTGTTTGTTGCGGGCGCGAGCGCGCTCGCGTCCTGTATAACGTCAAAGCTATCATTGTGATTTGGTTAGCCAACATTTAGAACTATATTAGAAAATTCAATCACGTCCTTCAGAGTAAAACATCGTACATCACACTACAGCTATATTACGCTATAATCAAACTGGTATGAACCGGTAACCAAGCCCAAGGCTCTATGTGTTGGAACAACATCCGTGTATTTGTCTCGTGTTAAGCCATAGGGAATTATAAAACAGTTACTTATCTGTTGAAACTCTCAAACGGAAATGCTGAACTAGTGGAGCGTGTACCATCGAAAGAGGGCTTTTGGGGACTTGGTCGTGGCTACAAAAATGGTCGAAACACTCTCGGAAAACTATTGTGCAGTATCCGCGACAATTACTTGTAGACACTGCGTTGTATAATATCTATTGTTCATTGCAAGACTCTGTGTCATAGCAGTGACAAAACAATGTTCAGTCTCTGGTTCTTGCAGTTATGGAACGTGACATGTAAATACGTTTGTGTTGTAATAAAATGTGCAAACCTTATCTTGTGTATTTACTTATGTGTGTGTGGTGGTGTGTGTGTGTGTGTGGTGGTGGTGGTGGTGTGTGTGGTGGTGGTGGTGTGTGTGTGTGTGTGGTGGTGGTGGTGGTGGTGTGTGTGTGTGTGGTGGTGGTGGTGTGTGTGTGTGTGTGTGTGTGTGTGTGTGTGTGTGTGTGTGTGTGTGTGTGTGTGTGTGTGTGTGTGTGTGTGTGTGTGTGTGTGTGTGTGTGTGTGTGTGTGTGTGACTACTCCATCGTCGACACACTTCCGCGAATGTTAGAACTGTAGAGTCAGCCATTACAGTCACATGACTTGAGGTGTGACGGAACTTCTAGCGTAGCGCTTCATGTTTATAAATACGCGGGTAACCAATTCACTAGTCGGTCCGGATACTTGGTTGCGGTATTGTTCTAGACAGTCAACCAGTCTTTAATCAACCTCATCCTCCATTAGTGTCAGAACAATTTGTTCCATAGTGTTTCGCCACTGTTTCGAAACGGAGTCTTGCAACCAAGTATTGATATTACACAACTGTTCGGATGTCACGTCAGATAGCTTCACACCTGCATCTAACAAAACACTCAAACAGTCTTTCACCATCTAGTTGGTCTGAGTTCATGTGCGTGTTGTGTGTTTCGTACCACGTGTATGTATCTATGTATGTCTCTATGTATGTATCTATGTATGAATCTATGAGTTCATTTTCGGTTACCAATGCCAGGTTAGGTGTTTTACGACAGAAGCAAGTTTGGAAGGTTTTACCAAAGAAGCACGAATTTAAATACTATAGTACGAAAAAAGATAAAAACGTTCTAATGGACATTTGTACACTTGATCCTTAATACGGTAAACTATATAAATACTGGTACATCTTATCTGGGAGGTTATTATGTGTCTGTACTGTTCTAACATGACACTTCACTTTCCTCGGACAATGTAGATAGCGAGCACTGCACCATCTTGTATTGATATACGGTCTTTGGTGTCAAGGCCACTGGCAGTGAGTTGACAACATGGTTCGCATATATATATATATATATACATATATATATATATATATATATACATACATATATATATATATACATAATACATACATATATATATATATATACATACATATATATATATACATACATACATACATATATATATATATACATACATATATATATATATACATACATACATACATATATATACATACATACGTATAGGTTAAGAAAATTGTATTCGGTGGACTGAAGAGAATCATGCAAGGTTGGTTCTTGCAACTCGTTGCTGTAAGTGTTTGATGTTTCAATTGTCAGACAAATTTGTTTGCATGATTGGTTCGTACCTCTCGCTAGTCAAAGTTTGCTTTGTGGATTCAGTAAAGACACAAGATATGGTTTGCACAGTTTATTCGTGAACTATACACAGACATTACCATGTAACGTCTCTAGTGAACTACACATACATACGTAACTGTATACAGACATAAGTGGTTAACGTATGTGTACTGAACTACACATACATAACTAGCTGACATCTCTACTGAACAATACACAGACATACTTATCCGAATTCATTTAGCATTATACTCTTTTGTGAAAATGGGGTTGGCTCTGAAAAGAGCCGTTTTGTTTCTAGATTTACCGTGTAGAGAACCTAGCGTGTGCTGATATATCTCGTCACTGCCTTCGTTCTCTTACTACCGACGTGCTTATCTCTTCAACAGATGTCAGAATATCACACTGCCTTTGTTTCCTGTATGATCTGCCACCTTTCGTTGTTGTGTACATTCTACTCATCAGTCCGTGCTTGACTTTTCTAATCTATCATCTGCGCATGTGTAGTTTGACCTGTGAAGTCGGTGATCTTTCGGCACGCCCACGTGACCGTTATGTACTATCCTACAATCCATAATCTTTCGGCACGCCCACGTGACCTTTATGTTCTGTCGAACTGGTATAAAAGACCTGCGTCAGCTATTGTGGCCATTATATCTGACATCTTGAAAATGGGTTCTATTTCATCAACCGACAACGTCCGAGATATTGCTACCGACAATGTCCGAGATATTGCTGGAGGTAACAAGCGATGGCACCCGGCGACCGACCCGTGTGACTGTCAACCTGCTAAGCGAATGTCTCCGTCACTGACCACATACAACCACTGCAAGGAGATACGACCCCTCTTGAGGTTGTCTGTCGAGAAACTCCGCGAGATACGCAATACACGCAAGACCCACAACCCGGAGTCTTACCTCCGACGCTCCGTGTTCATCAAGAACACACTGTCCCGGATAAAGCCCGAACAACAACGGGAACTCGTGTGTTCATCATCATCATCATCAGGATCATAAGAAAAAATCGACGAGATACCAAGAAACGGTTCTTTTCAGAGCCAACCACATTCTCACAAAAGAGTATTAGCTATTCTCATAGGTTAGAAATTTCGTGTACGTTCGGCACGCCCACGTGACTTTTCGGCACATTTACTAACTATATCAGCGCGGTGTTTTGCCAATCGGATCGTCATTCGTATTACGACGACACCACGGCTAACATCATCATGTTGAATATTATCATATTACTGCCCTCGCGATTCATCAGACTCGAGTTATATGATTCGAACGAGCGCTGCCGATGAGGAGTCCCTACCGATCCCGAGACAAGTACCATCATCGCGAAGACCCTTCACCTGCCTGGATTTTGGGACATCGTTCACACGGAAAGATTGTTGGAAGAGGCGCATCACCAGCGGATGTTGTCCTCGTGTGAAAAAGAGGACGGCCGATGAAGCCAAGTTGTATACGCCAGTGGTGAGTCATACTTTATATTGTTTTATTATATACTTTCACCTAAAACCTCGTCCCTCGTGTCTATACTTTCCCTAAAATGGCGTCCCTGTATATGTTTACTTCCGTCAAAATGGCGTCCACAGTGTCTTTACTTCTGCTAAAACTTCGCCCCTTTTTATACTTTATGATCATACAACTTGTCACCTTACTTCCTATCACGTAACTTCTTATCATTGTTTCCTGCCGGTCCTTGTATTACCGTTCCTGCTGGTCCTTGTATCACCGTTTAATGTTATTGAAATATTCTTGCAGGACTACATTGAAGGTCCGTTACCACCAAAGCGGCAACGAATGGTCTCTGTGTCGACAGAGACGATTAACGACAGCAGAACATTATCGACACCAACTTCCGTTCCTAACGACGTCACAACTTCTGCCCATGCTGCCAATGTCGCAACTTCTGCTCCTGACTTTGCTGGTCAGAACTTTACCATTGATTTCCCTGTGACCAAAATGAAGAAGACGCTTGGACGTCAAATAGCATGTAGCATCTTTGAACTATCAAGACGACATTGCCGTGGTTGCGAGATAGATCATCCTAGTAAATTTCATCACGATTGTATGTTATCTGATGACATTCAAATTTGCATGCACTTTGACGAGGCTGTGGAGGTCATTAATTCAACTGCAGTGGTGAAAGACTGTTTGAGTGTTTTGTTAGACGCAGGTGTGAAACTATCCGACATAACAGTCGAACAGTTGCGTAATATCAATAATTGGTTGCAAGAAGCCGTTTCAAAACAGTGGCGAAACACTATGAAATAAATGGTTCTGACAGTAATGGAGGGTGACCTGTAAATAACTTTCTTTTGTCTTGTATACGGTTAAACTTTGCAAGACTATGTATCAATGTTTAGTCTCTGGTTCTTGTAGTTATGGAGTGCGACATGTAAATACGTTTGTGTTGTACACGAATCAAAGGTGCAATCCTCATCTTGTGTCTTTTTCATAGTGTAATGCAAAGCATATGTTGGGAACCTTACTAATACCCTTACACAACACAACTTAAGAGACTATCCGTATTGTCAACAGCAAGCATACCAAGGGCAGTGATCATAGGGACAGGTATAGAGATATACATATACATAGATTCATACATTCTGGACTTGTTTGTTTGTTCCGGGCGTGAGCGCGCGCACCCTGTATGACATCATTAAACTGCTACGCGCAGTAATTTTGTGCGCGAGGTGAGTTGGTTATACAGGTAGTGGTTTGGTTAGACCTTGTTTTGAACTTGCGCGTATGTAATGTAATCCTATCATGTGACGTCATGGTATGTGCAGTAATTTTGTAAGCGAGGTGAGTTGGATATACAGGTAGTGCTTTGCGGTTATCGCGTGGCATCCCTCCTCTTTCAGGCAAATAGACGGGTTATCGCGTGGCATAATAGACACGAGTTGCACAAACGAAACACTAAACTTAGCCCAACAGGTTGCACATGCACGAATTGAACATAGACCAACTAGTGGGACAAACGAGACACTAAACTTAGACCAACACGTTGCACGAACCAAACTATAGACACGAGTTGCACAAACGAAACACTAAACTTAGCCCAACAGGTTGCAAGAATTGAACTTAGACCAACTAGTTGCACAAACGAAACACTAAATTTAGCCCAACAGGTTGCACGAATCAAACTATAGACACGAGTTACACAAATGAAACACTAAACTTAGGCTAACAGGTTGCACGAATTGAACTTAGACCAACTAGTGGGTCAAACGAAACACTAAACTTAGACCAACACGTTGCACGAATAAAAAAAGTTGGGGTTAAGCTCGCGAAAATTTAAACAACCACCAAGGTGGTTGTATAAATTTTCTGAAAATTTTCTGTTTTTCTCCCAGAGGGACAAAACATAAAATTTTCGCGAGATTAACCCCAACTTGTTTTCTCTATCTAACCTAATTAGATATTTTTACCCGCTAGATGGCGCCATCATGTGACGTAGTACTCCGATTATCCACTAGGGGCGCTACGTCGGAAGTGACGTCGTACCGGAAGTTACTTGACTGTCAATGCAGCCTCCACTAGGGACGCTACGTCGGAAGTGACGTCGCACCGGAAGTTACTTGACTGTCATGGCGGCCTCTATGCTTCCGGTATTCCCGGAAGTGTGTTAACGAATAGAGATCTATCATGGCTGGTAGATGGCAATACTCTGACTAATTACATTGGTGTCCGTTGAGTGGCGTCGGATGTCGCCTCTCTCATGAACGTGCACAGTTTTTGTGTTAAGGGAAGTCACGTGATGTAGGTTCGGTCTGATTGGTTATGCAAATGAGATGATGCTGAAAACTAGTGTATATACCATACTTCCGACGATTCTGGTCTTTCCTTTTTTGACTCTCGAGAAGGTCGTATCGTGTCTGATCGCTCGCACTATTTATAAATATAGAATTGTTACGTTGTAAAGACGGATGTTTCATATACATATGATTTCCGTTAAAAGAAGCGATACCTCATACGAGTCCAATGGTCGTCTCGATGGACATGAATCCGAACAGATGATCGTCTCTTGATATGAAGGTATGTGATGTTTGATTCTTGTCGCTCGTTGATCTAAGTGTTTGGTGTTTCGTTTGTCCGACAAGTTTGGTTCTTGTCACTATTTGGTATAAGTGTTTGGTGTTACACAGATATCGTAGTGAGCGTCAGGACAAGCGATTTCAGCAATGTAGCGTTTGTTGACAGTGCACAGCGACTGAGGACACTGTGTCGTTTCAAGTTGTCTCGACGTGTGAAATGTCTCTTGCAATCTGGGTACTGGAAGGCTGCACGTGATGATGATGATGTAGGCTTGTTGGTAGCTGGTAGACTAGTCCATAAGCTCATGATGTACGTGTTTACTGTTCAAATGTAAAGAACGGAATGGTTCTTGGAACACGTAGTCTCATGCGATGTATCGTCCGTAGTCTCATGCAGTGTCTCGGCTGTAGTCTCTTGCACTAAGTTTGGTGTCACGCGATAAACTAACGAATTGTCTGAAAGAGGTGAGATGTCACGCGAAAAACTGTCAACTTTTTTTCTTTTGTGAGAATGTGGTTGGCTCTGAAAAGAACCGTTTAAACAACTAAAACTGTTAAAACATTATTGGCAGCGTCACCTCAAGAAGAGGTGGTACCAAAGAAAACAACACAAACAGCAGCGACGATAAACATCCGTTGAAGAGATAAGCACGTCGTTAGTAAAGGGACAAAAGCAGTGCTGTGATATTCCGACATCCGTTGAAGAGATAAGCACGTCGGTTGTAAGAGAACGAAGGCAGTGACATCAGTACACGGTACCGACAGTCACGGCGACAGTTCCGGCCCCGGCCCCGACAGCTTGCAGTGTTGGCACACTACCGACCTCGACAGCTGCCCTTCATCTGTCCGGACTGTGGGTCGTCGTTCACACGCTGAGATAACTGGAAGAGACACATCGCTCGCGGTAGTTGTGACCGATCAAAAAGGACAAGAATAAATTACCACATTACCGAGTGATATATTCATATCATACTGAAGGCACCTAATAATGTGTATAATTTCTTTTTATTGCAGTTCGACAGAACATAAAGGTCACGTGGGCGTGCCGAAAGATTATGGATTGTAGGATAGTACATAACGGTCACGTGGGCGTGCCGAAAGATCACCGACTTCAGAGGTCAAACTACACATGCGCAGATGATAGATTAGAAAAGTCAAGCACGGACTGATGAGTAGAATGAACACATTCGAGTGATGTTTGTTGAAAGATAAAACCCGTGCGTTTGATTTGTTCTTCAGTTTGTATCGACGCAAGAAGTGTGAAATATGGCTCCAAAGACAACAACGAAAGGTGGCAGATCATACAGGAAACAAAGGCAGTGCTGTGATATATTCTGACATCTGTTGAAGAGATAAGCACGTCGGTAGTAAGAGAACGAAGGCAGTGACGAGATATATCAGCACACGCTAGGTTCTCTACACGGTAAATCTAGAAACAAAACGGCTCTTTTCAGAGCCAACCCCATTTTCACAAAAGAGTATAATGCTAAATGAATTCGGATAAGTATGTCTGTGTATTGTTCAGTAGAGATGTCAGCTAGTTATGTATGTGTAGTTCAGTACACATACGTTAACCACTTATGTCTGTATACAGTTACGTATGTATGTGTAGTTCACTAGAGACGTTACATGGTAATGACGTCTGTGTATAGTTCATGAATAAACTGTACAAACCATATATTGTGTCTTTACTGAATTCACAAAGCAAACTTTGACTAGCGAGAGGTACGAACCAATCATGCAAACAAATTTGTCTGACAATTGAAACATCAAACACTTACAGCAACGAGTTGCAAGAACCAACCTTGTATGATTCTCTTCAGTCCACCGAATACAATTTTCTTAACCTATACGTATGTATGTATATATATATATGTATGTATGTATATATATATATATGTATGTATATATATATATATGTATGTATGTATGTATATATATATATGTATGTATATATATATATATATGTATGTATTATGTATATATATATATATGTATGTATATATATATATATATATATATGTATATATATATATATATATGCGAACCATGTTGTCAACTCACTGCCAGTGGCCTTGACACCAAAGACCGTATATCAATACAAGATGGTGCAGTGCTCGCTATCTACATTGTCCGAGGAAAGTGAAGTGTCATGTTAGAACAGTACAGACACATAATAACCTCCCAGATAAGATGTACCAGTATTTATATAGTTTACCGTATTAAGGATCAAGTGTACAAATGTCCATTAGAACGTTTTTATCTTTTTTCGTACTATAGTATTTAAATTCGTGCTTCTTTGGTAAAACCTTCCAAACTTGCTTCTGTCGTAAAACACCTAACCTGGCATTGGTAACCGAAAATGAACTCATAGATTCATACATAGATACATACATAGAGACATACATAGATACATACACGTGGTACGAAACACACAACACGCACATGAACTCAGACCAACTAGATGGTGAAAGACTGTTTGAGTGTTTTGTTAGATGCAGGTGTGAAGCTATCTGACGTGACATCCGAACAGTTGTGTAATATCAATACTTGGTTGCAAGACTCCGTTTCGAAACAGTGGCGAAACACTATGGAACAAATTGTTCTGACACTAATGGAGGATGAGGTTGATTAAAGACTGGTTGACTGTCTAGAACAATACCGCAACCAAGTATCCGGACCGACTAGTGAATTGGTTACCCGCGTATTTATAAACATGAAGCGCTACGCTAGAAGTTCCGTCACACCTCAAGTCATGTGACTGTAATGGCTGACTCTACAGTTCTAACATTCGCGGAAGTGTGTCGACGATGGAGTAGTCACACACACACACACACACCACCACCACCACACACACACACACACACCACCACCACCACCACACACACACACACACACACACACACACACACACACACCACCACCACCACCCACACACACCACCACCACACACACACACCACCACCACCACCACCACACACACACCACCACCACACACACCACCACCACACACACACACACACCACCACCACCACACACACACACCACACACACACACCACCACCACCACCACACACACATAAGTAAAGACACAAGATAAGGTTTGCACATTTTATTACAACACAAACGTATTTACATGTCACGTTCCATAACTGCAAGAACCAGAGACTGAACATTGTTTTGTCACTGCTATGACACAGAGTCTTGCAATGAACAATAGATATTATACAACGCAGTGTCTACAAGTAATTGTCGCGGATACTGCACAATAGTTTTCCGAGAGTGTTTCGACCATTTTTGTAGCCACGACCAAGTCCCCAAAAGCCCTCTTTCGATGGTACACGCTCCACTAGTTCAGCATTTCCGTTTGAGAGTTTCAACAGATAAGTAACTGTTTTATAATTCCCTATGGCTTAACACGAGACAAATACACGGATGTTGTTCCAACACATAGAGCCTTGGGCTTGGTTACCGGTTCATACCAGTTTGATTATAGCGTAATATAGCTGTAGTGTGATGTACGATGTTTTACTCTGAAGGACGTGATTGAATTTTCTAATATAGTTCTTACAAATGTTGGCTAACCAAATCACAATGATAGCTTTGACGTTATACAGGACGCGAGCGCGCTCGCGCCCGCAACAAACAAACAAGTCCAGACACGTCTCCAGGACACAGTAGCACACAGTAGCGTCAGTTTTGTAGTGTGTTGACAAAAGTACTAAAGAAACTTATAGAATTAAATTTTACAGGAATATTGACCATAACGTTACGTGATGGGGTTATATTCAAGCGCGAAAGCTAAAAAACAATGGCTAACCAAATGACTACCTGCTTGACCAAATCACCTCGCGCACAAAATTACTGCGCGTAGCAGTTTATAGTTTAATGATGTCACTGCATCATGACGTCACATGATGGAATTATATTCAAGTGCGCAAGTTCAAAACAATGGCTAACCAAATCACTACCTGTTTAACCAACTCACCTCTCGTACAAAATTACTGCGCGTACCATGACGTCATACAGGGTGCGCGCGCTCACGCTCACAACAAACAAGTCAGACACGTCTCGAACTCCCTATGCTTTAACATGTAAAAAATGTCCTATCCTTTAACATGGAGAAAATTCCCTATAAATTCCAAGATGGTCTCTCTGTTCGAAAAAAACGAGGCTATAGGTTCTGCTATAACATTGTCATCGAGTACGGGTTTTAGTCCCTATGCTTTTACATGGGAAAAATTGGTAGGACAGCTTTCAGAGGACAATTTGGGTTAAATCGGAACCTTCGTATCCTTTAACATGGTGAAAATTCCCTATGCTTTAACATGGGAAAAAAATTCCCTATGTTTAACATGGAATAAAAATCAAAAAAGTGGTCGCATACCTTTGCGATAAAATTCCCTATGCTTTAACATGGGATAAAAATTCCCTATCTCTTAACATGGGATAAAAACCCAAAAAGTGGTCGCATACCTTTGCGATAAAATTCCCTATGCTTTAACATGGGATAAAAATCCCCTATGTTTAACATGGGATAAAAACCCAAAAAGTGGTCGCATACCTTTGCGATAAAATTCCCTATGCTTTAACATGGGATAAAAATCCCCTATGTTTAACATGGGATAACAATCCAAAAAGTGGTCGGATACCTTTGCGATAAAATTCCCTATGCTTTAACATGCGATAAAAATTCCCTATGCTTTGACATGGGGACCGGAACTACTTTTCCAAGCTCATTTGCATAACTAGCCACGCCCACAATGCTCAGCTCGCTCGTGATTGGTCAATTGCACTTTACGGAGGAAAATCCGTTCACCTCATTTGCATAAATCATAACCGGAGGAAAATGCGCAGTCTGGGGGAAATCCCTAACTCTTAACATGGGATTTCCCCCGGGGCGCGCCAGCATACGCGGTACACCACCTCCTTTACTACTGGTATCGTCTAATAATCTTCACCTTTTATCTACTCCCACTCATCATCCAGAAAATCAGGATCAGCAAGACCATCCTCAACATACTCATGGCCTTCACCCTACTCATCTACATCCTCATCCTCTACACTATCATCCTCAAAATCCTCCTCCCAGTATCCTCCATTTCGACACCCTCCTCGTCTCCAGCCTGAGCCTCTTCTGTCTTTGTGTGCGGCTTACAGCAGCCCTCCTCGCCAGAGCAGTTGCAGTATGACGTGCACGAAAGGTGTTCTTTGTCGCAGCCATAAACCTCCGTGCTGCATTTCTTGCCCTGTGCCCTACTCTCACAATTAATCACATCATCCAAGTGTGGTGAACTAGGTCAGCCAGAGCAATAACAGAAGAGGGGGCGCCATCCCGGATCTCCCACACATCGGGTGGGGCTTGTTGGTCTGCCGCTTTCCACAGCATGACCTGCAGATGGGCCCGCGACACGTGCAGGAACAGGTTGGTGGATGTTGGAGGCAGGGCCTTGACGTTGGGACTTTCTTCTTCTTGGTGAAGAGTGCGAAGTGGGCAGACTCCATGGATATCCCCGATGACTGACCATACAGAATGATGAAGAAGGTTTTCGCCGTCTCCATCAGATCCGCCTGCGTGCCACTCACCTCTCCCAGCACATCTTCCAAACCTGGGAAGTCCCCAGTGAGCAAGGTGTTTAGTGTGTTGATCTTGCCTTTGGCATACGGATATGAGGTCGAGTCGAATCCGCTGAGGGGTGTGCATGCCAAGCACCTGCAAACACTGTGGCGTTGATATCCAGTACTATTCCATCCCACCGCTCCATCTGCACCTTGCACTCCAGCTCCTCCCGATACACCCAATAGACCACCAGGACAAACATGCCTGTGCCGTCGCTAAATACAGGGATCACGCTTTTGCCAGAGTTGGCAGCCTAAATGACATAGGAGATCATGGTGATGACCGCCTCATCATGGTCAAACGCACCATAGCCACGAGTCTCCATTGTCATGTTCTCTCCTGCACTGAAGGTAGACAACACGCTCGCCTAGCTCCGCTTGTTATTCTTGCTCTTCAGGATTGCATCTCTTTTGGGCAGAGGACTGGTGATGAATAGCTTTTAGATGAGGGTAACTTCATCAGCCCGCCGTATTACCTCGTGATCGTTTGCAGATACATATTGGTACTTGTCGAAGACAATGCTTTTCTCAGTACCATCTGGATAGTGACTCAGCCGACCTTGGATGGATGCGATCAGATCTCAAGGACTGCCGTCGTGTGGCCACACGATACTTTACAACAGCTGCTGAACATCCACGATGACAATTTCCACAGCAGTTGGCGAGATCTCGAGCACACCCAGACGCTTGACCAGCCCCAATTTGTTGGCTTTGCGAAAACAACCATGCTCGTCGATCAGCGATGGAGGCATTGCACACAGCTCGTAGTTGAACCTTATCCCAAGCTCCATCTGCCGTCGCTGACCAATCATCAATAGCCGGAGAAAAATCAAGATCGATGACTTCACTTGAAGAGGCTTCTCGAGTCAGCTCGAGACTCGCAGGACCAGACTGTAGTGGCAGTTGATGAGCAGGTGATTGCATTCTGCAATTAAACGTGCCCAAGAGATGTTAGCTGAGGCTGCTGGGAGGAGCAGAACTGCCAAGCTGTGGGTGCAGTACATCGTTGGTCGGCCTACTCAAACTCTTCATATTGTCCACGCGCATCGGCAACCTTTTCTTGCACCTGGCTTGTATAGCGGAAATGATTCCAGTAATCAACGCCGCTGGCCACTTCACTTACGCCAAATGTGTCCGTCTCTACCTTCAGCAAATGGGAACTCTGAAGTAGGTGATGCCTAAAGCTGAGTTTAAGATGTTTGCTGAGAAGGGGATGTTCGTTGCTAGAAGGACAGATCATTTCTATGGCGGTAAGTTCATGGATCAACTGATCGAGCAATGTCTTATGAGACTACTGAAGGTAAATGGAGGCTTTACCCACGGTCGAGGCATCACGGATTACAATTTGGCAAAGTTCACAGGCGCATTACCCAAATGCATTCAGATATGCGCAGCGCTTGGGGAGTTTGCTGGTGTGAACTCATCAACGTCTGATCAGCACCGGGATTTGAGACCTGAGTCCGTGCACCTCTCTCAAAAGCACTGCAAGCTGTTCACTGACTTCTTCGCTGCTCATCCACCTTTCCCATCTGACAACAGCACTCTCATCGACATATCAACAGTAGTCGCAGCTCTAAATGTCAACTGTGGTGACACTTTTGAAGCCTGAAAGGCTGCAGCAACAAAACTGGTTGATGAAGGGAGTGACAGGGTCATCAACATGGCTGCGCGGGTTCATGAGCTTACATGCAGGGGCCAGACGTGCGCAATCAACACAAATATCATATTTCAGCGAATAACTGTTGTTATTGACAACCACCAAGAAATGAAGGAGTTTCTCACATATGAGCTCAGCCAACAGCCCCAGCTCCATGTCAGCATGGTCTGCTCAGAAAGAACAACAAGAGTGATCTGTCCATTGCCCTAAAAGAATCTGTGGAGGAATGCAGTGTGACTACTTCGGACACCATCACTGTGGTGATTGATGGTGGTCATTTACTGAACACCGTCAAATGGCCGACTGACGCAACCTTTCACGAGATTGCTACCAACTACGTGAAACATGTCTGCATCCAATTCACAGGTATGCTAGTCATAGCGGTGTTTAACGGTTATTGCTCGGCTAAAACCTCCACAAAGAACACTGAGCACCAGCGTCGCTCGCAGAAAAGAGCTTCTCGTGACATCCTGTTCGATACCAACATGAAACCGTTCGTCCCTCAGCACACCTTTCTCAGGAATGCAGCCAACTAGACGTGCCTTATTGCTATCATTGTGCAATGTTTTGCAAACGAGTGTGTCCACTGCAAGCAGACCGAAGGAGACGCGGTTAGGCTTATTGTCTCAACAGCCCTGAAGGTTTCCACCCCAGTCCCTGTTGTTGCCACCGACACTGACATCCTAGTACTGCTAGTGAACCAGGTGAGTGGCACACGTGGCGTGTACACGGGGCGATGTCTGTCTTCCTGTGTCAATGTTCTGGATATACAAGAAAAGAACTGCTACGACCCACCTGTTCTTCGTCCATGCTGTTTCTGGGTGTAACAGCGTGTCTGCGCTCTTCAGCAAGGGAAAAATGACCGTGCTGAATAAGGTGATGGATAACAAAGAGAACGTAGGCTACCTGGAGGTGTTCAATCACACAGAACACAAAAAGAAATCGCATATGCTGGTGACCGGTTTTTGAAAACCCTGTATGGAGGTGACCAGAATATCACGCTGGATGCCCTGAGATATAAGGTAAATCCTTATCATAACTGTATAAATATTTATTACGGACAGGTAAGTTCACGTGTAGCCCTCTATTAAATTCTCGGGAATGCTCAAAGCGCTATGTACTTACACATGTGTCCGTTCTTCAACATGGTACCGATTGCAACATGTGTCTACGCACATTTGTACATGTGTTGATAGCTCTACGGGAAAGCCATCAGGAAGTATAAATTATCCTCGGTGTTCCGACTGGAGATGCTGCCACCGACAACTGCCGCTGCCCGGCAGCATTCATTCCGCACGTACCACACAGCGCAGCAGTGGAGTGGAAACACCCTGCCTCCCGCTGACTGGGTGATTTTATTAGTTCTAATCCTATATGTTGCTGTACATATTTTAATTTGGAATTTTGGTTCAAATTGGGACGCCAAAGGTATACTCGTTACTTAGGTTTGTCCTGGATTGTTCTACAGGGCTGGTCATTGCAAGATGACGGACTGTGCCATCTAAGAAGCGAGAAAGCCCCAGCCCCAAGCTAGCTCCTCCGTATGGTATCGTGCGGATGTAAAGGCCAGTGTGGTAAGGCCTGCCGCTATCGGAAGGTGGGACTCTACTGCACTCCTGTGTGTGCATCCTGCAGTGGGCAGTCCTGCTCTAACATCTTCATGCAGGACGAAGCATAGACGCACACATAGACGGTCTGGGGTTGGTGCAGTTGCTTTCAAGTTTGTTTTATATAAGTGTATATGAATGTGTATCACGCTGATGTTGCCTACATTATCTAGTGTCATAACTATCATTATATTTGAA
This sequence comes from Paraescarpia echinospica, assembly GCA_020002185.1. Taxonomy (NCBI): domain Eukaryota; kingdom Metazoa; phylum Annelida; class Polychaeta; order Sabellida; family Siboglinidae; genus Paraescarpia; species Paraescarpia echinospica. The sequence continues at coordinate 57,501,101 of CM034534.1, read as the reverse complement.
CCTTTGATTGCCCATTTGACCTTGAACAATGTGAAATATTGCTTAAAAAGCATGTTCTGTTGATTCAATTATATTTTAACTGTGTCCATTGGGTAGATCATGGTTGAAAACTCCTCACTAGATATCTTTGTATGCCTTATATCTCTAATAATTTGGCAGATACAGCCGTTTTATCGAATTTAATCAGTTTCGGGACGCCTTCTAGAATTCTGCGGTTAGCACAAGGAGGATTTTTGTGGACTTTTAGTATGTTATTTAGGACATTTTCAGGGATCTGTGGTTCAAAAATCTACTTTTTGTTTTCGACTTTAAGGTTTGACCCTAAAATTCTTGGACTAAATTGTCTGTTTTATCTTTTACACTGAGGATGTAGCATTTGTTTGTATTGAAGTTCATTCCCCACTGTTTGTCGTCACATCCCTGTTTCTTTATAAGTTAAATAACTTATAAAAGCAAATCAAATGTCATTAGAGTCCGTAAGCTGGGAAAAATCGAACAACTTACAATGTGTTTTATAGTTCATAACCTTCGCGCCATTTCGGCGACAGTCTACTCCGGATCTTCGTAGCATCGGGGTAGGAGATACTGTCTCGGCTGTTGTCTCGGACGGTGTCTCGGTCGGTGTCGGACCGGCGTGGCATCGGTGTATGAGACGGTGACTCGGACCGGCGTGGCATCGGCGTAGGAGACGGTGTCTCGGACCGGCGTGGCATCGGTGATTCTTCAATTTCATCTGGCGGGAGACGGTCATGATACAACTCCACTTGACTTACTTGACTTAGAGCTCTTGCCGGATATCCAGCGTAGAGGTCACACCACATTCTTTATCATCGCCTCCCAGGTGGGGCGGTCAACGGCCAGCTGCTCTGCCGCCTCAAGCGTGAGGCCCAGACCATCCAAATCGTACTTAACACAGTCGATCCATCGACGGTGTTTTGTGGGTGGAATTGGTATAACAGAGTGGCAGGGTAGTTTGGTGCCATACGTTGCAGGTGGCCGAACCATCGAAGGCGTCGCTGGGTGATGAGTATTGATGCATGCTTCTGACCGGTACGTTCCAGGATCGTGTTATTGCTGATGTAATTGAACCATTTTATGTCCTCGAGGCGTCGGAGGCTCTTCAAGGCGAAAGCATCGATTTTCTTGGCCTGTTGAATGGTCAGTTGCCAGGTCTCAGAGGCTTATAGAAGGATGGAAATGACGAGAGCATTGAACATATTTAGCTTAGTACCCCGCTAGATGGAACGTCTGCGTCACAGAGCAGTTGACAGTCGTTTCATTGCACCCACTACTTTGCCGATTCTAACTGCGACCTCGTGGTCGACAGGGCCATCAGCAGATATGACGGAACCCAGGTAAGTAAACTCATCTACAAAGTCGATGATTTCGCCATTGATAGTGATGGGGTTGAGTAAATCGATGTCTGCGCATATTGCAATCGCTTTCGTTTTGGCCCAGCTGATGGAAAGGCCAACAACACTGGCTATAGAGCAGAGTTATTTGAGGACGATGGAGCGTAGCACCCAATGACAGTCAACTTGCCATGTCGATGATGCAGGCGAGCCTTGAGGAGGCGAGACGAAATGGGCTCCCGATTAATGAGGGCGTCGTATGACTTCAGATTGAGGGCTAGGGCGAAAACCTGAGAACGACAGTCAGGACCAGACCAGAGGAAGGTGTAGCCATCGATTGTTTGCTCGCCAATCAAAGGCCAGTGGGTTTCTGTGAGGCCAGCAAGACTAATGTTGTACTTCTTTAGTTCTCTTGATAGGATTGAGGTTGTGCCTGGAGTGTTGAGTGTCAACGCATTCCACGTAGCTATTCGAGTGTGTTTGCGAAGGTCAATTTCATGTCCGTAATCATGTCCGTTGGCGGTTCGAGGTCGATTCCGTAGGCTGTCCGAGCGTAAATAATTTGATGTGACTTGTGTAACCAAGGGTGCTTGTACTGGGTTGGTCAGACCCCACACAAGCATTTCACAAGGATGCCGAGTTTAGGCATCGCTGGCTAAGGTGAGATAAGGTTAGCACGAAATTGACGTCGGTTATGGTGGTACTTCTGACCGTTAATGTCGACCTCGTATGACCTGTTGCTCAGCACTCGCTGGCAACGTCGTAGGGTCTATCTTCTCTCGCCGGGCAGTCTCATTCGTACTGCTGGCCTGAGTTTTCTTCCGGGTTGACACTCTAGCTGATGTCTCCCCTTCGGCTTCAGTAGCTTCTCTGTTGTAGGCAGCAGCGTACGTGTTTGGCGACCCATCAACCGTTGTACTGGGGCGAAGTGTTAAAGCCTTCGCTCGGTGTGTTTGCGCCAATCCAGTAGCGCCAACAATGGATCCTTTCGATCTTCACGCGCTTTAGTAAGAAGTGCCTTGCACGTCTTAACAGCGGTTTCTGTCTGCCTTGCTGCTTGATTGCGGATACCGCGGACTTGAGGTTATGTGTTCAAACCTCCACGATTTCGCAAATTCCTTGAACTCGTAGCTTGCGAATTGTGGCCCGTTGTCGGTGATCAGGAAATCTGAGATGCCATGGCGTGCGAACTGTACTTTGAACTGGTCGATGACGGCAACTGACGTCGTCTTGTGGAGTTCAACCACTTCAAAGTAGTTGGACCAATAGTCTACCATTATGAGGAAGTTCTGACTTCCAAGTTCACACAGATCAGCTCCGACCTTTGCCCACGGACGAGATGGTAGCTGATGAGTGTGTAGTGGTTCACGGCTTTGGCTTGGCTGGCATGCTTGACACACACCACACCTTACAAAATAGTATTTCACTTCTGTATTCATTCTGGGCCAGTAGAGGATGTCTCGTGCTCGTCGGACACAGCCACCTACCCCGATATGGCTGCTGTGGACCAGGCTTAGCATTTGTTTCCTCAGAGACCTATGAACCACCAGCTGTTCTCCCCTGTAGACCAGAGCGTCTGCCTCAATTAGGTTGCATCGTTCATCGTAGTATGGCTTTACTGCTGGTGGACATTCAGCTCGTTCCGGCCAACCTTCCTTGATGACCTGTATCAACCGTTGAATTTCTGCGTCTGCTGCTACATTCTCCGTGAACTCGTTGCGTTTTGGCTTTGTGACATTAATGTGCTCTTCGTGGCTCACCGATTCAAAGGCACGAATGTCGCATTGTTCACTCTTCGTGTCTTCTGCGTATTTCAATAAGCGCGGCTCAGAGCATCAGCTGTGTACATGAGCGATCCTCTCTTGTACTGAACGTTCAGGCTGTATTTCTGCAGGTTTAGACGCATTCGCTGCAGTCCTTTGGGCGACTTGTGTATCTCCTTCTTGAACATTGCCTTCAACGGCTCGTGATCTGTTGCAGTGATAATGTCACGGCCGTACAAGTATTGGTTGAACTTGCCACAAGCCCATACGATAGACAACAGCTCTTTTTCTATCTGGACGTACCGTGTCTCGGCATCTGTTAGCGCCTTGACTTTTTGTGGGTCTGGCATCAACCCTTCTGGTGTGATCAAATGCCCCATGTAACGGACGCTCTTTTGGCACCGTTTAACTTTCTGTTGATTCAGCTTCAAATTCCACTGGCGACATCTCTCGCGGAATGCACGCTCGTTGGCCTCAAGACTGTGGAGTACTTCTTCCTCCGTCTCTCCAAATCCCGCAACGAGAAAGTCATCTGCTATTAATTCTACGCCTTCTAGGTTTTCTATGAGCTCGTGCATCGTGCGTTGCCATACTCTTGGAGCTGTGCTGATCCATGCAAATGACATACGCTTCCAACGGAATCGTTCAAAAGGTCTGTTGAAGGTTGTTTTGTAGCTTGATTCTTCGACAAGACGTGTTTGCCAGAACTTTTTCTTTGCGCCTATACCACTGTAAATATCTTTCTATTTGTCAGTCTTGTAGCGACTTCCTCGATAGTCGGCATCTGTTACTTGCATTCCACATAGCCAGCTGCCACAGACTTGCTGGGATTTATCTTCTGATACTGACGTGGCGTAGTCGGGTTGCAAACATTTCGTGTGGGTCGTTTCTGTACATAATTTATCGTGTCGTTTGCACCGTTTTGCATTGCTTGTAGCTGTACAGTTGTCTGTTCTGCGGCTTTGCATATGTCGATTGCCTTTTCTAAACTCGGATCGTTGACTCTCATTAATCGTTCTCTTACTTTGTCATCGCGCAATCCCAGTACCGGTCGGTCGCGTAAGATTTCGTCAGGTGTTATATCGTTATGATTGCAGTTCTTTGCTATTGTGCGTAGATCAGTGACATAATATGCTGCTATGTTTTCACCTGCTTCTTGCATGCGGTTATTAAGTTATTAAATCTTTCCTATATCACCTGAGTGCGTGGCTCACAGTAATTGTCAAATTTTGACAAAACATCATCAGTTGTCTCATCTGGACTTTGGTCCCAAGTGTCATACACTCTAGCCGCTTCTTCTCCTACGACTAACAGCAGTGTTGCAATGCGCATTTTTTTTTCCTGTTTCCATACTGCCGACGCCACCTCGTAGCGCTGCCAAATTCGTTTCTACTGTCTCCATCAGGTGGCTATATTTGTAGTTTTAATCGACAACTGTTTGGTTGCGATTACTGTCGGCATATATATATATGTGCGATATATATATATATATATATATATATATATATATCGCACAGTGGCATAGCCGGTGGCATAGCGATCGGTACTGCTGGTATTTCAACCCTGTCAGCATCTGCAGTAGCCATTCTGTGCGATATGCATCTGCGGTAGCCATTCTGTGCGATATATATATATATATATATATATCGCACAGAATGGCTACCGCAGATGCTGACAGGGTTGAAATAACACCAGTAGCGATGGCTATGCCACCGGCAATGCCGACAGTAATCGCAACCAAACAGTTGTCGATTAAAACTACAAATATAGCCACCAGATGGAGACAGTAGAAACGAATTTGGCAGCCTAGTACACGGTTACTACACTCACATATACAGCACTTATACAGCACTATGCTACTAGCAGTTACATGGCACTGTGTTCAAACTGTAGGGAGGTCAGACCGATTTACCTCCCCTTCTGACAACATGGGAAACAGGGGTCCCAGTTTAGTGGCTATAGTTTATTATCATGCATTCTACCTGTTCGTTTGTGAATTTTCTTATGCTGTAATAATGTCAATGTGTGTATCTGCGCTGAGAAAACATTTTTTGGCGGTGCTTATGAGCGGTAATTATTTTTTTATTTTTACTCTCGGTGTCGTATTTTGGTTTTCTTGATTTATGCGTGCAGCCATCTTGGATCACGTTGACAGGCCTCACCTATCAATCTGATTTGCGAGATTATGATAATGAGTACGTCCATATTGAAATGTAAAGAAGAAAGAGGAAATTCAAAAGAAAATGAATCTGAAAATACCATTGTAATCCGTCGATAAAAAGTTATAATAATTATGGATTTAAAATGGCCTATGTTTGACGATGTTTTGTGAGTATTTAGTTAGTCGAATGATGCGGAATGCATGTGCAGAAGCTTAAAGAATTGTGTCGACGATAACGTGATTACAGTGATGGCTTACCAATTGATAGCACAAACATGCACGAGGTCCGTTTATGGAACCCCTATCTCAAAAGACACCGCCATTTTGCATTCTTAACCGTACGCGCGATGCTCACAGTATATCGAGGTACGGGGTCAGCACACTGTTGGTTTTCCCATAGGCGACCGTGTTAACATTTTGTCTGATTATAAGAAAACGTGACCTGCAAAATTTCTTAAACTTCTCACCTGCTGTTACCATCATCTCATTGACATGCTGATAGATTTCAGCAAAAATTGCATACTTTCAGCTCTCGTAAAATGCCTGTATGTGTGACACCCGTCAATATATAAAAATGCCGGCAAGAATTATTCCGCAAACAGGTCACACAGGCAAATTGCTGCCAAATATCCTTCCGCTTAATCAAATCACCTAGAAATCCACCATTTCACAATCAACACCTTCTACAATCACACATGAAAATCTCCCTACTCAAATGCACTTATGTCACAGCATGTGAATTTTGTAAAAAAATCATTTCTAAAAAATACACTGCATGTTTTTTCGTATGCAACGGACAGGAAGTCTAACTAGAACATGACCCCGTATACGATGCACTCGAATAGCGCCGTGGTCGATAGCGGGTGACTTTGATTAATATTGCCAAGTACCTATGCCCATCTAGCAGTACTCCTGGCTGATCGCTTTGCGAAACTCTGAATTTAAGCTCAGCCTATGAAGTCGCTCACTAAATCAGTGGTTGGCGGCAGGTCAGGTGGTTATAATAAAACTAATTTCAACCAAACGTGGCTCGTGTTACATGCAATGTTTAGGAAGTAGAAGCATCCTCGCACGCCAGGGGTCGCTGCTGCTGATTACGTCAGTGCCAGCCAGCAGTATCCCTGGCTGATCGTTTTGCGAAACACTGAATTTAAGCTCAGTCTATGAAATCGCTCACTAGATCAGTGGATGACGGCAGGTCAGGTGGTCATAACAAAACTAATTTCAACCAAACGTGGCTCGTGTTAAATGCAATGTTTAGGAAGTAGAAGCAATTATTCGAATACGCAATACTTCTCAGCTATTCGTGCTAATTATATTTTGGGATTCCCAGAAGTCGTTTATCCGTCTTCAAATTGGGGCGGGTATTTGCGCTGTTCTCACGGGTGACGCAGTTGCGACTGGCGAAGTCAGTTTCTAGTTTGATTCAGCTAACTTCCACACTTCGCTTAGGAGATCTGCCAGGGCTAGTTTTGCATGGCAAACAGCCCTGGCTTGCGAGGATGCCTATGCCTGTGTACCTGTGTAATTAATTGCTGCCATGTTTAATGTAACTGACTGATGTTTACAGTAATATTAGTTTATTTATTGGTATATTCTTGGTATTATTTTAGCTTACTTATACTATTTGTGAGCTATTTAGCATATACATGATATTGTGTGTTGGTTACATTATTACAATTTATGATAATTTATGTTTGAATTCATTTATTGTCCCATTATTATTTGTTTATAAAATTATGTTACACATGGCTTACTTTCATTATGTGTATCATTACTGAGGTATTCTTTGATGACAATTTTATTTAAAACTATTCTTGAGTTCTGAGTATGTTACTTGTATATTGTTGATAAATTATTTCGTATCGTTATAAATTATTTTGATATAGGGCCTACTATTTATGTATTTAATATGTATATACCAGTGTTCCTTTTTATGTTTAAAATTACAGAATAAAACTATATCTTTTCATTTGTCATTATATAGTATATAAAAAAAAGTATAATGTTTGGCCCTATTGTTGATGATAACAATGTGTTTAACCACAGTATATTACGAGTTAATTAGTTATGGGCTGTACCCAATATAACAAGTGTTGTGTAATGGGAGACTATTATTGTCATTTTGTGGTTGGAAAGGAATTAAGGAAACAACCGTGTTTCAGAGTTCCAAATTTCACGAATTTTTCCGAACGTTTTCTGATGGATCTGATTTTGTACATAAATCACAAGAAAATTACTTTTTATCGTCTTGAGTCATTTGCCATCTATAAAGAAGGCCAGTACAACATTACATGTAACAATAAATACACTCATGAAAAAGTAAACACACACACACACACACACACACACACACACACACACACACACACACACACACACACACACACACACACACACACACACACACACACACACACACACACACACACACACACACACACAAACACCATGCATTACAATACTATTAAATCATGAACACGACACAGCAACTGAGCACAGATGATCAGTGTGGTTCCATCTTCATAACATTAAAACAACTGTATGAAGTTGTAACCACATGAAAGGCTTTGTTGAGTGGGCTGTGGATTACAACCTTAAAAACAATGACTACAAGAATATGTTATTGCACAGGGAACATTTCACAGAGTAACTGCTGACAATTTCAAGTATCTTTCTTGTGTAACTTAAGGTTGCATTTTATTTCTACATCTAGATATGAGTTGAATGTTCCTTTTTAAAATTATATTTGATCCAAATATCACTTGCTATATCTGCATAACACCTGAATGAGTTAACACTTATTCCACGAGAACGCTCATATACTATGTCATCAATCATACCTTTTTGTTTTTTAAAACTAAGTGAAGGACGTGGGACTTTTTTCCTAATCACCCCCTTGTGGGCAAAGTAACAGGCTGGAAGAGAAAATGTTAGATTATAGATTACTTGTTGAGAATATCTCTAGCATGATTATTGATTACTAGTTGAGATTACCTGTTGAGAAAGAAATATTGTAGCAGTCACAAGGCTGTTTGTACATAAAACTGAAGTTAATGTGCATGCTTCTATACCTCCCACTTACGGTACAACAATTCGCTGAGAATGCTTATATCGCAATATTGCAATACGAGCAGAATTTGCTTATATTTTATAGTAATGTGTTCAAATTAGTTTAGCCTAAGGGTGTCATTTTGTTTAACTATTTTCAATACCTATAAATTTGTGATCTAATGATTACTCTCTCATGATATAGATGTGTAAATAAATGTTGTATTGTCTCCAAACGTGCTATTTTTACTTTCTTATTAATTAATAACATTGGTTATCAAATTAACAAACAATATTTAGAAACATAGTATAATGCTCATTTTCTTCGATTTACCATAACATTGTATTGCCTCCACAATGAATATATTGTACCATAAAGTACATTTATTTAGGTAATATAACATCAAGGCGGTATATTTTGGGATTTCTGGCACAGCCTTTCAGTAGTTTAGTTCATATTTTTCAGACCGATACACAAGCATTAATATATCTGGCTCACTGTCTTGTCCAGAACATCTTCCATTTGGTGTCCCACGGGGGGAGTCATAACTAATCATAATACAAATCGTTACTTGTATGCTGACGACACACAGGTATTTATATCACTTTCACCAACTGATTCACAAACATCTCCATCAGCTTTAAATGACTGTCTCACTGACATCTTGCCGTGGGTGGAAGCAAATAAATTGAAGTTAAATCCAGATAAAACTGATCTAATTATTATTGGCACAAAACAACAACGAAACAAGGTTGTTAACTACTTTCCAGTTAAATTGCTTGGTAATGATGCATCACCATTAGATACTGTTCGTAATCTAGGTGTTATCTTTGACAGTGATTTCAGCTTTCACCAGAACATTTCTCAAGTATGTAAATCCTGTTTCACCATGTACGTAATTTCCTTCGCAAAGGGCGTCATTTCTGTTTATCTACTGCTAAAATAATATCAGTATCTCTAAGTAGCAGTCGCCTTGACAACTGCAACTCACTCCTAAACAGTATTGCTAAAAAGGACTTAGCTAAATTCCAACGTGTACAGAATTGTTTAGCAAGTGTAGTACTAAAAGCACCTCGTTTCTCACCATCTCTGCCCCTACTTAAACAGTTACATTGGCTTCCAATTGCACATTGAACACAATTCCAGTTAGCCGCTATCACATACCGTACCCTTTCTACGCAACACCCATCCTATTTATTTAGTCTCCTTCATTTTTCCGATATCCCCAGGAATCTCAGATCATCTCTTTCACAACGATTGTTTGTTCCGAAAACCAAGCTTAATATCGGCAAACATGCTTTTTCTGTAGCTGCACCCACAATCTGGAATCAACTCCCTATCGCTTTAAAATCATCTGAGACTATAGATACCCTTCGTAAAAAACTGAAGACTTATTTATTTGATATTGCATTCCCACCCTAACCTTCGGCGGTCCCTTGCTCTAATGACGACTCTTGCTTGTCCATGTTAACGATTTTGCCCAACGATTCTTGTATGTTGCGCCTCTGAGCTCAGATTCCTGGGGATTTAGGCGGTATAGAAGTTTGTCATTATTATTATGTATATATATATATGTATATATTAATATATATATATATATATTATATAATTAGTGCTAATAGTTGAAATATTAAATATACATTATATCTTAATCAAAAATGTTCTCCTTTCCAATGATAGAATTTATCTCAGAACCTTCAGTCTGACAGTCACATGCACTAACCACTACAGGCACTACAACATGCCATAGGATTACGCAGAACAATTATACTTCATGGGGGCACAAACTTGATCAAATTATTCGGTAAGATATCTGTTTGCTAAATCTCTAACACCTATTCCGCCACATTTCTGCAAACAAACTGTTAGAAAAGTTGTTTTGAGTGAAGTATTTCTTAAAGCAGTATGTCAACTTCTTTCAGTGCTTCATTTCCTAAAGCAATGCATACACTTCTTTCAGCGTTTTATTTCTTTTAAAACACTAATACTACTACAGTCAATCAATAGCAAAAACGCTCGTTTCCACGCATGCGCAGATATAATATTCTTGCGAGACGCAAGGTGGGCGGACCGATGGATATACTGTTTGGGAAAACAGAATTCGCAAGCCGGCTTTTATTGGGTAATGTACTGTATTGCCGACATTAAGCGTAGGCCAACACCATAGTGGACAGATCGAAACAGCCGTCATCCATCATGATATGCTCTGAGTGTCAAGCACGGGGGTTGGATGGTTGCTGTGAAAACGTAGCTTTTTACTTCATTTTATATGTCAATAATAAATTGCGAAGAGAGCAGAGGCAGAACAACAGAAAGGACATAGCAAATGGGGAAGGCCACAGCTTAGATGGGAGGACGGCATGAGGAAGGACATGAGAAGATCAGGGGACGATGAAAGATGGACAGAGGGAGCGATAGACAAAAAACTATGGAAGGAAAAGACACAGCGAGTGGTTTAGCTTTACTGTACCTGACCCTCACCCCTGTACAGCAGGGAACAAGGAGGGGAGCAGCAACGGTCAACGAGAAAACGAAGGTGATATTGGGAAGAGACACGTGTGCAAGCGACGGCAGTATCCCTGCATTAGATTCGTTATAAGAAGTCGCCATTTTTACACGACACATCAGCTTTATGACGTCGTTGCAAAAACAATTGACGTATCCATTACATCGCGGATTGCGTACGTCACAATCTAATTGTTGCGCGTGACCTCCGTCAAGCTTTGCCATTGTCAACAATGGTGAAAACCAATATATACTTGAATTATATTACTATTGCTGCATGACATCTCATAAATAAAACATTCCTGTATACAGTTGTCACGTTAAAGACTGTCTTGTAGTTTTTTTTATAAAAAAACTTTGTGACCAGAATTTCAACAAAATATACAACAAAACGTCAGAACCCACCGCGTGTTTTCTGGTGGCTTGACGAAGGTTTTACTAGGCAACAGGTCATGTGATGGATAAGTCATTTGACGGGTCCGCAACATCTCGGATTCCTTACGTCACTCTCAAAATTACCCGCCAATCTTTGCCGTTGCCAACAATGTTGATAACAGTTATATATACATGAATTACATTGCTATTGCTGCACGACATCTCATAAATAAATCATCCCCGGGTACAGTGTATACTCTAAAACAGTGCCTTATGTTTTTAAATACAAAATATGACATTTGATGCCAGAATTTCAACAAAATACACGACGGAATGTACGAATGCTTCCATAATATATCAAGGTCTTCCATGGCATAAGCCATAGAGGAGGTGCAGGGGGTCCTGGAACACAATTCACAGTGAAAAAAGGTGTTTTCACATTTCACAGGGAAAAACTGTTAAGGGGGCATCTCAGATCATCTTAGATTAAATTATCTTCTTTTGCGGTTTGGTGGTATAGATATATTTTGTGAGCAGAAATCGGCGAAGAGATCGTAATTTTTAGTCACCTGTCGTCAATTTCATGAAGAAAGTGATACCTCAATCACGGTTCACAAGGAAAATATATTTTAAATCACGCTATACACTGTTGCACCTGATCACGAATCACATGGATAAAACGAGCTTTCACGTTTCAAGAGGAAATAATGTTGCTAATCACGGATCACAAAAATATCCCCTGCACCCCCTTGCCACAGTAGACCTTGGTATACCATGTTATTTACCATTAGCTATGGTTTTACATATCTTTTCATAAGGGATAAATGCTCAAAATGCAAGATAAACACCTTTTGAGGAAACAATACAATATTATGTTAGAATGTGAATGTTTTTATTAATTCGTTATATCCACTATACGTCGAGTGAAGCGAACATTGACAGGAGATGGCGTAATATGTACCTGTGTTTAAATACATATTGCCGATTTTTATTGCAAGAAAGATTAACATTGAAAAAAGTGCCGTAAATCATAATCAGTTTATATAATCGTATATCTTTATTGGCGCTTCGCACTACATTGTAGGCCTGCTCAGGTCTTTAGCATATTCATTCCTTTGATCTAACTTTGAAAACAATAGAAACATTAACTGATACACAAAACATGTCACAAACAACAAAGCAAACAAGTCGCCTATTGAAAGCTACGAAATTGAAAAGTATTCGAACCACCCCCAGGTAGCTACTCTATCAGTGCCAGGCCCAATTCGCAGAAAAACATTGCTATAATATTGAAATGTGTACGGAATACCGCCACGTAGTTCGTACGTCCTACCTACTCATATCTACTTCATGGCACTTCTCTCGCTACATTGGTCACTGACGTGAAACTAAACCTTATTATAGTTACACTATCTAATCCCGAAGTGTAAACTATATTTACTTAAACATCTTGGCTCTCCCCTAATGTATTTGAAAGGGAGATAGTCCGTTCCTCTATGCGGAATTAGAAAGCGTAGTCATTTATAAAAGGACGTCTGGTGAATCGAACTTGGGAAACGGGATATCGTTGAATATCAAAGGGTGTAGCGGTTAATTCAGCCCGTCTCGGCATTATTGCTAATAAAGCTTGTTTTGAAACTGGATATTTTGTTTACTATTTGAACATTTCGGGGACGAAACTTTCAAACTACGAACACTGCTACGAGCTTACTAAAGACAACTTGGCGAGCAGTATACATTCAACATAGTCTTCAGAACACCACAATAATTAATACAAAATCCGTTTTAATAGAGTGGGACATTGGAGTGATGCCATCCCAATCAATATACACTGTATATAAAATTTGAATATGCTTCGGGTGAAAACGTTCAATTTGCGAACGTTGTTACGGACTTACAAGCACAACTTGGCGGGCAGTATGCCTTCAGCATAATATTTATTATTGTCCTAAGAACATTACATTAATTAATAAAATAAATATTTAAAATAAAAAACTAGGGACGGACTGCCTACTTTCAGTGAACCACATAATTAATAATGTTTAATGGAATTTTGCAAGGGCGATATTTATAAAGATATAACGGTAAAGAACGGACTGCCTACTTTTAGTGAACCACATAATTAATAATGTTTAATGGAATTTTACAAGGTCGATATTTATAAAGATATAACGGTGACGTTGTATATAGTATTAACAAGACATGGTTAATTAAAGTTAAACAGAGTATTATCAAGATACGGTTAATTAAAACACATTTTGTGAGACGCAGTGGCCTGGTAGGTAGAACATCCGACTCTCAATCGATGGAAACAGGTTCCAAATCCTCTTCCAGCCGTTTCCAAGCTTAGGCAATTTCCTTCACTCCACATTGTTCCAGTTCACTCAGTTGTACCAATAAGTACGTCACTGTTCATAAGTACAACCAATGTCAATGACAGATATATGTGAAGGAATAATCATCGCGTAATAATTGCAGCGTGGCTGAAAACTTCCCAGAGAAGACAAGATAGAGTTCGAACGAACATCTCGGGGGGAGGGGGGTGAAGCGAAAAGCGTTTTGAGCATCGTAAGGATTGGACACATCGCTATATAGAACTTACATAATGCTATCCTTTTGGGGATGTTCCACAATAGACATGTTACGAAACTAACTATCAGATCTTGTACATTAAATGTACGCGACACTAACGTGTCTCGTGGCTCAGTGCAACCGAGTATAACTATATATAAGCATCCGCGCAAGGACACACAAAAGCATAGAACTTGTGATCTATCTACTACAAAATGGCAAGTCGAACTACTCTACAGAATTGTGTCAACCCAACGATAAGTGGTATTGACAAACGCAGTCGTTCCACGAATGTTAATTAACGAATATTTTGTGCCTGGTAAAAATCACAAATTCGTTCGCGCCGCCTCCGCAATAATATACCGTTGTCGGCGCCACTAGTGACTCGCAAACAGTGCCCCCGCTGGGTGACGCCAGTACACGGAACAATCGGACATGATGTATGCGTAAAGATGACGTCACTGAAACGTCGTTTATAACGTCATCTTTAAGCTTTCGTATTTATACTGCCTTTGTTGACGAGTGAATCATGTTGCGTCTTCCACCGATCTTTATAGTGGTGACGGGTAGTGTTTTACCAGGACACTGTATGAAGTATACATATTATCACATCTCCAAAAACCATTACAGTGTATTAGGCTACATTTTTCACTAGTGTATGTTTGTGAAAATATATATTTGCATTGTGTATCTATTGGCGCTGATCAATAACACACCGTGATAACAATTGCCATTTGAAATAGCCTGATTCTGTGTGATCGAAGAGAAAAATACGATGGCCGGAAGTCGCTTCTGCAACAAAATATTCTTCGCCAAGTCTGGCCACCTGGCGGGCTGAGTGGGAGTAGACTGACGCTAACAAGTCTACGCAGGAAACAGTGTAGTTATAAGCACATGTAAATGGATCGCCATGCCATAGGCACCCACGGGTCCATTCACCAAAGTGAAATATGCACTCTTTAAAAAGTACACATTTTTAATGTGTTGAGTGAGTCAGTAGCTTCAGAAGTGGTTCATTTGTATGTTATTATTATTAATAATAACATACATCTTTAAAATATGTTTGTGGATATTAAGTCGCAAAATTGTAAAATGGAGTTTTGTACCTTTTTGAAAACAACAGACCATAAGTTTAAAATGACGCCGCATGTGTTGAAGTATCTTCAGTAGTTTTTGATTTATTGCTAAAATTAATGCAGATTTAAAAAGCGCCGTTTTGTGAAACGAGGTAATTTTTACTCACATTTCCTATTGTTTTTTCAGTCTATGGGTTCGCAATACGTGTTTTTTATTAGTTTTGGAATTTTCGTCGAGAAAAATAAACTGGTCATTGAAAGATGCAATTACAAAGTATACATTTCCGCCAAAATCACAAAAATGATTGGACATGAGCCAGAGAGCTATTTTTGGCTCGCGTGCAGAATAGACCTGTGCTATTTAATATACCCGGTTCGCTGTGGCGAGTCACACACAGCAGTTTTTAATTTCTATACAACATCGAATCACTTATCAAATGACTAACTCACTAAACACATTCATTTTTTACAGGGGGTGTCCACATTCAACGGTGTTAAATGGACGTGGGGTATATATACCGCGGGGCTCCATTTACATCTCACAGCAGCCATTACAGTTTTGGGGAACGCGTCCCGCGTTTTCATTGTCAGGTAAAGGGAGCCGTGTAGAGTTGGGGCGGCAGCCTGAGAACGGACTCGGGCGTAACGTTCCTCAGTATCCCCGGCCCGGCGTAGACGGCCGGGTGGGTCACTACATTGTTCCCGAGTGGCGTCCCGGAAACGGGCGGACGTCGATGCTGGAGCATGCGCAGAATGTTGCAGGTGGCGGCACTCTCGGCGTTAGCGTGGCTCGTCTCGGCGTCTCGGTCTCGGTCACGCTTGTACTTGGTGCGGCGGTTCTGGAACCACACCTTCACCTGGCGAACAGAACGTGAACTCGTTATGCACCATTCGTGACATCTGTCAGATTTGGTCGTCAATGATGGAACAGTAAAATTCACAATCTTACCTAAGCCGGGCATTATCCAGCGAAAAGGATTAGGACTATCCCTGGTCTGCATGGGGGCGTGAATATAATGTTTAAAAACAAAACCAGCAAATGTCAAAGGGATGTGCGGAGTGTAGTGGTTAGCACATTCTCTTTGGACTCGGACCAGGCATGATATTTGGTGTAATAGCTCTCGATAATGGAGAGTGTAGACTGTGTATCTCTCATCAATCGGAGATCCTGTTAATGTGAGTCTTATGTTGGACGTAAAAGAACTGGAGAGTGTAGACTGTGTATCCCTCATCACTCGGAGATCCTGTTAATGTGAGTCTTGTGTGGGACGTAAAAGAACTGGAGAGTGTAGACTGTGTATCCCTCATCACTCGGAGATCCTGTTAATGTGAGTCTTTTGTGGGACGTAAAAGAACTGGAGAGTGTAGACTGTGTATCCCTCATCACTCGGAGATCCTGTTAATGTGAGTCTTGTGTGGGACGTAAAAGAACTGGAGAGTGTAGACTGTGTATCCCTCATCACTCGGAGATCCTGTTAATGTGAGTCTTATGTGGGACGTAAAAGAACTGGAGAGTATAGACTGTGTATCCCTCATCACTCGGAGATCCTGTTAATGTGAGTCTTGCGTGGGACGCAAAAGAACTGGAGAGTGCAGACTGTGTATCCCTCATCACTCGGTGATCCTGTTAATGTGAGTCTTGTGTGGGACGTAAAAGAACTGGAGAGTGTAGACTGTGTATCCCTCATCACTCGGAGATCCTGTTAATGTGAGTCTTATGTGGGACGTAAAAGAACTGGAGAGTGTAGACTGTGTATCCCTCATCACTCGGAGATCCTGTTAATGTGAGTCTTATGTGGGACGTAAAAGAACTGGAGAGTGTAGATTGTGTACCCTCATCACTTGGAGATCCTGTTAATGTGAGTCTTGTGTGGGACGTAAAAGAACTGGAGAGTGTAGACTGTGTATCCCTCATCACTCGGAGATCCTGTTAATGTGAGTCTTGTGTGGGACGTAAAAGAACTGGAGAGTGTAGACTGTGTATCCCTCATCACTCGGAGATCCTGTTAATGTGAGTCTTGTGTGGGACGTAAAAGAACCACTGAAGACGACAGACACCCTGACATTAAACATCTTTAATATCAGCATATAAAATGACAGCTCGGCGAAAAAGTTCTGAAAATGGCTGTCTAGTTGAATGAGACCTATATGACCATCAACATGCTACTAAATACCTCAGAAAGGTGGGTTTTATTTAGATACAAAAAATGGGCTCTCGATAAGCTAAATACGCTCTCGGCCACTTGCCACCACAGGCGCAAGTGGACGAGAGCGTGTTTGGCTCATCGAAAGTCCGATAGTTTTTATCTAAATAAAACCCACCCTTCTGAAGTATTTCTTGATGGCAATCTCGTCAACTCTCGTTACCTGTGTCTCGGTGAGCGCGAGACGTTGCGCCAGCTCCGTCCTCTCCCGGCCGACGACATACTGGTTCCGGAGAAACTCCTGCTCCAGGCGGTAGAGCTGCTCCGACGAGAAGGTCGTCCGGGCTCGCTTCGGGCGGTCGAGGTCCAGCGCCTTGGGGAAGACCAACTCCTTCAGCTGGCCGCTAGAGTCTGCCGGTGGAAGAGAAGGCGATAATAAGACAAGGGAATATAGATGGAAGATGTAGTGATTGAGAGGAGAAACTGGCAAGAAGAAACACCCGATTATGTAGAAGTGCGGAGACGATTGAAGTAGGTGGACAGCTAGAGTGATTGAGTAAGGAGAGATTAATAAATAGAGCACGGGCAACAGAAGAGGGTGGTAGAAGGAGAAGAGGGAGACCAACATTAAGGTGGAATGGGGAGCGGTGATCGCGCGGTAGAGCGCCGGACTGTCGATTGAGGGGACGGTGGTTCGATTCCACCTGCCACCGTTTCGAAACTTAGTAAATTTCGTGCACCTCACGTTGCCTGTGTCTTTCGAAAGATACACTAGAAGTCGTTGGTCTCTTCTATCTGATGTATATGCTAGGGAAAGTAAAAGGTCCCACACAGGGGGTAAATGTGTAACATGTGGTGATCTCACAGAGTGGTGGCCTCTATCTCTAACCCACTGGATATTGCTCCCTGCGGCCGAAGTTGCTTCCCGGTCGGGCGTGTGAGAGACGCCAGGCAGGCAATGTAGACAGCATATACACTGTATCATTGGACCCACTGGGTCCTATATGTATGTACATACAAGATGGAAGGACAGTCTAAAATGAGAACTTGAAAGAGTTGGTTCGAACAGGTGAGAGTGATAGACCGTGGTAAGTGCATAAAATACAACATTGATAACGATAGGTATTAAGAATAACAACAGAATATCGAATTTATATATTCATGTGTTAGGAAAACACTTATTCAAAAAATATCCCCCCAGACTTGTTATCTGCACGCTACGAATGGATGCCAGACGTCGACTTACGTGCGGTTGTTGGAAATAATAGACCCTCTACTCTATTAAAAAATAAACACAACACAACTGAGGCTAGGCATGCAAGAACTTCCCAATAAAAGGGACGATTGTTCTATCGTTCCGAAACCAATTTTTTTCTATTCGACAGCTGCGATACAGATAAAATAACATTTCGTTACAAATATGCCGTCAACATAACGAGGTTGTAAGTTTAGTGTCGTGATACAAAGACTATTGTAAACAAAAACTGCCGTACTTTTAGAATGATGTCACACGATGTTGTTGTTTTTATTATGAAAAGTTTTACCAATTTTATATAGTATTTGTGCATGGTTATTGTCAAGAAGTGTGAGTGATATTGGTCTACATGTAAGAATGATTCTAGAGATGAAACAGTGCATGTGTTATTACCTTTTAGTAAAGTCCCAAATAGCCTCAAAATACGTTTTTAGTCGATTTTCTCCGAATGTGAGACGCGAACCTGTGGCGTAGCGTGAGACACGCAAACAATAATTATATCCACACAACGCTGGCGATAGTGAACTAGTCAATCAATGTCTGCCATTGCATGGTCGGCTGACGCGGTGTCGTATACACGTACACATGCAGGCTGCGTGAATCATCATTACAGTTGGACAACTAGCGGAAATAATTCGCCACTTGTGATAAAGGCAATCAAAACATTATCTTAACTTCAAAGGTCTTTGTTTGTACGTCTCTTATGAGGAGACCGGTGTTTAAATTCTGACGTTCAAAGGATTCGCCAGAGTGTGTTTATCTACGGACGTCAATTAGCATAATTCCGGTAGACGCAAGTTTTCTTGCTTAATTTGGCAGAAAATTAGGTTGATTGTAGCAGCAGTGCGATTGGCTAGACCTTGTGCAACGTCGGGAATCACACTGAGAAATAAGCCCTATATCGTAGCATTGTGGAATGCACAAAATACATATATATATAATATGTATCACGGTATCTACTTGAAATAACGCATAATTATACACCTGCTCAAACTGTACAATTATTATTTTACAAAGTATAACAGTTTTATTGTAAAACCATATTAAATCACTTAAATTATAGATACGCTAATAGCTTAACTGCTCAACTGCGTTTTAATCAATCATCTTTTTATGTCTTTTAGGA
Source organism: Paraescarpia echinospica (assembly GCA_020002185.1). Taxonomy (NCBI): domain Eukaryota; kingdom Metazoa; phylum Annelida; class Polychaeta; order Sabellida; family Siboglinidae; genus Paraescarpia; species Paraescarpia echinospica. The sequence goes on along the minus strand of CM034534.1, from coordinate 57,481,721 downwards.
TTTTAGGATTCACCAAAGGTCCTGTGTAGGTTAAATTGCAGTGTTGTTTATTATAAATCTAAGCTTCACCACAAATACAAGAAACGCAACGAGATAATTCATAAACAATAATTACGGTCATTTTAACATAAACACTATCGAATATAGCCGCATAGCAATTGGAATGGAACATTTTTTTTTACCAAAAAGATACACAGGGGGTGCTAATCAAAATAACATTGCTCTTAGTTCTATGTCAGTTTCTCACCATTTCATTATCTCTGTAAATTTGTAAAATAAATTTTACCTGTTGGCACGCCCTTTCATTCTGAAGCGTATATGCCACTGCATAAATCGTGATAATGTTATTAAAATAGTAAAGCTCAAACAGTAGGCTCTAGTGTTGTGTAACGGAATGAGGGAGAAAAGGTCAACGAGATGTTTTAGGGATTTCGGACAAAACTCGTATTTGTTTTGTTTCTGCATGTGCATACATTAATTATTCACAATTATACGAACTATTTGAATATATGTATTACAAATATGACGAGTATTTTTGCGATATTGTTTATTATGTGACTTTGTGTCACCTACTCCCTTTTTCGTGTCATTAAGGTATCAATATATAAATGACTTTTTGAAATAAAATAGCAAGTCATATCAAATTAACCTTGAAGAACTTCAAGTTCATATGTGAATCGTGTTTCATAATCTCAATCATGATAAGTTACCACAGTTTACACTTTCTTAGATTCTAAGGATTCAAGTAATTTAGTATTGTCTTAAGCCTAAGGCGTAATGTGGAAAACGCTAATGGGTGTTTTTTGTACAAATACCATTACATTAAATGTAAGTAGTAGATTTACACACTAGTGTATACAAACAACTTGAATATTCGTTTGAAATATGTTGTTATATATATATATATATATATATATATATATATATATATTCATAGATAATAAATTGCGCAACTCATGCTTGAATTTCCATGATGAATATGAGAGCTTCGTCATGATTTGATGGATGTTTCAATAACATGTGTATTGGTTATTTGTCATGCCGAAATACAACTGCGTTGTCAGTTACTCCGTTATGCCATGTCATTTGTAGCAAATCTCTGATCTAAACTGTGTTTCATTGTGTGACAATATAATACTTGCACGTTTCAGTGTGACTAATAACTCATTTTGTGGTTATAAAGTATCGCTTGCTCCTTTTTCCATTTCAGAGCATAGTAGGCTTATACATTTTCTTGGGAAATCGTCCTGATCACATAAATGGAAGAAGAGGTGTACACTATCTAAAATCTACGTATTTAAACTATTATCATTAAATTCACCGAAAGACGCCGCGGCGCTCATATCTCTCCAATGCGGGTATTAGAGAAATCCTCTGGGACGGCATTGGCTGTTTTTCTGATCGTATCGCCTCAGAATCGTCACAAGCCTACTTCGATAATTACACGCCTAACTATCGAACTGATCTTCTTAGAAGTATACACAAATTGTCCTGACGATAAAGACAAATTGCTCGGTATCTTTGATGTTTGATCCGAAGAGTGCCGTAAACGTTGGACGAGATCTTCTGTTGTTTTGTTTTTATTTGGTTACAGCAGTGCGTGAGTGCGTGTGTGTGTATGTGTGTGTGTGTGTGTGTGTGTGTGCGTGCGTGTTTGTTTGTGTGTCTGCGTGCGTGCGTGCGTACGCGTGTGTATGTTAATGTTTGTTTGTGTGTTTGTGTGTATGTATGTCTGTGTGTCTGTGTGTATGTGTGTCTGCGTGTCTGCGTGTCTGCGTGTCTGCGTGTCTGCGTGTCTGCGTGTCTGCGTGTCTGCGTGTCTGCGTGTATGCGTGTCTGCGTGTCTGCGTGTCTGCGTGTCTGCGTGTCTGCGTGTCTGCGTGTCTGCGTGTCTGCGTGTCTGCGTGTCTGCGTGTCTGCGTGTCTGTGTGTGTGTCTGCTGTGTGTCTGCTGTGTGTCTGTGTGTCTGTGTGTCTGTGTGTCTGTGTGTCTGTGTGTCTGTGTGTCTGTGTGTCTGTGTGTTTGTCTGTGTGTTTGTCTGTCTTGAAATGGCTCGAACGTTAGCCTCACTATTCGTCCGTAGCGGATATTAGAAACTATAATCGTATGTGGTGAAAATTAGGTTTGGTTGTAATCCCTTTCTAAGCAGTAGACGCACGCGCTTATCATAGGTAGTATTGCAAATATACATGACGTGACAAAATAGACGAACCAGACGAGACAGGTACGCAACGTTTGCTCTACCAATGACAAGAGCGACCACATTAAAAGTAAGTACATAGTGCGATATACAATCCTTGCGACTACTCAGAACGTTTTATGCTTCACTCCCTGACAGACCCGTTCAATTGAACATACCATCTCGACTTACCATCTCGACTTACCATATCGACTTCTCTGGGAAGCATTGGTATTAACACAAACGCAATGCACTAATAGAGTGAACATTTGTAGAAACGTCCAGCAAAAGACAAATAATCAATGAAACAAACACAGTGCACTGGACAATGTTACTACTACAGTTGACGTTAACTACTGGACAGGAGGCTCTTCCAAACTTGCTATTTGCCATAGGAACCATCCGATCTGTGTTTTGTTCTAGTCCTTTTCAGCATCCGGCAACGTTCTATTGACTGACTAATCTGTATATATTGTAGTTGAAATGTTATGGTCTTATGAGGCCTCATTCAACTAGGCGGCCTTTTCCAGAACAATACTGCCTTTCTATGCCGGCACTGGGGGTTGTCACTGCCAGGGAGCTTGTTGTCCTCAGTGGTTCTTGTATGTCCTCAATTGAGACGGGACCGACATTAACGTGATGCCCGGTCTGGGTATTGAACTCAGAGCGCTGGCAAGCCAGGTGGATGTGCTAAACACTGCACTACCACGCTCTCTCTCTCGTATATTTCTTTTATATATTAAATGTTGTGTAAATTGAATTTGACAGTTCTTTCCTGACAACATTAGGCGGTTATGATTTAAACATTAATATTAGAGTTTTTATACGTGCTAACGACTTAAACCACGTTTATTGTGTCATCCGTTCGCAGGCTGTGTAGATGACACAAACAGTCAATGCCAAACACATATTTAACTATAATTAACATACATTTATCTAGATTTGACCAGATTTAGCGAGACTCCCACCCAGAGAATTAACGCCAGATGTAAGTGGACAAGGGAACCTTTGGCTTATCGAGCGTTTCTTATCTATGTGTATCCCACCCTTCTGAGATATCAGTTGACTTTGTTTTTAAACATTTTCACGCTGCTAGCTCCCGTACAATAACAGGATAATATATTCCATTCATTTATAATCCTTTGTGAGAACGAATACTTTCTGATATGTAATCTACATTGTTCCTTCGTCAATCTTTATTCACGTTCTCTAGTCCTCCTCTCTTTCTTAAAGGAACTTTTTCTCTTAATATTAAAAAACTTCGACTTGATCTCACATGCTATCTTCTGGTATCTAGTATTGTCAAACCACATTTTTAGGCGTATTTCGTAACTAAGTTCTCTCAGTTCTGGAATAATTGTAACCGTATAATTATGGTTCAGGGATCTGCGTCACGATAGGATGAACTTCGTTACATGAAATCATAACACGGACGTGGGAACTGTCTCATTTTTCAGTTCAACCTCAAAGCTCGTTGATTCGGTCCCAGAAGTGTCCGAGTCATTAGCAGGAGAGCAAAGATCAGCGGGCACAAAGCGAGCCACTCCTCGACACGGGTTCTGCCTGGGAACGTGTGAGCCGTCTCACCGGGAACGTGTGAGCCATTTCACCGCAAGCCACGACCGGCCTGGCGTGTCGACGGGACTCTATGCACCAACAGCGGGGTGTTTGACCACTGACACTGGACAACGAAGACGTTATTGACCAGGAGTGGACACTCGACATAGGCGGTCGTCGCGGGGGGTCAAACGGAGCCGGCAATTAGGGACACAAAGACGGGAGAAAGAGCCAACTGCGGGCAACAAAACGGCGCCATTGTGTGTCGAGTTCAACACGTATACAGCGCGTTATTATTTCAACTTACGACTCGGCGGGTTGAGGCGGTGTTTGAAGGCGGTAGTGATAGGTCGCAATTTCACGGATATTTGCTTTTAGGGTAAATGTTTGTTCAGCCAATAATTACTGCTTTAACTGATTATTAAACGATTACAATAAGTCCAACAGTGCCGTCATACAGCGACGCGCCGCCCACGCATGCACTCACGCGAACGCGCACGCACACACGCACACACACACACACGCATGCACGCCCCCACGCTCGCATCTGGAAAGAATAGCTATGAAAAGCCAAGAGTGACAGAACATTGCTGAAGACGGGGGTAGCTGGAGAAGAGAGAGAGAGAGAGAGAGAGAGAGAGAGAGAGAGAGAGAGAGGAGAGAGAGAGGAGAGAGAGAGAGAGAGAGAGAGAGAGAGAGGAGAGAGAGAGAGAGAGAGAGGAGAGAGGAGAGAGAGAGAGAGAGAGAGAGAGAGAGAGAGAGAGAGAGAGAGAGAGAGAGAGAGAGAGAGAGAGAGAGAGAGAGAGAGAGAGAGAGAGAGAGAGAGAGCGAGAGTTGGCACACTTCAGGCTTCGTTTATATGAGCGCATGTGGTGGGGATTCTCCACTAGTGCACCGCTCGTCTTTGCTCCAGGAAGTAATAACATTCTGGTGTTTAAACAATACTTTACAAGGTTGACACCCATAGTAGAAACCCCCTAATATCGTGTAGGCAAGGAAGCTTTTGGCTTATCGATATTCCAACATTTGTAGTATGAATATGTACCAAACGGCAGTAAGGGAATTCGAACCAGGAATCTCTTGTTTGAGAATTCGAGGCTCTAGCCACTACATAGCACGGGGCGAGAGAGAGAGAGAGAGAGAGAGAGAGAGAGAGAGAGAGAGAGAGAGGGGAGTGGAGGATGAGAGTGAAAGAGAGAGAGAGGGGAGTGGAGGATGAGAGTGAAAGAGAGAGAGAGAGAGGGGAGTGGAGGGTGAGAGAGAGAGAGGGAGAGAGAGGTGGTCGAGGGAGAGGGAGAATGAGGGAGGAGAGTGAGGAGAAAGGGTGGACAGTGGAGAAAGCGGGAGAGGTGGGAGAGGGAGAGAGCAGGGAGAGAGAGAGAGGGTGGGAGCAGAGAGAGAGAGAGAGAGAGAGAGAGAGAGAGAGAGAGGGAGAGACAGAGATGGGAGAGGGAGAGAGATAGAGAGGGAGGGGAGGGAGAGTGAGAGCGAGGGGGATAGTGAGAGAGGGAGAGGTTGGAGAGGGTGAGAGTGAGAGAGAGAGAGAGGGTGGGAGAGAGAGGGTAGGAGAGAGAGAAAGGGAGAGGGAGATAGAGAGAGAGAGCGAGAGGGAGAGAGAGAGGTGGGAGAGGGAGAGAGAGGGAGAGAGAGGGGGGGAGCGGTACAGACTGAGTGAACCCTCTACACCGCAACGGATGACGGGAAAGAAGAAACAGTATTAAGTATAATATATTGTTGGTTTCCGTCATGGCACACCAACACACCCAGTCCAACCTATGCAAACTTATCTTTTGAAATAATATAAATTATGACAACTGTAAAATTAATTAAATTAAATTAATCAATGCAATAAATAGTTTTGAATCAGCTGTGGTGCTTCAAATACGTTCCTTGGCAATGCGTATTGTACAACAAGATCAGCTATTGTCGAAATATAAATAAACTATTCGTTTTACGGTGAGATTTAAAAAAATAATTTAACTATAATTCTTATTCCTGTTGAAACATGGTATTAAGCTACTATTTGAAGAGTAAAAATAAAACACGCCATGAATATGACCAACAGGCTTTAACATTATCAACACTATACGTTTCCATCTTATGACCTGAGCGAGCTATGCCGTGAATAACATAGCCACACTTTATTACTACTACTACTAATAATAATAACAATAATTGTATTATTAATGCTAATACAAATAGTACAAGCAATAACATCTAATAAATCAATATTTGACGTTGCTGTTTTGTTTTTGTTATTATCAATGTGTGTTCGATTTAATCACCAATTTACGGTATGAGCGATAACAATAATAATTGCATAAGCATTGTTCGTTAAAGACAAGAGATTTGCGGAAGTAGAAGAAGATGATTGAAATTGAGATAAACAGAATGTCAAGAGATATCTCGAAAGAGCAATGGTAAACAGCGTGAGAGAACAAAGAAGCATGAAGAATAAAAAAGATAAAGAAAAATATGAAGAAGCAGAAGAAAAGAAGAAGAAATAGCAACATAAAAACAAAAAGCAGGAGATGATGAATATTTGTCATGTTTTACTAAAAACTCACCTCGAATGGTCAGTGTCCGACAATAGTCCGGGTAGGAGGCGTTGTGATCCTGGACGTCCTGTAGATGACCACTGGTCACCGTCGACTCGTCTCTGTAGTCGTGCGGTTGACAGCCGCACTCCGACATGTCTGTCGCCGACTTGAGCATCGTTGACGCGTCCTGGGGCTTGACACTGATCGTGACAGATAGAGGGACATCTCAGTTGGTAATGTTGTCGACGACAGAAGCTGCGAGCATTAGTAACACGTTGCTCTGTTCATGTGTGACACCAGCATACCTGTGTGGCCTAGAATTGCAGGAGTGAAGAGAATCAACAAGCGAAAAATGAAGGAGCTGAGATAGGAGGTTGGTGTAAAAGGTATTTTTTAAAGAAGAAGCCGATGAGGAGTCGACTAAAATGGGCTGGATGTGTAGAGCGAATGGGAGGACAACTGTTAAGTGTTAACAAGGAGAGCAGGAGAATGGAATGGAAACGGTGGTGAGGACGATCTAGACTGCGACGGGTGGAATGCCCAAAGAAAGATGTTGGAGGAATTGGGAGAGAATTGGTGAATGAGAGCAAAAGATAGAGGGTAGTTGAGGCAGTTGGTCGAGACAGCAGTGCCTGAACAGTGAGGGGAAACTAATAGAACAGAAAACAGAAATCAACGACCAGCCTCACCCCGGAAATAACAGATTTCTCTTTTAACAACTAGGAATTAATTCGAAACTCACACCGACGTTTTATCCTTCAACTTGATGAACATTTTTACGAGCAGTTTAACACATAGCTATTTGACCGCTATTTGATCGCGTGTGATTTTGGAATGGAAGAGGATAAAATAGTCATATTTGAAGCATTTGCAGTCTATATGTAAATTTACCAACTGCTTGCACATATGTTGAATAAGTCGTATTGGCATTTAAATAATTCTTATGTAACTGACATACTACCTATAGTTTGATGGTCTGCATTGTAAATATACAATATTGCGTAGCATAAACGGTATATATTACAACATTTTCACCGCAGAAATATGATTTAATATAGCACTGTTTTAAAATAAAACCTGACCGCTAGATTATACTGTGTGTGTATGTGTATACAAAATAACATATCTTGACAATAGAATCAGACATTGTAATTGTAATGGTGTGATATTTTATGAAAACTACAAGAACTAATATCTATGTAACCAATAAAAACATTTAATTATTGTAGTTATACTACTTTAGACACCTTTCCAATTATAAGTCCAACAGCCAACTTTAAAATACCATTTATAGAAATAAACAACACATTTTCGGTTTCCACGTGTCAAACATATTTAAAAATAAATATAACTATTTTAGAAACAACTAGCGCATCATTTTTGAAATACATTCACAACATTCGTTTTTCCATTTTTAATTGCTAAATTTGTTTATGAAACATTTTTACTTACCTCAAAGCATCGGTTTCATGACGTCACATTGCTCGCGACGACGCCGTTTTGTTTCGCAGTGAATTGAGGTCTACGGTTTGTAGAACGCTCTTGAACGTAGCCAATATTATAATTCCAACTTCGGGTAGTTTTTCGGAATTTTAAGAATAATCCCCCCTGGCAAAACAAACACAGCAACTAACACGGTTAAACATATTACTATCTTTAACAAATATCCAATTTGTATGTCAGTAACAATACAAATTTAAATGATGGGTCGAGTTTCTTTTCCCGAAAGCAAACATGACACTCTCAAAAGAGAAGACACCACGGTTGTCTAAGTGTCTCTACTAATGAACAATCATCCCACCGACACACCTTGACAGATGAACCACGACCGACTCAGAGTTCACCTATAAAGAAACACGTAACAACGACGACGGGGACGACCAATCAGATTCGCGGTTACAAACCACCTTCAGGTGGCCCATTCGTTCAAGTTGAACAGGCTTAATTAATTGTTCGGCCGGGCCTCGCGAATCTGCATTTTCAACAGTTGTCATCCGCGACTGATAAATACCAATTAGTGAGCCAATTCCGCCGGTGGTCAAAGCGACACTTTCTTTCTACGCGAAACGTTACCTTCTTTAGACCGACGACAATTCAATTGCACCCCATGAACAAGCGAAGTTTTTTTCGCCCAGTGCTTTTTTATTATCGGTAACAACCCCATTATGGGGGTGGACGAACACACAAGGTGCTATGGAATTGAGCACCATGGGTGATGATGTCACGCTGTCTTGCTCCGATCCAGCACGCCAATAAGCTGGGCACATCACGCAATAGTGACGCAGTTATTGAAACACACAGCGCTTCAACATGTCTAAATATGCAAATGACACTTCCTTCACAGTTATCACTAGCAAATTCCTAAACTTTGTGGAAAATAATGAGTTACTTACTAGTAGGTATACTTCTATTTTCCTGGATTGATTTTCTGGTCATCGTTTGGTATAATATATATATATATATATATATATATATACATATATATACACACACACATATATATATACACTGTATATATATAATATTTTCCTGGATTTATGTTCTGGTCATCGTTTGGTATATAATATATATATATATATGTATATATATATATATTATATACCAAACGATGACCAGAAAATAAATCCAGAAAAATATTATATATATACAGTGTATATATATATATATGCATATATATATATATATATATATATATATATTATATACTAACTAACTCTAGTTGTGTTTTCTGAAATACAATGCCCAATGACAGATCAGAGGCCAATGGTACAAGGACGCGACTGAACATAGAAAGAAGCAAGATTGATTTTCTGGTCATCGTTTGGTATATATAATATATATATATATATATATATATTATGTACTAAATAACTGTAGTTGTGTTTTCTGAAATACAATGCCCTGACAGATCAGAGGCCAATGGTACAAGGACGTGACTGAACATAGACAGAAGCAAGATTGATTTTCTGGTCATCGTTTGGCATATAATATATATATATACATATATATATATATATATATATATATTATATATACCAAACGATGACCAGAAAATAAATCCAGGAAAATATTATATATATATACAGTGTATATATATATATATATATATATATATATATACATATACATATATATACATATATACATACTTAACATAGAAAGAAGCAAGTGGAGCTCTTTGGAGAAAATGAACTTACAATACTTCAAACTTAGCTCATCACTATTATATATTTCAGCTAAACCAGGAACAGCTCAAATTGCTGCCTAGATGCTTAAGTTTAATTTTAAGATCCGAACAGACGCAAATAAAAAACGATTTATAATAAAATGCATTCCTTTTTTAGCCGTTCGTGCAGCGCGACGGGCCGACTATTTTAACATATTATTATTAATCTTAGTAGGAGTATCGCTTCCCACAGCAATTGTTTTTCTTTTTTTGCAAAATGTATATTTTGTTAATTATATATTTTATTAATCTATATTTTATATGTTACATTTAAAAATGGGTATATATACCTGTTTAATTTGTACCGCTTTGCAATGCTGTTGTGAAATATAAAAAATATCCATGTCCTTATATATATATCCTTAACAACCCGCTTCAAATATTACAAACATCCGAAACACGACTTAAATTTTCACAAAACAAATGTTTTTAGTACAAACTGATTTGCATTTTGCACTAGAAAATTCTTATATAACAACTGTACTCACATAAAATATAGTAGATGCTGGTTTCCTACATTACAGGTTAGTGATAACATCGTACTCGTTTGACGTCATCCTCCGTTGTCGAAATACTGATACAAGACAAGCGTTTCTGCAACAGAAAGAAATTCCATAGCACCTTTTGTGTTCGTCCACCCCCTATAATGGGGTTGTTAGCGATAATAAAAAAGCACTGGGCGAAAAAAACTTCGCTTGTTCATGTGGTGCAACTGAATCGTCGTCGGTCGAAAGAAGGTAACGTTTCGCGTAGCAAGGAAGTGTCGCTTTGACCACCGGCGGAATTGGCTCGCTAATTGGTATTTATCAGTCGCGGATGACAATGGCCTCTTTTGATGTCATCAAAAGAGTTCGACATTATTTTTGTGTGCAATATTTCAAAACACCAAACGTGTTGGTGTATTTGTCAACACGTATATACAAAACGTGTTAAAACATAACATAAATTATTGTTTACATACCACTAAATAAAGACATATATGAAGACGAATATCACAGCTCAGTCAAACAATCTCACAATATCGGGAGATTTCCTGAGCGGAATGCTGTCATGTTTTTACCGTCATTGCCTATGTGGCCTCCGTGATTTCTACGCAAACTGTCATCAACTGTGAATGACCGCTGGGCTGGTCACAAAGAACCGAGCTTGACCTGGTCTCGTAACACCTGAATAGCGAGCCACTCGAAAAATTATCTCATGCAAATTGAGGTGGACAACGAATACGATTGTCGGTCACGTAACAGCCAAATTGGCTTCTCTCTTGACGGGAGGCTGAACGTTTGAGGAGAATCTCCCACGTACGAAAAGACAGCGTCAGTCGCAGCCACAAGAGCAACATAGAACAAATAATAGAAACAATCAAAATTCGTTTTACGTCCACCTCGGCAATACAGCCACCTCGCAATTAGGGTCAGCCTAGCAGAGTAAAAAAATTCCCTAACAGTAAAGCATATAAAGATGGCTAACAAGGGAAAGGTGACAATCCTGTTCGCCAAAACGTACCATTTCAAGTTTACGAAACGTTACTATTATATAATAAACACGAGCATTAAATCTATATATAATGTCCATAATCATTCGTATAAGCATGTAAATAATGTTTCTTGAAAATAACAATGTATAAATATAAACTATGACTTCTGCGATGAAAATCGCGACCATCACGCAATGTCATTAAACTCACACGTCAATGACGGACATTATTACCCGATATAAAAAAATGAAATTACTCATATTTACTTATTTAAAACATATTTCATCTGCTTCTTGATCACAATGTGCATATGATTATGCCACGGAACACACGAGTGATTTTTTTCGTGTTTTATTTCTCAAATCTCAAGTTATTTGCTTCGAAGATGATCTGCGTCGCATCATCGAAAATAGAAAGTTAGTTGTAGAGTTAGAGCGGCGAAACGTCCGAATCGCTATGAGACGGTGGAGCGTGCGTAGAATCAGAGGAGTCATGGGATTTGTTGCACGATCGTGCGATGTTACACACGCCCTGTTTGCGGAGTTAGAGACGGAGACACGCGCGCTATGCAGCTGTGTCTCCGCCAAGCCCAGTCGAGTGCTGCTCAAATACGATTAGTTCCTGATTAGGGACTCAAGCGGCGACCCCAGGTGACTGCAAATACCTTTTGTGCGCGGCTCAAGTTGGCCAAAGTCGTCATCAATGAATTAGTACAACAATTAATTAATTATTGTTTGGAAGCACAAACGCGTGCTCGCATGCGCACGTGTGAAAACGAAATGCCACACGCATACGTGCCTGTAGAACCCCCACATAAATATATAAAATAACTATATTTATGTAGTGTGAATCTAGCTCGCTTAGGATGTATGTAATCAAGTTGGGTTCTGTATCGGTAGTAGAAGAAACGCGAACATCCACGCAAATAAGGCTCCTCATACAATGAATATTGCTTCCAGGAACTATGTATATTAGTATGCAACATGTTGCATTATCTCATTTCTTAAATATATTATTCAATAATAAGCCCGAATATTATTAATTCAAAAACCCATCCGTCCGTCCGTCCATCCGTTCGTCCGTCCGTCCGTCCGTCCGTTCCTCTGTCCCCCTCTCCATCACTTTCTACATCTCCCCCACTCCCTCTATCTTTCACCCCACCCCCACTCATTTATACACGCAAACACACACGCTAACGCACACATGCACGCACGCACACAAACCCATACATATATATATATATATATAATTATATATATATTAATGGCATCCTGTTTATTATCTCCAACGCGACGCAAACTTTTCAATTTTACTTGAAAACTAATCGACTCCCACTAATTGGCTTCAGACCAACTGAAACAAAGAATTAGCGTGGGAAACGTTTCCTCATTAGTGCAGGTGTACGTGTGTTGCTGTGTTGCTGTATGGCCACCGACTGTACAAGACAGCAGTTCTTTGCATAGATGGTCCGGGATCACATTGATCTAAAGTTGTGTATTTTGACATGTTTGAAGTTCTGTCAACAAGATTTTAAAAAATGTCGTCGGATCATATCATGTGGCGGGCAGTATTGTTGTAGTGGCCGCAGATGCATGTCAATATAGTCTTGAGAAACATGATATAGAATCATTTATATGCGTCAAAGGTAAACACATTGTAGGAGTTGTTTTGTTGAAATCTAGAAATACGTACATTCTGAGTGTTTTTATACGTGTGCGTGTGCGCGCGCATGTGTGCGTGTGTGAGTATATAATCACGTAGCAAGCCACGTGTACCTATTTGTACATAAGACCTAATTAATCTAACTATAATCGAGCCAGCGTGTTTTTATGTGTGTGTGTGTGTGTGTGTGTGTGTGTGTGTGTGTGTGTGTGTGTGTGTGTGTGTGTGTGTGTGTGTGTGTGTGTGTGTGTGTGTGTGTGTGTGTGTGAGGTATACGTTGACGTTTTCCTTCTAGACGGTTTGCATTTCGGGCGCCAGACTTCCTAGGATTAATCTACGAACCCTCGGTGGAAAACTACCATATTTATCATTTTCCGATATCCCCGTCAGTAAGGGTTCTTACATATCAATTTTAATGTTTGTACAAATGTTATATGGACGTTTTGAAATCGATTGCTCACATTCGAGTTACGCGTGTTTTCATCGATTGTTCCCAGCATTGCAAACCGGCCGCCTATCAGTTGTCGATGTTTTAGGTAACTTGCAACAATTCCAGAAACCACGCACAAGCATTGCAACAAATTGCTAACATTTACGCCATAGCAAACATGAGGTGCAAACACTACGCGAGACAGACTTATACATATATGTGTGTGTAGTGCTATTGAAATTTATGCTACTAATTAAAACATTGTAAGCACCTATTTAAAGATACGAAATTAAAACAAACATTTCTAGGTTAGGAAGATGTCTACAAAAACAATTTCTTCAAATGTTAAGCAGGTAGTAGAACTTGGGGCCACCTCTGTTATAAAACAGTGTTGATTGGCTTTAACGAAGTACTTGTTCTGAGACATTCTTAAAGTGAACGGCCCATGAAAGAACACATTTTCCACTACCAATATATGTATAAAATTATACAGGCAGTGTCAAAATCGTGTTAAAAGAACATCTGACACTGGCGGAGCAAGCGTGATCTGTGTAGCAGAATAATTAGAAGAAAGTGAACATACGAAAACAACGCATAAGCATTGCAAAAAACGAAACATCCAAAGATATCTTCGTCCCCTTGCGGGGTGGGGTCCACGCCACTCGGCAGCTTCTTCTGTGTTGCTTGTTAATGCGACTCTCCGTCTCCTTCTGTCTTATGCAATGGCCTTCCGGTCTTCGTTGTTCGCATCTGTCCTCACAAGGTCTCGTTTACACTGTGTCTTCCCATAAGTTCTTTGGTCGTCCTCTCTTTTTCTACCATCTTCTCCTGCTTTCCATGTTTTGTTTTTCAAATTGTACTCGCTTATTCTATGCACACATCCCGCCCATCTCATTCTGCTTCCAGCTACTTTAATTAGGTGTGTTTTTTGTGTCTATCTTCTCTCAAGTCATTCAGCTTCCTTCTATCCTGAAATATCGAAACATATGGATCCATAAAATACAAATCCTAAACTACAAATCACAAACTGTGTGGACATCGTGCGAGGATTAAGACAGATTTAAGAAGAACTTGCTTGTCGGGAAGGTGAATAAAAGACGGGGCCAAAACCGTCTGAACTTAAGAGATACGTTCACAGTGACCTCACATCCTAACATAATATTTTATTTGATTGTTTTAAAGACTATTTTGTACTATACATCTGTAGTATTCTATTGTTTTCTATGACATATTCACTATACTCAGTAGACTTTGGTTTTTATAGAAATGTATTAATTCCTATTAAAATCTATCAATTCCTAAAGCATAGCTCTAGATGTCTGAATATTTTTTTGCGAAACAGTGACACAAATGAGGTCTTTCCTACAAACAGGGCATTATCCTTGCTGTAAGGCCTAATAGGGGCGACACAGATAATTTAGCAAATTTAGCTGTAGTCCTGTTGAACAGGTGAAGCCGTGAAACACGACAAAAAGGACGAATTGATCGATAACGTAACGCCATTGTAATGGATGCTGGCGTGGAGCGCGCTGACTGGCCAGAACCGCCGCGATCAGGACTGATTGCGTAACAGCGGGGAAGGGTCGAGCGTCTCCGTTCAAAAAGTGACACTTCTTAAGTGCGTCGCTTCTCTGCGAAGCGGGAGACCACGCAGTTATATTATTGCGAATTTGAAGTAAGTGCGTACTTAGTTTAATTGTGTTTGCCTAAGTTCTCGATGACATTTAGCTAACTACGGACACAACTTCGAAAAGTCGGACGAAACACAACGTCGATTTCATGTGAATACATCACAATGCTTGTTAAGATAATTATCAATGAGCCTTTTAATAAAAAAATGTACATTTAAAATGTACAATGTTCACTGCGTTCGAGTGTAGATTTGGGGAAATTTAAATGAAAAATAATGCATTTATTGCCTAAAACTATATTTCCCTAAAATTGGATTCCAAAAGTGAACTTGTGCAAAATCCTTTCTTTCGACACCAAAAGTTTTACGAATTAGCTTTACGCAGTTTAGTTGGAGGTTGCTCAAATGTGGTGAAAATGAGAGAACATAGATGTGAAGTACTGAACACTATTTTAATAAACACACACGTCATTGTTCTCTCCTACAATTGTCAAGATTACATCATAATTGTTAACTATACTTACTGTACATTACGGATCTGACCGATATTTTTCTCCACAACACTTTTATCAGGCCAGCATCATGACATCTAAATTATATCCACGAATTTCCGTAGATCAAGGCAAACATAAAGCCAAATCAGTACTCAGAAATAACAGCAATTTATTTCCGTTTGAATTGCAGTGGCTGTATGCACAATAACTGCGTCGAATAAATCGACATCTGCCGCCTGCAGCCACGGCCAGCAAGACAGCGTTGCGATTGCACAACACATGTCATAATGTTTAGACTCGCATTGTCGAATCGCAGTTATGGGCGGCAGGAACGGTTCGCTTCAGCGAAACTCGGGGCAAACAGGATAAAGCACCCGCAGAAATCAATTATTCTGCGACAATGCCGTGCCATATGTCAGTCGTCCAGCCGAGCGCGATGCGCACGGTAGAGCACGGTGGCCAGTCAAGATGCACGCTTAATACGAATTAAATCATAATTAAAATGTGGGTGCGCTGCCAGCGTTCCTAATTGGTCGGTATGAGTGCCCTCAATTAAAACCCCAGGGGTGTGTGCGGGGCACCAAGTGGTTATGGGCGGGGAAATCCTGCCGTGAAGTGGCGCGCAAGTGCCGCTTTTGTTTGCGCCTTTCGCGCCATCTGATAAATGTCGTCTGCTCATTACGGTTCCCGTCACGTGATTCCAGAGCTCCCCCAGCAGTCGATTTTTCGTGGTTGCCGGAACATTTTGTGAAATGACGAACCTACAACATGCCAACTCATTCGTGGACTAAAAAATTAAAGTGTGATGAAACAATTGGACACACCATTACAACAATAAATGTTCTACTGGGCCCAGTCAGAATTTAGCAAAAAAGGGACACTACTACAATCGTATAAAATAATTTATTTACGCTTACGCGAGTTAAATGAACAAACGAATGAATTTGTTTAATTGGTGTGCACGCTTATATTAAATCGACTAGACATAGACATACGTATATACATGCCAACTTTTTTTGAAATCCGGGAGATTCATCAGCGATTAAGCACGCTTCCCGTGTCGCGCTGTCTCGTCGCGCTGTCTCGGATCTTCACATCGGAAGACGAAGGGGGATGCTGTTTGAAAATGCGGTTCAGCACGTCTCATTACGTATCCCGTGGTGTCGCGCTGTCTCATAGACGGGGGAGGGGGGGTTGCGCTGTTGGAGATTTTCAGCGAAAATCCGGTATATTTGCCTGTATTCCGGGAGACCAGCAGACCGGGAGACCGGGAGACCGGGAGATACATCAATATTATGACAACCCGTGATAGATTGCATCATTTATTCAACCATTGACAATACTATCCAAAACAAACATGTAACTATTATCATGTAAATTATAATTATATTATACTATATATATAAGTTAGATATATATATATATAATTACATTTATATGTTTATATATATATATATATACTATGGTATGATATATATGTTTGAATGCACCTAATTTTGTGTCTACAAAATAACACTTGTGTAATATAATGATGTTAATGGAATCAAATGTTGATGTCACTGCAGCACCAATACATGGAGCAGCATAGGCTACGCATGATTCGCTGATTGTTTCGCCACATTAGATTTTTATTTTCTGCAGCTACATTGTCTTCTTGGTGCTGCACCATGTCCAGTTGTATCTTTTTGCAATTTTTAATTTCAAGATGCAGCAGTCATTCCAATCCATCTATTGTCTTTCTGAAAACACACATGTAACACGTCATAAATATGTTGTTTCAATTTTAAATACAAATGTGTTAGACACACCGTATTTTACTGTGCTACTGGTGATACCTAAAACATATATAATAAATGTAGACATATTATGCACATAGTCTATGGCGGCACAAATTAGATCAATTGTATTCATGTATAAATGCCGATGAGTTTTATCCTATGATGCTAGGACCTGAAGCAATTGTAAAGATAATAATATCAAGTGGCAACATAAAATGATGAGAAACATACAGAGGTGTTCCATTTTTATAGGTTGGGCGTCCACAATATAATAAATCCACAAAAAGCGAAAACTTCTACTAATTTATATTTTAGTTTATTCATGCACATAAATGGATAATTTTACAATATTTGACACATTTGTTCGTGAGAAAAAACCCAGTAATCAGTCATATTTGAAACACGTAGTCACATCTGGTACACGTAGTGTATAGTGCAAATATCATTATGAACACTGGCATTCATATTTATTTGTGAGGGAAATTCTTGCATTAAGTAATCAAATATAACATGTATTCAAATTTATGCACCAACAAGCACTGTAGATGACGATGTAATAGAAACGTTTTATGATACACTGCAACGAACAGTTGACAAGGTAAACAGGAGAGACATGGTAGTACTGATGGGCGATTTCAATGAAAAAGTTGGCAGTTGTCAAAACGAAGAAGAAAATGGAAATATCGGGAAATATGGACTAGGCGAGAGAAATGGGAGAGGAGATAGACTTGTTGAGTTTATCATAGAGAATGAACTGATGATTACTAATACTTTCTTCAAACAGCATAAAAGAAGACTGTACACTTGGACAACACCAGATGGTTGGAACAGAAATCAAATCGACTTTATACTGATACCAAAACGATGGAGGACGTCTGTGTTTAATGCAAAGACATTACCGGGAGCCGATTGTGGCTCTGACCATGAATTGCTAAGCGCCAAGATAGCGATAAAATTAAGAAAGATGAAGAGAGGGAAAGAGATAGTGAGGTATGACGTCAGTGATATCAAAGAAGGATACCGAGTAGAGGTTATGAACCGTTTCGGAGTATTATAGACAGTGGCTGACGAGAAGGAACCAGAGGATTTGGCAGTAGACATTAGGGACATCATTATGGAATCAGCTGACAAACACTTCACTAAAAAGAGGAGACAAAAACAACCATGGATAAGCAAAGACACACTGCAGATGACTGACGAAAGGAAAGAGTTAAAGAAGAACAAAGAAATGAGTGAGAATTATCATGAGAAATACAGAGAGAAGTACAAGATGATTAAACGAATGTGTAAGGAAGACAAGAAGAAATATCTAGAGAAGAAATGCGAAAAGATAGAACTATGTATGAGAAGGAACGATAGTCGCAGTATGTTCGAGGAAATCAAGTCTATGACACAGTCGTTCAAACCTAGATTTGGCGTTATTAAAGATGAAACGGGAATGACTCTGACAGAAAGCGATGGCATACTTGAAAGATGGAAGCAATATTGTGAAAGCATGTTTAAGAAAGAAGAAACAGAAGAGATAGACACGGATGAAGGCAGAGAGAGGGCAGAACCAGAAGATGAACTTGAGCCTTTGCGTTCAGAGGTGGAGTGGGCAAAAACAAGTTTAAAAGGCGGAAAATCGCCTGGCACTGACACCATCACTGCAGAGCTAATAAGAGCAAGTGGAGAAGCAGGCGTGGATATCTATCACACATTATGCAAGAAAATATGGAAAAGTGGAACATGGCCCATGGACTGGAAACAAGCCATCCTTATACCAATACCAAAAAAAGGTGACATACAAGAATGCTCAAACCACAGGACTATATCACTCATCAGCCATGCGAGCAAAATTATGCTAAAAATCATAATGAAGAGAATCACAACAAAATTAGAATGTGAAGTCAACAGAACACAAGCTGGTTTCCGGACTGGAAGAGGAACAAGAGATCACATTTTCAACCTGAAGATGTTAATTCAGAAATGCAGAGAATTCAACCATGACCTTAGGATCTGTTTCATAGATTATTCAAAGGCTTTTGATAATGTTAGTCATCACCAACTCTGGAAAACTTTGATACGCATGGGATTTGACCAGAACATTACATCACTTATCCAAAATTTATATGTTGGACAGCAGTCTGCAGTGAGATTAGAGTGTGGTACCACAGATTGGTTCCAAGTCGGCAAGGGAGTGAGACGGAGTGCATTTTGTCCCCCCACCTATTCAGTCTATACACAGAGAATATAATGAGAGAAGTCGAGACTGACACGAGAAGCAAGTTTTTTAATGGACCGAAAGTGAATGGACAGGAGATATATGAATTGAGATATGCCGATGACACAGCGTTAATATCCGATGCAAAAGAAGGATTGGATAAACTGATAACTACTGTTAAAGAGCACAGCGAGATGAAAGGATTGAAACAAAACGTAAAGAAGACTAAGATTATGGATGTGAAGGGATGTCGAGAACCATCAGAAGTCACAGTAGATGGCGAGGAAATAGAACGAGTGGATAGTTTTGAATATCTGGGGTCACTGATAGAAGCGGATGGAGATGGGACCAAAGAGATCAATCGGAGGTTGGCAATGGCGAGTAAAAAGTTGACTGAGATGAAGAAGTTGTGGAAAGCAACGAACAAAGATATGAAACTACGAATTATTCGAGACTGCATATTTCCAACGGCTACGTATGGATGCGTACGGTGGCTGGGAGAGGACATAGCAACATTTTATTTTTTGTCTTCGAAAAATATTTTTTTACGGTGGCTGGGAGAGGATATAGCACAAATTAATTTTTGTCTTCGAATTTTTTTTTTACGGTGGCTGGGAGAGGATATAGCAAAAATTTATTTTTGTCTTCGAAATTTATTTGTTTACGGTGGCTGGAGAGGATATAGCCAACATTTATTTTTGTCTTCGAAATTTATTTTTTACGGTGGCTGGGAGAGGATATAGCAAAATTTTATTTTTAGTTATTTTATCAAAGGACGAAAGCCAGCATGGATGCTACCGTGAAAAGTGTTTTGATCTTGGACTAAGTCAGCATGAAATACGGTGTGTTCTATCAAGAAGATTCAGTATAAGTGTAAGGCAGTTGAGGCGTGTCCTCGCCAGGTTGCAATTATATAGGCGGAAATATTTTACTGATTTTGACGAAGTAGTTGACTTTATCCGGAATCTGCTTGCAACCTCAGGGCAATTACACGGATATAGGTTCATGCATTTGAAGTGCATTACCAATGGACTTGTGGTCAGTAAAGAGACGGTCAGAATTCTTCTTGGTATTCTTGATCCGGAAGGCGTGGAACTGCGAAGAGCGAGGAGGCTAGTTCGCCGTCGGTACAGTGTCAAAGGGCCGAATTACGTGTGGCACATGGATTCATATGACAAACTTAAGCCGTTTGGAATCTGCATCAACGATTGCATAAACGGCTTTTCAAGGTACATTTTGTGGCTGGAAGCATACAGAACAAGCAGTGACCCGGCAGTTATTGGCGGATATTACATCAGAGCTGTTCTGAACAATAGCTGTTGTCCAAAGATTGTACGTGCAGATCGTGGTACGGAAAATGGACACGTCGGACAAATGCAAACATTTCTTAGAGAGAATGACGAAGGCAATGAGGAGCGATCTTTCCAATACGGTCGTAGCACTGCCAACCAAAGAATTGAATCATGGTGGGGAATACTGCGAAAGGAGAATTCCGAGTATTGGATGGCACTATTCCATGAGCTACAAGGCCAAGGTAATTTCGGCGGGGAAGAACTGGACAAGGAGTTAGTGAGATTCTGTTTTCTGGATTTGATACAAGTAAGTGAATTTAAATCATGGGTTTCAATTCTTATATATGTAGACCCTCTATGTAGGCCACTCTTTCTTGTCATGCTGTAATTCTGTCACACCGTAATCACCCTCACCCCAATGATGAAGATACAAATGTACATTCAGCCAATGGTACAGTTTGTATATATATATATATATATACAGTTGTATATATACCTAATTTTTTATGCAAACAACAATGGTTGAATTTTGGGGCATATTTGGTACCCCAAGGATATTACTAAAGGTAATTTTGGAAGTATACAAACTGTTCAGTATTGCGTCCTAAAATGCACGGTCATATTCAAAGAAATCCATATCCGACTATGATGCCTGTGTTTTAAAAATTATTTACATTTCTATATCATTAATCGGGTCATAAAACAAATAATCTTTTCTCTATTTCAGAATGAATTGTGTGAAGTATCTCATCTTTGGAACGTTCACAAGATCAGGAAATACAACAACATGAACCTTAATCACGGACGGCCGTTTATGATGTACAACATACCCGAGTTGTTTGAAGCTGACGATTATCTTCGTCCAGTGGACCACACTAAGATCAGGATCTGCCAGGAGCATTGTAGATTTAAATCTGACTATACATGCGATGAGGACATGTTTGAGCTATGCTGTATCTTGATGGAGGAGAATGGACTTGTTTTCCCAAGCAATCCACATGAGGCTATCCATTTGTTCAAAACTCTTAGAGACATCGTGAATGTAGCTCTGGTCTAAAATTACACATTTTGGTGATGACGGTATGCAGAATTACTTCGGATATAAACCGGAGGTATTGAGTGAATTGTACAACATACACAATACAGTGCCCAAGTAACAGACAGACTTTGGACTAATGTGGTTAAATTTTGCGTTAGCCCAGCGTTGGCACCACGACGGTCCAACGGGTGGTTGACCCAACGATGGCCCCAGTTGTTATACCAGAATATATAAATGTCTAATTACGTGTATTTGGTCAGTCGTTGAACCAACGTTGGACTAGTGTTGGAGCGTTAAGCTCGTTTGACTTGAACATTGTTTTGATTACACAACGTTGGCCCAACAATTATCACCCAACGTCAACGGTACAATGGCTGTCCCAAAACGGTCTTGCTATTTGGATGTATACCGTGAAATACGCATTACACTTTGCTATCAGAACTAGTACATTTGTCGCTGTTTGTAATTTTTTGATCAATAAATTGATAACTGTTATTAACTGAAGTGTACTGATGTTAGACCCTAGCAGCTAGCTATATCACAGCCTCACACACGTTTACCTATTTATTCTGGGTAAAGCAAAATTCAGTTGATAAATCTGCATGACTTTCAATCAAGAAGAGACCTTAATTCTTTAGGATATGACATTTTGATGAAACGCTGATGTTGTCTCAGTTATGGAATATTCAAGACTTTCTGAAATCCAAGATTTATATAATGGTGTGTGTGTGTGTACGTGTAATTTTTCCGTATCAAAATGCTTTATCAATTTAACATAATGAAATTGTGCTTTGATTACTGATTAATTTTAGTGTGACACCCCTAGTATAAATTGAATGAATAAGGAAAAAGCAAACAATCAATATTTATCGATTAACTGCTTTATTGATTATTGTTCAATTATGTGTACGTAAAACACATTAAACAAACCTTAAATTACCAATTAATAATGCTTAAACTGAACCTTCGGATTACGTTGGTAAGCTAATTAACATTTTACCACACACCCGGAAGACTTTCATGTTTGGTTATGTTCAATTGCGTATGCCGTCCATTGTAAAAGGCGAACGTAATTAAACGAAACGGTTCCTGGGAGAGGACATAGCACAAAGTCATAGCAAAAACAGCGCATGCTGTCCACTGTAACACGCGAACATAATTAAACGAAACTAAAACACTTATTGCCAGGCAGCACGTCCATATGGTCCATGGGCCCATATTATAAGGGCTGGCCTGTAGGATTCTACACTCGGGATCCATATGAGACCCATATGCTTATTTGTCAACTGCATGTCTCATTGCCGTGTTAAACACGCTGATGACGTTGTGCAGTAGCCCACATTTCGGTTCTATTAATTGATATCCATCACCCAAACATTAGACTCGAGAATGCGATCAAAATCAGCACGGAAGTCTGGGTAGTTTTCGTAGTTGGTTGGCACCTCCAACACATTTCCACATGTATGACCAATGGGCCGTTTCTCGAATTCTGACATGGTCACAAAGATGACTTGAATCCGTGAGCAAGAAAGTAAGTCACTCCCGGTGCAGAATCGCAGGAAGTCGCCGAGTTTCTTTTCTGAAAGTCCTCTGACATACGTCTGCAAAAATGTGGACACCGTCTTCTCTGATTCGGAAACCTCCGGGGGAAATTCAATGCACTTCACAACCTTCCTGTTGGTCGGAACTAATCCTTCGTACAGACGGTTTAGTTCTTCGAATTGAAGATGCCCCATCCTTGGCTGCAATACACTCCTCCAGCACTCGATCACATACATCGGCGTTTGCACGAGTTCCTTATGGGCCATCTCGCCTATAATCATGGCAACATTTTCTGCGGTTTCAGCCCGCTTGCAATTGTGGTTTTCAAGAAAGTCTTCAAGCTCTATTTCGTCAGCTTTCTTGAAGTTATCCAGCGCAACTTGAATAATATCTCGTTCGACAGTGTCCACGTAGTGGAGGAATTGTTCTCTAAGGTCAGAGAACGCCTTCCCGTACAGAGCATGCTCAATAAGCGTTCGGGCCAGTGCGATCGGAATGTAGCCAAATTCCTTCCAGCCGTACAAGATTATTCGCGCTACAGCTTTCCGTTTGGACTCGTGAACATCGTGGCGCAAGTAGGGTACTTTCACGTCATTACCAAGAGTGTATCGGCTGTAGAACTCCTCCCAGAACTCGGACAAACAGTCCTTTTCTACACCTTCTCCAACGCCGGCTTCTAGTTCACCATTTGCGCCCTTGCGACTTATCGATATATTGTCATTCAGACTGTCTGGATCTGAGAACGCTTCGGTCAGTTCATTGAGGCTATTTCCACGACTAATCACGAGGTGACGCAAATTTCGTGGTGTTGAATGGTCAGCAGGTTCGTAGGGAATAGTGACACTGGGGTTCAAAAATTCTCCAGCTTCGACTGGCCCGAATCGTATCTCGGAGTGTAATGAGGTATCGTGTGAAAAACTTCCTTCCTCAATAAGGTCATCAACCGCTTGGCGTACATCAAGAGGAGGTGCGGTCTGACACTCTGCAGTGCTGCTACAGGTAGCGGTGTTTACAAAACGTGCAATGTTTTCAACAACGTCGGCAACCGAGGAGGACGATGCACATTCGGCAGATTTACCCTGGCAAGATAACCATGGAAGAGTAGGCAGAGGCGAGTCGATTTCCTCCTCCGATTCACGAGGAGTAGTTCGAAGATAAAACCTTAGGAGTCTGATATTTGTATCTTCATATAGCTGACCGACGGTAATTTCTGCATCGATCTCATATTCTTTGAAGTCAACTAGATCGAAATCGAATTTCGATCTAGGTCCTTTACTGGATTCTCCTCCTGGGAAAAACAAATCTATTGCAATGGTAAGAAGGTCCTTTTTCTTTGCAGATTTTTCTACTCGCCTTGACCTGGTTCCTCCTCCTTTCTTCATTCGTACTGGCCTGTACGCACCGACATTCTCATCAAAATGTAACCAGCCAATTTCGATTAGCCGAAACTTCTTTACGGCATTCGAACTGCTGGCTTCTTCACTAGCAGCTTCTGTTGATGCTTTAAATTTTTTCCGGAGCTTTTGTAGAAGTGTCGACTTCCTGGTTGGCTGGTTGTCTCCAACATGTCCGGCCAGTTTTCGTTTACAATAGTTGACCAATGCCACTCGATCTCCCACACAGAGGTATTGGCCAAGCATCTCGTCACTCATCAGAGTTATAGCGAATTCATCAATCTGAAATGATAAAGAAATAAAAAAATCAAAATGGCGGCCGTTTTAAAGAGGTTCGGTGGCCATTTTGCAAATGGCTGTGATTTATTTTGATTATTTTTAGTGGCCAATGGGGTTCTCTTTTGGGCACTGTTCAACATTCAACTTACAACATGACAAAGCGAATTAACGAAAAATGGAACACTTGCATAACAATTAGGAGTGAAAAATGTTCTTTCCTATTAGGCCTTGAGCCAAGACCAAAAATTTGGGCAACCGGTACATTTTTAGGGACAAATGCTTATAGTGATTTTTGGCTAGGCCTACATCCCTAGAGATGAAAAATAGGTGATATCATTGCAGCACCCCCAGCTTTCTGTGAGAAATCACTCTTGACTAGCAACAAAGAATCACAGGACTCATTTAGGATGCTGGGCCAGGAATGGGATCTCTCTCTCCAGATCTCATGGAAAAACTGGAGGCATTTACACCCCTTCTTTACGCTCCAAAATCTTCTGCTGTGAATGTCAATGATCTGAGATACCACTTGTTCTGTGCAAAGAAAGGTGAGATAGAGTCACCAACTGCCACCATGCACTGACTGTTTGTTGAAACATGCACAATGCGCAAACTGCCAGACTGCAATATGGAGAAGATGTCTGGAGCAGGACCCAAGGACTCAGACCCCAGTTGGCAGAAGCTGGAAGTTGGAAAGAGAACATGGGACAGAGCAACTGGTTGTACACTGGATGGAAGGTCAGCCAGCACCTGATGCCGTGTTGGATCTACTAGCATGCAGTTATCCCAGGAAGTGTGAACTGCCAAAGTGTGTCTGCTTGTCAAATGGACACAGATGTACTGATATGTACAGACTACAAGACTGTGACAATCAGGTGTCTAGTGCTGACAATGATGAAAGTGTAGCTGAGGAGGAACTGGATGATGCTGTGATTACTAAACACTGTCTCCAACCTCAACTAAGGACATAACTAATTAAGCATGTCAAATGTCCACAGTGCATAGTGTGCATTATTACAGCTACAAGTCAATACTGTGTACCTGTATAATTTGAATGTCTACAACAAGTCTATTGTGTGTAGGTTAGTGTTACAGTCAGAACTTTAGGTGGCTAACATAAGAAAATGTAATTTTATTTCAATGACAACAACTGCAAATTTCAATGTCATGATAATACATATAACTGCAATAAAATGTACAGACTGTGTCTACATAATAAAACCTGAAGTCCAGTGACCATTTTGTTGCAACAAGAACCTTGAATGTGGATATATGAGGTTACTCACTAAGTGATTTATTTTGTTGAATGCCTGAATGGCGTGGATTGCATGTTGAGACGCGGTAGATAAAATGCCATAAATTCCACATTTCTCAAGGTATTAAAACCATTTTCACATGTATATGACACATGACACTTCAGCCATATTACGTACAATTATCATACCCATAAGATATATAATAACTATTGTATAATGGTTTGTGCGTGACCACGCCTTCAGCAATTTCCATAGAAAAATAGTTTTCGCAGAAATGAGCAAAGGATTAAAAAGAGTGATTTCACACAAAAGAATGTATGTACTGCAATGCTGTCACATATATTTTTCATATCTAGGGATGTAATCCAACATTCTGGTGCAATAAGAACCTCGAATGAGGATACATGTGGTTATTAGCCAGAATTTTAAATCATTTTGTTTTGAAAACCTGAATGCTGTGGATTGCATTTTGAGATGTGGTAGATAAAATACCACAACATCCACAATTCTCAAGGAATGAAAATAACTTTGATATATTTGGAAAGCATGACATTGAAATCACATGTTCTCCAATTTTCATTCTACTGAGATGTGTAGTAAATATTCCGTAGTAGTTTGTGTATGGGCCCCCATTAACAATTTCATAGAAAACTTATTGTCGCGGATATGGGGATAGCGGATATGCGAATATGGGAGTGCTGCAATGCAATCACCTATTTTCCATCTCTAGGGATGTAGGCCTAGCCAAAAATCACTATGAGCATTTGTCCCTAAAAATGTACCAACAAACCCTCTGGCTCATGGCCTATATGTATTGTTCTAGTATAGGGTTGAAAGTGTACCAGGGTGATAAGGAAAAGATAACATGTTTGTTCAATTGTTTGGGGGGTATCAACTGAGGAAGGGTTTTGTGACAGAAAGTAGTTTTATACTTAGTTCATTTAGCTATATTCCTTATTTTTTGATTGAATTAGGTACAACTACCTCCAAAACTATTGACTTTTAAAAAACAATGTCAGGTTCTCATCTCAATATCTCAGCAATGGTTTGAATGAATATAGTATAAAAATACTTTAGAAACAATAAGCAAAATTTGTCCAAGGGCTAAAATGTGTACCTTTTCCTCCTTCACTTTTGCCAATATGTTGGCCGCCACATTTCTTTTTGCAAGGTAATCGTACATGCCACTGCCAGACTCCATCACGCCAGGTTCCATCATTAAGGTTTCCTTAAATTAAAAATACAATGCAAATTATAGATAAATCAGGAAAGATGAATGTTGGTCCTACCCAGACAACAACGGAGCAAAGACAATAGTGACCGTGTTCTGCATAAAACAATGTGACCACACTGTCATTTCTAGGGACGTTTTTAGGAGGTTTCTTTTAAGGCATATCAAGCAACATTGATCAAGGTTTATAAAACCATCAATGGAAAATTATTTATAGGCATCCCAGAAATACACAGCCACATATACGAAATTTTGCTACACTGAAAAATGGTCTTCATTGGAGAAGTACTGTGGAATTTATTAGACGACATATATATACATGCCTTCCTAGAGTGAGATCACATAAATCCCTAACCTCAAACGTTGGGTTACACAAATCCCTGAAGACAACGTAGTTCTCACATCAAGATTTCTGAACTGAAGTACCAGATACACACAGTTCACTATATTGCGCTCAGGAAATGTGCATGGGCCCTTTTTAGTTTCAACCCTATTTAAACTGTGACAGTCTTATGGTTAAATTGTATGTGGAGTAACCACAGAGCACATCTAACATGAAATAATGTGTGTATGAGCTAAAATTGACTTAAGTCAGTCGATTTATAATGATTGTCAGTGGACAAATGGATATTGTTGATCCTATCACCTCCGCCAGGAGTAGATGGAGTGAGATACGCGAGCGGAACCTTCACTGACACTGGCAATTGAATGAGGTTGACCACTTCCCATGTCCAAGAACCACGTGCTAGTTCAGAGGCGACCGCGAACAAATGCTGATGCTACTACCGCTGCTGAAAGGGGATAATACAAGCTTGTATTAATTTGCTTTGCGTTTTGCAGTTGCCAAAATAGGAACAAGTTTTGACATTTTCCTCTTCTTCCAGTGTTGTCTGCTGGAGAACTGTTAAATGCTGCCATCTAGCGAATGCAGCGCAAACCTCGTAGCAAGGCGAATGTCATGTGACGTTTTTGACAATAATTTTAATATCTGGCGTTGATCGAATGGCATGACGTCAGCTTATAGCAATAAGTCGACACCGTATATATGTATAAGTTATGTATGGTCCTTAGCCACAACTATACCAAATTTTGGTTAGTTGGCCCAGCTATCGTCTATCGATCACCTAACTCCTAACTTAAACCGTGTCCGTGGCGTAACTTGCCTTAAGGCTACGACTCCACCTACACACTCACGAACTATCATAATGGACATATGGTGTTGCCTTACGAATTATACCAATCTAAATTATTTCAGCTAATAAACTTACCAATGAAACGACTTTTCCGCATCCATGACCATGAATCACGACGTTCTTCTCACTCGTCTCGCTTTCATAACTCGAGATCTCGAGATAAAACGTCGAGATCTCGAGATAAATAAAAATAACTAAAAATAAAATTTTACTATATCCTCTCCCAGCCACCGTAAAAAATAAATTTCGAAGACAAAAATAAATTTTTGCTATATCCTCTCCCAGCCACCGTAAAAAATATTTTTCGAAGACAAAAAATAACATTTTGCTATGTCCTCTCCCAGCCACAGTAAAAAAATATTTTTCGAAGACAAAAAATAAAATTTTGCTATATCCTCTCCCCAAAAATAAAATTTTGCTATGTCCTCTCCCAGTCACCGTAGATGCGAAACCTGGACTCTTAATAAGAACATTACTAAATGTATAAATGCATTTGAAAACAAGTGTTATAGAAAGATATTACGAGTTTCGTGGACTGAACGTAGATCTAACGAATCAATCGCAGATGAACTTGGTGTTATACCCGGGACTTTATTGAACTTTGTAAAGAAACAGAAACTAAGTTATTTCGGCCATATGAAACGGCATCAGTCTCTAGAGAGACTAATAATGGAAGGACAAGTGGAAGGCAGCAGAAGCAGAGGAAGGCCTAGGAGACAATGGTGGAAGGACATAGAGGAATGGATGGGAGCCGATGTCTGGGGAGTGGGGAGACTGGCAAACGAAAGAGCTGTCTATAGACAATCCATCAAGGCTGCAACGTCCGGAAATGGATAAGCAAACACACAAAGTAATCATGCACGAAAGTCATTGTAAGGACGATACAAGGATTGATATCCATAACTATGGATAAAAGATAGTCTTACACAATGCTATGCTATAAGCATAATGTTTACGCTATCTTAGTAACTGCAGATGTTGCCTAATAATCTTTACCATTTAATCAGGATCAGCAAGACCATCCTCAACATTTTCATGGCCTTCACCCTCCTCATCTACATCCTCTACACTTTCATCCTCAAAATCCTCCTCCTCAGTATCCTCCATCTCGATACCCTCCTCGTCTCCAGCCTGAGCCTCTTCTGTTTTAGTGTACATATTTCAGCAGCCCTCTTCGTCAGAGCAGTTGCAGTATGACGTGCACGAAAGATGTTCTTTGTGGCAGCCACAAACCTCCGTGCTGCACTTCTTGCCCGGTGCCCTACACTCACAATGAATCACATCACACAGGTGTGGTGGACCTGATGAAAGGTTCAGTGTTTGAAGTGCACGTGGCCGCAGCACATCGGGGGCTGACAGATATCTTCAATGGGACGTCCTGGGTAAAAGCCATGCGGTCCTTTCGGGGCATATCAGCAGCGCTCTTGACGCGGTTTCTAGCAACAGGGCCGGATACATTTGAGCAAATAGAGCAGTATCTGGAAACTGCTCGCCTCCATCCAACTGGCCAGCACTGGGTGGACAACTTCCTTCTCCCCACACTCCTCATCCACCAGTTTGAGCATGCAGGGAGAGAGAGAGAGAGAGAGAGAGAGAGAGAGAGAGAGAGAGAGAGAGAGAGAGAGAGAGAGAGAGAGAGAGAGAGAGAGAGAGAGAGAGAGAGAGAGAGTGACATTTACTTCAAGCAGCTGGCCATGGAGCGCATGCTGAAGTACTTCTTCCTCGCTGGACACGTGCAGTACGCCCGCTATCTCACTAAGTACCTGCTGGAGATGCGTGTGCTCCCCGCTGAGGCCAAGGCGGACCTTGTGTCCGGCGCTTTTGTCTGTCGACACCATGTGGGATACTGGAACGCTGTCTCTGGTGATCAGTTTTGGCGAGCAGACTGACATCAAGATCGGAAAGGGAGCTCATAAGGGCATGCGTCTATCTGTTGAGCTAGTTTGTGAGTGGATTGACGCCTTCCCCATCACCGCGCACGTGTCAGACCGAGTGGACTACATCTACTCTGCTGATCCACCAGGCCAGTCTGCGCAGAAACAACACAAGGAGGAGTTGAAGTACCGGCGTGTCTTGGATGCGGATGATCGGGGTCTCATTGATGCAGAGGTGGAGAAGTACCCTCACCCACTGGAAGATCACCGCCCTCATCTGTACAATCACGTCACCGGCCAAGTTGCTCCTGCTGAAGTGAATGTGGCTTACTCGATTGTGCTTGGAGAAAAGATGCAGAGCAAGTACATCGCCAGTTTTCCCGATGGGTTCTACGACACAATCAGTAGTCCCATCAAGACGATGAACTTTCTAAAGAAGCAGGACAAAGGCAACAAGGGCAGGCCAGTCATCGATTTGAGAACATTTTTCTCCTGCTCTTGACGATTGGTCAGCGGCGGCAGATGGAGCTTGAGCCCATGTTCAACTACGAGCTGTGTGCAGTGCCTCCATCGCTCTTCGACGAGCATGGTTGTCTCCGCAAAGTCAACAAGTCGAGATCTCGCCAACAGCTGCTGAAATTGTCATCGTGGATGTTCAGCAGCTGTTCTACCTTATCGTGTGACCACAAGGCGGCAGTCCCTCAGATCTGATCGCATCCAACCTGGGTCGTCTGAGTCACTATCAGATGGTACTGAGAAAATCATTGTCTTCGACAAGTACCAAGATGTAACTGCCAAGGATAACGAGAGAATACGGCGGGCTGGTGAAGTTACCCTCATCTACGAGCTCTCCATCACCAGTCCTCTACCCAAAAGAGATGCAATCCTGATGAAGAGTAAGAACAACAAGCGGAGCTTGGCGAGCGTGTTGTTTATCTTCAGTGCAGGAGAGAATGTGACGATGGAGACTCGTGACGATGGTGCGTTTGGTCATGATGAGGCGGACATCACCATGATCTCCTATGTCATTGAAGCTACCAACTCCGGAAAAAGGGTGATCCGTGTACTTAGCGACGACACAGACGTGCTTGTCCTACTAGTCTATTGGGTTTATTTGGAGGAGATGGTGTGCAAGGTGCAGATAGAGCGGTGGGATGGGACCGTGCTGGATATCAACGCCACCTGCGCTGGTATAGGGCCACAGTGTCTGCAGCTGCTTGGCATGCAGGCACTCAGCGAGTGCGACACCACCTCATATCCGTATAACAAAGGGAAGATCAATGCACTCACTCGGGACTTCCCATGTTTGGATGATGTGCTGGGGGAAGTGAGCGCCACGCAGGCGGATCTGATGGAGACGCCGATAACCTTCTTCATCGCTCTGTATGGTCAGCCACTGGGGGCATCCATGGTGTCTGCACGTTTCACACTCTTCATCAAGAAGAAGAAAAGTCCCAAAGTCAAGGCCCTGCCGCCAACATCTGCCAACCTGTTCCTGCACGTGCTGCGGGCCCATCTGCAGGTCATGCTGTGAAAAGCGGCAGACCAGCAAGCCCCACTCGGTGAGTCAGCCGATACCACTCACTACGGGTAGGAGATCCGGGATGTCGTCCCCTCTTCTGTTATTGCTCAGGGTGACCTAGATCCACCACACCTGTGTGGTGTGATTAATTATGAGTGTAGGGCACAGGGCAAGAAGTGCAACACGGAAGTTTGTGGCTGCCACAAAGAACATATTTCGTGCACGTCATACTTCAATTGCTTTGGCGAAGAGGGCTGCTGTAATCCGTACACTAAGACAAAAGAGGCTCAGGCTGGGGACGAGGAGGGTATCGAGATGGAGGATACTGAGGAGGAGGATTTTTAGGATGATAGTGTAGAGGATGAGGGTGTATATGAGGAGGGTGAAGGCCATGAAGATGTTGAGGATGGTCTTTCTGATCCTGGTTACCTGGATGATGAGTGGAAGTAGGTAAATGGTAAAGATTATTAGACGATATCTGCAGATACTAAGATAGCGTAAACCTTACGCTTATAGTATAGCATTGTGTAAGACTATCTTTTATCCATAGTTATGGATATCAATCCTTGTATCATCCTTACAATGACTTTCGTGCATGATTACTTAATGCAAGAATTTTCCTCACAAAGAAATATGAATGCTAATGTTCATAATGATATTTACACTATACACTACGTGTAGCAGATGTGACTACGTGTTTCAAATATGACTGATTACTGTTTTTTTCTCACGAACAAATGTGTTAAATATTGTTAGATTATCCATTTATGTGCATGAATAAACTAAAATATAAATGAGTAGAAGTTTCCATTCATTGTCCACGATAAATCATACATTTGACCTTCACCTGACCTTCAGCGTCTGATCTTGACCTTTTTATTGAAAAAATAACATCAGAAATGGATTCGACGCACCCCAATACCCCTTAAAAGAGATAGTATACATCATGCTATGACAAGTAGTTCAAAAGTAAAAAAATTTTAAATATCGCCCAGTGGCCATCTTGGATTTATGCAAATTACCAGAGTTTCCCAAAGTTGCCGTTTGGGCAACCAAGCTGAATTTGTTCTAGGACCCCATATGAGTACAAATCAACAAAAGAAGTTCATAGGATAGAACATTTCTAGGTTCATGAAATGACAAATGGATTAAAGCGTCAAATTCCTAATTCCGTAATGTAAACATTGACTTTGGCTTGGCCTTGGCGTTAATCCTTCCCCTTGCTTGCGTTTTGTTTCTGTCATTTCCGTTCAGATGTTTCGCTGGCGTTAAGCCCATTATTACCTAAGCATCAACATATCTCAAAGGCGGTGCTACATTATGTTTTGCATAGTAGCTATATTGATTAGTCACCAGGTTCCCTTGAACATTTGTCTACGTTATTCTTTTTCATTCACCGCCAGGAACACGTGAGCAGCGTTAAAACGGTAAAACATAGCAAAATATCAGTGACCGTATCCGTTGCAACGCAAGCAAACCATGGCGAGATTTTCGTAAGCAAGTTGCGAATTTCTTAGGTGCGAAATCTGTTTCTTCGAGAATACGGGCCCTGACTTCTGCAATGCTGTCATTGGGGAAACACAGAATCTTGGTAACACGATTAACCATAGGCACAGCACTGCAAACGATAAATACAATAACCGAAAAATAATTTGGAGTCAAACGGTAAAATACTATTTTTTTTGTAAATATGGCATCGTGTTTGGTTGCTCTCCTCCTTGTTCCCTGCTGTACAGGGGTGAGAGTCAGGTACAGTAAAGCTGAACCACTCTCTGTGTCTTTTACTTCCACAGTTTTTCTGTCCATCGCTCCCTCTCTCCATCTTTCATCCTCCCCTGATCTTCTCATGTCCCTCCTCACGCAGTCCTCCCATCACAGCTGTGGCCTTCCCTTTTCCCCGTGTCCTTAATGTTGTTCCGCCTCTGCTCTCTTCGCTATTTTCCGGCATCAATCCTTGCCAAATGGCCTGCCCATCTCATTCGGCTTCTCGGTAATCCTCCTGTTACATTGTATTGCATTCCAACCTCTTTTCTCGGGTCAATAGTCCTTCTTATGTCTACCCTCTTTGTTCTTGTTATTTTTCTAACCCAGTTGTTCTCACAAACTTGCAGCTTCTGTTGTTGTTGTGGTTGTTCTGTCAGCGCCACTGTCTCCAGACCATGTAGGCATGCAGGTGTAACACACACACTCTCAGGACTTTCCATTTAATCTTTTTCGAGATTTTTCTGTCCATCCCGACTCCCTCTACCTTTCTCCAAGCATTCGCTCCTGTTTGTATTCGACGTCGCCCCTCCACATCTGAACACCCATCCGCCGTAACCATTCCTCCAAGGCACACAAAGCAACTTGCTTAATTTCCTTTCCATCCAACCTGATGTCCAATTCCTTTCCATGCTGTCCAACCCACATCACTTCTGTCTTCTCAAGGCTCATTCTAAATCCGTGTTTCTTGAACACCCTGTTCCATTCCTCCAACGTGTCTTGTACCTCTTGTTTGCTTCCTGCTACTGTGTCCAGATCGTCTGCACACACAATCTTTCTGAGAACACCCTTCGTGCTGATCTTCCTGCTGATGAGTTCCATCACCATGATAAATAGTAATGGGTTTAGGGCACTTCCTTGCCTCAATCCGACGTTAACTGGAAACTCTTCCGACATCCCAGATCCAGCCACAATTCTTCCAGTTGTTCTTTCATACATTGCTCCCAACATCCTGACTTCTGCTTATGACACTCCCATCCATCTCACTGCTGCCAACACCATCTCTCTTGGGATTATGTCACAGGCCTTCTCCAGGTCTACAGATCCCACTGCCTTTCTCCCTTGCATCTACAACCTCTTCGCCACCAGCTATCTCAATTCAAACATTGCATCAGTCGTCCCTCAGCCTTTTCTGAATTCATGTTGTTCTTCACCTAATTCCTGTTCTACTCTCTTTCCGATCCTACCATCCAAGATCCTCTCTAGCAGCTTCATGGTGTGATTTAGAAATGTGATGCCTCTGTATTTCCATGGGTCTTGCACATTTCCCTTCCTCTTCCATATTGGGACAATTAGCACTGTCAATCACTCTTCTGGTACTTTACCTTGCCTCATACATGCATTCAGCAGCTTCTTTGTCCAGCTGATTGCACTCTCTCCTGCTAACATTACCATCTCAACACGCATCTCATCGATACCAGGTGTTCTCCCTTTCTTCATCCCTTTTAACTCAGTTTGCATCTCTGTATCAGTAACATCAGCTAACTCCACTTTCCCTTCTACATACGATGGTAATTCAAAGTCAGTGTTATTTCCTTCCTGGTTCAGAATCTCCTTGAAGTAGTTTTCCCAGACCTTCAACACTGCTTCTTGTTCTGTCACTAACTTCCCATGTCTATCCCTGATCACCGTCCCGCCCTTCACGTCCTTACTATTGTCATCCCTGTCTCGGGCCTTTCTGTATATCATCTTTTTTCCACCACTCTCATCTAGCTTGCTCTACACATCTGCTTCCATGTAACTCCTCGCCTTATCAACAGCTCTCTTTACTGCTTTCTTTTCTTGTCCGTATATACGTATATCAGCCGTACATGCGGTTGATTTCCCTTCTCATTTGTCTTCTCTATTTCCTTCCATGCTTCCTTCTTTTCATGCACTGCTTCTGCAACTTCGTTTGTTCACCATCCTTGGTTACTATTTCTAGATACTCCGCCCTTTCCCGATGTTCTTCCACATAGCTCCTCTTCAGTTCCCACAAATGCTTCTTTGTACTGTTTCCATTCTTCCTCCAGACTACCAACTTCTTCATTGAGCTCTTCATAGTTAGCTGTCACCCGCTCCTTGTATTCAACACCGACTTCGTCTTTGCACCTCCACCACTTAATAGTCCTGCGGCCCACGGTCTTGGTTTGTTTTTTCTTCTGCATACGCACAACGAACACCACTAGCTTGTGCTGTGTCGATGACATGCTACAGCTTTGCAGTCCTTAATATTACCTAGCTGCTGCCTCCGGAATATCAACAGATCCAGTTCCGTCTTGGGCTGTCCACTTCTGTACGCAATCGTGAGGCTCTCTCGTTTCTGGAAGAAAAATTAGCCACTGCTTAGCCATTTCTAGCCATCAGTTTCACCAGAGCTCGACCCGCTCTATTCCCCACTCCCCACCCGTGTCTGCCAACACTCTCCTCTTCACCTGGTTCCGCTACTTCAACATGTGCAATGAAGTCACCCGCAATGCGCAATATCACTTCCAGCTCCACCAATCCCATCATCCTCTCCAAAGCATAATTGAACTCCTCTTTCTCTGCCTCCATCCTTCCCGTCTGTGACATATATACATACATAACACTCACCACACCAGCAGTTTCCTAATCATCAGCCATGCCATCACTATGCATCTCTCCACTCGAACCACCGTCTAACATGGCTAGTGAGCGTGATCTGCCCAGTACTATTTGCCCATAGTTGGGAGTTGGAATGGTACAGCACCTTGACGTATCCACACGCTGGTGCACTGCACTTTTAAGGCTCCAACTTGCTCCGAGATCCCTAGCACATTAGCCTGGGACCGCAAGGTGCCCAGTAGCCATAGTGTACCACAATGAAATTGTGCTAGAGTCTTCTCCATGGAGAGGCTATGTACCAGCAGGGGAGACTTACGCACTCGACTCCCTTTTCACTCCAAGGAGCTATCTAATAATAATAATAATAAGATAACTTCTATTGCGCCTAAATCCTTGGAAACCAAGCTCAGAGGCGCATCAAAACAAAAGGATTGGTAAATCTCAAAATCCATAAGTAGTTTTCCAGTTGTCAACAGATGGGTCAAGGGAGCTACGGTGGAAAAGCAAGGTTGTAAAGATAGGTTTTTAAATGACGACGGAATTTTGTAATATTTTCAACTGATCTAACACTAAGAGGGAGCATATTCCAAAGAGTTGGTGCAGCAACAGAAAAAAGCCCTAGTTCCAATGTTAGTGTTGACTCTAGGTACAAAAAGTAGGTCTGAACTAGATGATCGAAGCTGGATAGGTTTTCTTACAGGAGTAAGCAATGAATGCAAATAAGATGGTTGCTTATTGGACATTGCCTGGTATGTAATGGTACAGATCTTAAATAGTATACGATATCGTACAGGAAGCCAATGCAAAGACTTCAAAAGTGATACAGAGCGAGAAAAACGAGGAGATCTTGTAACTACTCTTGCTAGACAATTTTGGACACGCTGAAGTTTTGTGATATCCTTGCTAGCGATATTATAAAGGAGGGAATTGCAATAGTCAAGTCTGCTGCTAACAAGCGCTGTTGCAATAATCTTAGCAACAGAAAATGACATATACCGGCGAATACGGCGAAGATCACGAATATGATAAAAACAGCAGCGACATGTTTGAGATATGTGTTGTCGGAAATTGTTACTATCAAAGATCACTCCTAGATTCCGCACCGAGGTTGCTGGCGTGATATTCTGATTCAAAATACGCGTAGGGAAAAAACAATCCAGTTTACTACGCTGCATAGGAGTACCAATAATGATCAATTCAGTTTTATTTGCATTTAATTTCAACTTGCTGTCAGTCATCCAGTGGAAGATATCTTGAAAGCAATCACTAAGTTGGTTAAGGGAGCGATTTGTATCCGGGGTAGTCAATGGAATGTAGATCTGAGTATCATCAGCATAAAGATGATGATCCAAATTATGTCTTTGTATAACAGAGCTTAGTGGCGTGGTGTAAAGAGTAAAAAGCAAAGGCCCAAGAACAGAACCCTGGGGAACACCAAATAAAGCCGGCAGTGCAGCTGAAAAGCAGTTCCCAATCTTTATAGTTTGATATCTATCAGTTAGATATGAAGAAAACCATCTGCCATATATGCCGTGCCACTTTAATAGGCGTTCAATGAGAATGCTGTGATCAATCGTGTCAAACGCGGCAGAGAGATCTAGTAAGGTAAGTGCAGTCACTTTACCATTATTAATGTTTAAGTTAATGTCATTATGAACCTTTAAGAGGCCAGTCTCTGTTGAATGAAACTGCCTATATGCTGATTGTGACACATTAGTTAAGACATTCGTGCTAATGTGATACCTTAGACGACTTGCTACAACCTTTTCTAGTATTTTAGAAATGAAGCTGAGATTAAAAATAGGTATATAGCTGTTTAGGTCTTGTTTAGGCAGAGATGATTTCTTAAGAAGTGGTGTGACATGGCGTATTTGAAATCATCAGAAAAACAGCCAGAGCAAAGTGATGCATTTATAATATTTGTTACAGGTCCAATTAGTGTATAAAGACATGCTTTTAGCAGTATTGTTGGAAATGGATCAAGTGCACAAGATTTATTTGGGGAGGACATAATTATTTTCCTAACTTCATCAACTGTTGCAGGTTCAAATGATACAAGTTGAGAATTTACTTGTGGAAACTCCACACTGACATTACTTATATTATGACGTGGGAAAGCAGAACGAATAATACTGATTTTATTCTTAAAGTGACTAGAGAACGAATCACATAGATACTTAATTGACACATGATCGGGTAGCGATGGAGTAGGCCGTCTGTGTAGAATGTTATTGACGCAGTTCCATAACTGACGCGGATTATCAGACTTATTTATGACCATATTTGGAAAATAATCTGATTTAGCTTTAGCCAGTTGTCTGCTACAGAGGTGACATTGCTTAGAATAGCGCGATCTATCTAATGGCGAGCGTGATTTGCGCCATACACGCTCTAAATAACGTCGACGCCTTTTAGATAGCATAATTTCGGAAATCATCCATGGAGCCGGTGGCTTTTCTGACACCCATTTGGATTTTATAGGTGCATGTTTGTTAAGTAATGCATTGAGTACTTGACAGTACTGTTTATAATAGTCAGATAGTTGTTTTTTTGATCTGTGATAAGGTCAGATATAAGGATATCAGCCATTAAAGCTGTAATGTCAATCCTATGAATGCCTCTGTAAGACACATTGAGTTTCGACTATAAAGGGGTTATAGAAACGTTAATATTAGCAATGACAGTATGGTGGTCTGATAACCCATCTGAAACAGTAGGTGCTTGGATATTATTACAAGTTGAACGGGTTATCAAGAGGTCAAGCCAATGGTCATGTATATGTGTCGAAAAGGACACATGTTGTTTCAAATCAAATGATGCCAGAATATCATCAAACGTAGTTGTAGTTGTAGAAGGTATATCCAAATGTAGATTAAAATCTCCAAGAATATAGAATTCTGAATGAATAACTGCCAGATTTTCCAACATATCCTGAAAGTCTTCAAAGAAATTGGCCGGATGTCCCGGAGGGCGATAGATACAAACAAAGTATGCGGAGAAAGAAGAATCTGAAATTTCAGCACAGATGGACTCAAAACTAGAGTATTCAGGGTTAGAATGTAATTTAACTTTGAACTGCTGTGATATAAGAAAGCCAACACCACCTCCACGGCCGACTAAACGTGGTCGATGGTGAAAGGTGTAACCAGAAGGGGAAACGTCAGCAATGCATGCATGTGTATCATGTGGTCTGAGCCAGGTCTCAGTTACAGCTAGAATGTTTATTTTCTTTGAAATTAATCAATCACAAAGTGAGGCTGTCTTATCTCGTTCAGATCGAACGTTTGTAGTGGCCACCCGAAAGTTTCGTCTAACAGATGGCCCCGGATTTAAACTTATATCTCCTGCTAGTAATACAATTATTGCTAATTTCAATGTTGGCGTAGAGCGGGGGATTGGCAGTAACTTTCTATTATAACAAACATGAAGACATGGCAGACTATGCAAAATTGAAGTAGAATTATGAATTTTAGTGTGATTAGGAAAACGCACATTAAAATGATTAGATGTCAATGGTTTCATGAAACAAAATCTATATCCCTTACAGCAACAGAGTAAGACAAGAGTAGTGTATGAGTGTTTCGTAATACGTAAACTGACGGGTGCATGTGCTCCCATGGCAATTTATGCTGACATAAGGGCATTTTATGCTGACACAATTCCTTCCCCTAACGGTAAGAAGTGAATCTAACCCACCCCTAGCGGTATAATACGTAAACTGACGGGTGCATGTGCTCCTATGGTTTATGCTGACGTAGTTCCTGTTTCCCATGATGCAATTCCTGACACGTGACCTTCCCCTAGCGGAAAGAAGTGCACCTAACCGTCTGTAGCGCCTAAACTGACGGGTGCATGTGCTCCCATGGTATTTTATGTTGACACAGTTCTTTTTCTTGTAATGCGGAGGGCATGGTATTTTATTCCTGTCACCTAGCGGAAAGAAGTGCACCTAACTGTCTGCATAAGCGTCCGTAGCGCCATCTAGCGACTCGGGCGGGCGGGGTGGGGGTTGTGCCTCCGGTGACGGAGGGGTGCGTGTGTGTGTGTGTCTGTGTGTGTGTGTGTGTGTGTGTGTGTGTGTGTGAATGCGCGTGTATGAAATAACGAACGAAACACCAAAGTATACGTGTGCACACGAATTTTATTGACTAAAGATACAAGCGTGATGAGTAGTATGAAACCGTGTTTTAGTAACCGCAAGAGTGATGATGATGATGATGACACGACTTACGGGTGACTGAACACCACGCCAGCGGCCGTGAGCTTACGGGTCATGACGACCACGCCAGTGGCTCGTAATGTGATACGACTTACGAGTGACTGAACACCGCGGCAGTGGTCGTGAGCTTACGGGTGTGTGACCACCGCGCCATAGGCTCGAATCATATAATGATGATGATACCTGCTGTCCGTTAATGAAACACGGTATGTAGCGAAACGCATGCATCTTAGTTCAATAGTTTAAGCCAGTCGAACACACGACAATCGTTTGCTACCAGATCAGTACCGAAACCGTTCACGAATTCCTTCATAGGAAGTCCACGACAACGAAACATGAGATAAGCAACACAGTATTGTCCGCAAACGTTAGACACGGGACTCTGAAGTCTCTTTGAATTATGAGTCCATTCTACGCAATGTTTATTCATGAATCGTCGGAATTCGACGTGTCGTGGTGGCAAGCCGTACGAGCAGAAGTATTCATCTTGTCCATTATCGTCCACGTACAGCGCTATCCAATGTTCTCCCGGTTTCGTCCTGTTGTGCGTGTTGCAGACGAAGGCGACCGGATAAGCGTCTATCGTCTCGGTGAGGAGTACGTCTTTGGGTACGATCCTACGAACGATGTCCTTGGCGTGTGCATCCCGGAAGAGTAGACGGGCGATCTGCAGGGTTTCCATCAATAGTCGTAGATGACGTTGCGACTCTTGTCGATCTCCAGAACGGACTCGAACTCGGCGTAGGCGACGACGTTCACAGTGGTCGTCAGTGCGTCGCGGAAATGAATCTCGATGCGCAGGTTGCCCTTTTGTAGCAGATGGAAGCAGCAGTCGTCGCACGAGTCAGGGGTGAGATCCAAGCCGAAGAAAGTGTAGCCGTGACGGAAGTCGTCGCGAGTCAAGTCGTTTCCTTCGTCCTGCCACACCTTACCCGTCGAGGTGAACAGGTTGTGGTAGCACCTGATGAAGAGGTCGTCATCGAAATTGGGTTGGAAAGGTTTGGAGGGTATCTGTCGTCCGTCCACGTACACGGCGAGGAAGTTGATATGGTTGTTTTTGGCGTTGAACGGATTTTTAGCGTAGCTTCCGTTGTAGGCGTCGTTGTCGATACAGCACAGCACGAGACGTTTTGGAAGAATGCCAAGAAAGAGATTCTCGTGCGTGTGCGAGCGGGTATCTGTGGGAATGGAGTAGACCTTGCAGTTGACGGGTCGCATCGGGTACTTGGCTGTGCTTTTTTCGAGGGCCTTGATGTGAGCCATCTGCACGCCCGGATTCAGGGTGGCCTTCTTGATGAATAGCGTGGTGTTGACGATCTTTGTCTTGTAGTCGGAGTTGGCTCCACCGGCCATGAGCGCGAAGGCGTCCTTGCTGCGTACCAGACGTATCTTGACCTCTATGATGAGGAATTTATCCTGGAGGAACAGGTCCACATGGAGACGTCCCATCATGTCGACCACGCGACTCCGAGTCGTACCGACGCGTCTGGTGACGAACCCTGCGTTGGCTGTATCTCCGGCGGCTATTTCGACGGCTTCCATACGATTACTCGTGTCCTTGCACCACATCTGACTCGTCAGTTGCGTATCCTTGGCGTCGACTCCGTAACTCAGCAGCGTCTCTATGTAGGCGCGGTACGGATACGTGTTGGTCGAGGGGGTGACGAGCGTTCCGTTCAGGTAGACGTCGACCTGGCTGAAAAGGGAATGGAGCCAGTTATTCACTGGACCGACGGGATCGGTGCCATCGAGGTCGCTTCCGTCGGCTCGGGTTACCTTCGCTTGAACGTGTAGCATCGTGCTGGCGAGATCCAGGTAATCGTCTCCGGAACCGGCTAAAACGAATTCTATCGGTCCACCCGAGTCGAGCGACGACATGGGTTGATGTTGCACCACGTGATTATCGATGATACTGGTCTGAGTCTGAGGCACGGTG
Source organism: Paraescarpia echinospica (assembly GCA_020002185.1). Lineage (NCBI taxonomy): Eukaryota > Metazoa > Annelida > Polychaeta > Sabellida > Siboglinidae > Paraescarpia > Paraescarpia echinospica. Next base: position 57,439,448 of record CM034534.1, on the reverse strand, counting down.
AAGATATCGAGTTCGCTCTTGAGTCCCTCACACGATTGTTTATGAACGAACGCCATCGTCGAATATGTCGGCTTCGCGTATCCGACGGCGTGTCTTCTTCATCGTCCGTCTCCTGGCTGTACTGACTCGTTTCGCAGGGTACGCGCGTCTTATATGCGTCTTACGCTCTTGTACGCCAGCAGGGGTCATGAGTTGATTCAACATCTCCCTACCGGCAGCCATAACGCGACCGACGTTTGGCGGACGTTTTGATGTTCTCCCCCGACAGGACGTCGTCGCGCACCGGTCGACAGCGCTCTCTTTCCCAACGCCACGGCGCCTCTCTTGACGAGCGGCATGACGCTACGCAGTAGACCTCCGAATATACTTCCTAGACCGTGACCTCGTTGGTAGCGGGCACTTGCGAAATAGGGAAGCGCGCCTCCCGCTTGACGAGCGTAGTAGTCGTTGTAATTCATCTCTCTAGAACAGTGCCGTCCGTTGTCTTCGGAAATGAAGCGTCGTCGTCAGTTTTCCGCGTTCGAATGGCACGCGCCGGCCGGTATCGTCCCTTATATCGATTTCGATCGTGCCGAAGTCTTTGCACAGGACGGGTAGGTACTGGATCTTTTGGAAGGTCGTCGTCACGGAGTCGCCTTGTCTACCATTCAGCGGAACGATACGTAGCAGTGGAACGAGGCTGTCGCCAACGATTCGAGGTTCGATGACGTTCGTGTAGACGTAGAGCGACTCCAAACCCCGCGTCATGTCCACCACGGTGTCGGCTTCGACAAACGTTTCCTTCTTCTTCTTCTTGTTTATATCTCCGAACAGAATGGTCTCACGAAAGCCTAGAATGATCTTCAACATATCCCCGGTGAATATGGCGTTCGACAGCAACACCACTGTAATATTGTGTGTGGTGGAGCGGTAGTATAGGCGCACGACATTATCCGGTAGCACACGTACTAGAGCTTTATTTATCGCTTTGACGAGATTCTGCGGTCCGTAATAATACCCGACCGCGATATTGGTTTTCGTCGTAGTCATCTCGTGCTCGTCATTCTCATTTCTTAGTCCTATACCGAACCAAGCGTCCTTCTCTCTCACGTTGTACCAACTATGCGGATAGATTATCTCCGCCAGACCACACTCCCACTGACCCGACAAGTTGAGACGTTGCGGTTGCGATGTGATGTAGTGGGTCAAAGTGTTGTCGGGATGCGTACGCATGGAAGCGTTGCTACGTAGCGTCAGGTAGAAATCACTGTCGGTGGTCATCTTGTTGTCGCAACGTCGGACTGGGTAGCAGGTAACCCAACGAAGTGGAAGGGCCGTCCACAGAGTCGCGTTCTCCTGTCCGATGGATAGGTTGTAAATGCTGACCAAGATGACACTGTACAAGACGATAACCTGACACACAAAAACGATCTCCTCTTTGGGACACGCGTTACCGAAGATGTGCCACGGAGTCCTCTGCGGCGCGTCGACTTCTTCTTCTCCGTCGACAACTGTTGTCGTCTCGTCCGTCATGAGTGGATGAATGACATCTCGTCGGACAGGTGACTAGTCTTTATATAGTCCGACGAGTGCCTTGGCATCGATCCAGCTGTTGAATTTCGAAGGGTATCCAAACCATTTCACCAACACCTCCCTTCGTCTCCCTACCTTGCGTCTCTGCACTATCGATTCCACGCGGTACAGTTTATCGATCGGAACCGTCACCTTCTGCAACTCCGGTTCGTAGAAGGTGCCGTCCAGTATCTCTCCGAGATCGTCCGTCAGTCGATAGACGGGCGGATCGGACGGATGCACCTCGCGTATCGTGAATATTTCCTCTGTCCAATTCGCCATGTAGCCTTTATCGAACCGTCTCTTGACCTTGCTGATACGTACGCGATCCGCCACGTGGTACTTGGGCACGCCCTTACCGTGCTGACCACCGTACAAGCGCTGCCACACCTCTTCCTGATTAGTCGCATCCATATGCGACGGAGGCATCCCGATGCTGCGGTGAGGTGTTTCGTTGTACGTCCGCACGAGATCCGGAAGTATCGCCACGTTTCTTTGTGCGTCAGGTATCGCCACATCCGCGCGATTGAAGCGTTCCACGACGCTCGCCTTGGTCTCCTCGTTGTAGGTGGAGAAGTGTTGGATACCGTACTTTTCCAATAAACCCCGAACGCTACAATTAAAGAATTCCAGACCTCTATCGGTCTGCAACGACAGCGGCCGAACGCCGTCGTCGGTGAAGAGTCCGTCCAGCGCCTTCGACATAGACGTCGCCGACTTGTTCTTCAGGGGAACGCATCGGGCGACTTTCGAGAAGACGTCGATCACCGTGAGTAGGAACGCCGTGCCGTCGTTTTCTTTTTTCAGACTGGACACGTCGACGAGATCGGCTTGCCACTGTTGATTCCGGCCTCCGACGACCACGCGTCGCCGCTTCAAATGAACTCTGACCGGTTTGTGTAGAGTGTAGGCGTTCTGTTCCGATAACCATTGTTCGACGATCTTTCTCGGTACACGCTGTATAGGTCGGAAGTCGACTCATCGCAAAGACTCGATACCCCCGTAACTCCCCACCTTAGCGGGATCGAAGTAGACTTGCTGGAGCTTTTTCCGCTGAGGTGCCATAGTCGTATCAGATAGTCGACGGTGATCCCGGTCACGACGGGAAGCGTGGCGTAAGCGATACCGATAAACAGACAAGTGCCCCACGTCATCATGCGTCGTCGTCTTTAAAGACTCTCCCATGTCTTCTTACGTCCTTCCGGCGGTGGTGTAAGAAAGGAGGACGAGTCCATCCGTTGACGACGCGCGAGGGGTGTCCACTGCAGGGTTCGTCGCGCTCTACCGAGCGATCGTGTGGCCGCTGTCGCTACCACGCTCTTCTTTTGCGACTGCTGAATGTGCCGTTTCCTGTCCTGGTTACCCACCAACTCCATGGCTACGTTCGAGTCAGCGAGTTGACGCGCAAACACCTGCTATCCCGTCGGATCGCCGGCGGTCTTGCGCTTGCGCAGGACATCGTTTACGAGATCAACCACGCTACTTCCGGGTACCGCTACTCCTCTGTGCGTGAGCTCTCCGCGCGCGTTCCACGCGACGTCTCCTTTGAGACGTTCCATCAGTCGCGCGGCTTTGGTCCGATGGGCCTTTGGAACGCTGTTGACGACTTCCGCTTCTACACCTCCCGCCCCCGCCGGAGGCGGGGGCGCCGGGACAATTGCCGCCGCCGCCGCCGCCGCCGCCGCCGCCGCCGCCGCCGCCGCCGCCGTGTCGACTGGCGCTGGGACAATTGGCGGTGGTGGTGGTGGCGTTTCCACGTTCATCACGCGCACCGGTTCTCGCATGCGACGATCGGACAACGCGTTGTTCGAGCCTATGGCGCGGTGGTCACACACCCGTAAGCTCACGACCTCTGCCACGGTGTTCAGTCACTCGTAAGTCGTATCACATTACGAGCCACTGGCGTGGTCGTCATGACCCGTAAGCTCACGGCCGCTGGCGTGGTGTTCAGTCACCCGTAAGTCGTGTCATCATCATCATCATCACTCTTGCGGTTACTAAAACACGGTTCCATACTACTCATCACGCTTGTATCTTTAGTCAATAAAATTCGTGTGCACACGTATACTTTGGTGTTTCGTTCGTTATTTCATACACGCGCATTCACACACACACACACACACGCACACATACACACACACACACACACACACACATACACACACACTCGCACCCCTCCGTCACCGGAGGCACAACCCCCACCCCCGCCCGCCCGAGTCGCTTGATGGCGCTACGGACGCTTATGCAGGCAGTTAGGTGCACTTCTTTCCGCTAGGTGACAGGAAGTACGTCAGAATAAAATGCCATGCCCTCCGCATTACAAGAAAAAGAACTATGTCAACATAAAATACCATGGGAGCACATGCACCCGTCAGTTTAGGCGCTACAGACGGTTAGGTGCACTTCTTTCCGCTAGGGGAAGGTCACGTGACAGGAAGTGCATCATGGGAAACAGGAACTACGTCAGCATAAACCATAGGAGCACATGCACCCGTCAGTTTACGTATTATACCGCTAGGGGTGGGTTAGATTCACTTCTTACCGCTAAGGGAAGGAACTATGTCAGCATAAAATGCCCTTATGTCAGCATAAATTGCCGTGGGAGCACATGCACCCGTCAGTTTACGTATTACAAAACACTCATACACTACTTCAGTAGAGTCTCAATTTTAACAATAAAGCCTACTTTATTTAATTAGAAAATGTTAAACCGGGGCCAACTCCGGTATACGGAAACTACTGAGTGATAGCGGCGTGAGACTGCGTGACGTCACTAGCGGAACTCAGCTGCCAGCCTGGACCGCCGTGACTGATTGACAGCCGCCCCGCGCGCGACACGCGTCGTGTCAACAACTCAAAATGGTTGCCTGCGGGCTGAAAGCGGTGACTTTTCTGTTACTGAGACTGATGCATACGATGATCAAATATATTTTGGAGACAGTGATATTGATGTTTGAGAGATTAATGTTGTTTCTGCTGATGTTAGATTGCCTGTTGTCGGTGGGGTGCTATACTGGCCGGGCGTGAACCTGCCGAGAGAGTCTGGCAACTGATTGGGTCATTTTAAGGAATATTGATTTATTTACATCTGACTGCATTTTGAAGCCCATCTTCCATTTATAAGATATATATCCATCAGCAGATCTGCACCATAAGTGACGTTATTCGCCGTAGGCGTTGCACTGATCCTGTCCTTGGCTTTACACACACAATGTTCATTTCCTGCTGACAAGTTGGGTCTTTGGGAAGATGTGCACCGAATTTTCAGTAAAACCCCCCAATTGGCACTGTTTCCAAAACACGTATCTTCGTCAATTATTCATGTTAATAATACAAACAGTTGAAATATAATTATAATGAAATACAATTTAGCCGCGTAGTCCGTATGACCTGTGCGGGCCGTTCCACTAGTGACGTCACATATCTGCGCCTTCGGACATTTCCTGAAAACAGACATTTCCAGGTTTGCACTGTGACCGGTCACTGTTTAAGACCAATTTTATAAATTTGTTGGCAAACATGTGGCTTCATATTTGTGATTACATTGAATAACACACATGTATAAATGTATTTACATAGTTCTCTGGAAAAACATTTCGACAAGATATGGCCGGATTTGCGGTCAAAATGGTTAATCATATTTGTAACGAAATCAAGGCGAGTTCAATGTTTAAAGGAACACATCGGTTCGTTTTTGTTGTTTGTTAAACCAAGTTTTTGTTGTAAACCAAGTTATACAGCAGGCCCTAGACATTATATCTATATACTGACTGCCCACAAATGTTGGGCTGTCATTCAAATCCGCGAATAGCGAGCTCGGATAATTCCAGAAAAAGCAAAACAGCGACTGCCAAAACAGCAACAACCATATACGGTGATAGAAATTAATATTTGTGAAAACAGCATTGGATTATGCCCATACACAACGTAGCTGTTGTATATATTATTTAATTTGTCGCCATTTAGGTCTGTCCCTGTTTTGGTTTACAATTCGCCGTGTTGGTTTGTCATCAATTTCGTTGTCGTCGCTTTTTTGATATATCGCCGTTTTGGTTGTTGCCGTTCGGACCTGTATCTCATATAATAATATAATACCAGTATGACCTGTTTCGTGTATACGGTCTATAGGTTAAACCCTTTGTAGGTAATATTATACTATGTGTGAAGTAGTTTTTTTTAAGTTGGCAGGGCATAGCATAATTCTACTTTAATGCATTCGTTTTTAATTATTATTCCCATCGGATCGGAAGCCATGCTTTGCAAAGCGGCGCGTTGCTGTTTAAAATAAACCTAGTTCGCCATACTCACTTAAATAATAAATAGTTCGTTAAAACATATTTAGGCAGTTAACATGTTATAATATATATGTATATATATATATATATATATATATATATATAATTTATACAACATGATAATTTCGTGCGCTATCACTCGAGCAAAGTAAACACGCCGAGTATTATTTCTGTTATATAACGGCAGATCAACCCATTTACAAACATTTGAAAGTATATTTACAGTTGTCTTTTTTGTAAACATGCTGTTATTGTTCCACAACAGCAAGTTTCAATACTTCAACTGCCAGGGGATGCGGGCGTACGTTTAAAAATAGTTGACAACTGGTTATTATTAACTGTTAGTGTTATATTCATGCTTACGTTCAGATTATGTGCACCGTGCACTAACTTCATTAAATCACCCTCAATCGTTTATTTAACAATGGGTTTAATCCAATTTGCTGCCTGCTGTGGTATGCCACAGCCATTATTATTCTGTTCCGCGGACTGGTGGCAATTGCGCAAACCAAACCAGGTGCTGCGCCCTGTTGTTAAACATCGGCAAGCCGGATACTGTACATATTTCTGCCTAGAAGAATATTTGACAATTCCCTGCACAAACTAATTTATATGTTAAACGTGACACTGATATTACTGCAAATTGTATTTTGGAAGATGCACAGGACTACAGGAAATTGGTTTAGATAGCCGGGTGTGCAGATTATTTTTATAGACCTCCCGGTAGGTGGCAGCACTGTGGGTGTATTTGATGTGAAGTATCTAAATTAATGACCGAAGTTCTTAAGAAACAATGTGAGTGCGTGTGCGTGTGCGTGTGCGTATGTGCGTGTGTGTGCGCGCGCGCGCGCGCGCGTGTGTGTGTGTGTGTGCGTGTGCGTGTGCATTTCAGTGTGCGAGCGCGTGTGAAATATTAGCTGTAACAGCTGCTTGGTAAAGTACAAATGTACGCTTCTATCGGTTGTTAAGTACACCAGTAGTTACTGTAACTATTTGCAGAAGCCTTGCTGTATGCAATTAAACATCTGCCGCCTGCGACTACCATAACTAATTTGTAATAAACTGCTACTCTTTTATAATGTATAATTTGATAACGAGAAACATATCCTAATGTTTACTCACCGAAAATGGAAGTGGTTAATTTTGTTTGGGTGAATCAAGGCAATGAACAAATGTCTAATATAAACAATTCATTGTACAGACTGTTGCATAATTATACAATTGCTGCAATTATTTAACATTTAAATACGTGTGTTTGCAAGTTAATTGCCACATACCCATCTGACCGGGCCGTGTTCTGGCGATTAAATCTTTATAATCCCTTATTTTCCTCTTATGCTGTCCCAATGAATCTAATTGATCCCCATTTCCGTTCAGACTTCCTCTCTCGCGCCTCTCCGTTCCCTTCGAGCTTCCCATCGGAGAACGTTGAAAGGACGAAATCGCGAAATAATCGATGCAATCGCGCGCTGATTAGCCACACGCGTACTTGGAATGGCGCTGAACCGATCGATAAAAGCACGTGACCGTGACAGGCCGTGAGACGTGTTTAGCCAGCTGACACGCACGGACACACTGCGCGATCCAACTGCTGCTGTTGCTGTTGTTGACGGTGTTGACGTCGACTGCGCATGCGCCAGACGTCCTCGGAGATGAAATTGAAAGAGAGACCGTGAACCGAAAACCGAAAATGAAACGACTTTCTTGCGAAAGGTAAATGTGAAGAATCATGGTGCTTGAATGCGTCGTTTTTTATGTAATTAGAGTGATAGAGTGGAACCCAGGAGCGATACTAAACATAGTTGATAACACGTGATGAGAAGCAGTTATAAAACAAAAAAATAAATTAACAAATTAAAATATAAATAATTGCATTGTGCAAATGTTCACATCAGCACACTGTAAAAACGCTATTATGAAAACTATTAATAATTTATTTATAACAACTTGTTGTAATAACTCAGTAATATTACTCACACCTGATTGTAATAACTGGGATGTATTAATTTAAAAAAATGGAATTTTTACCAGTTGCTACCATCTAGTAAATAGCGGCTAGGTATGTCGGAGAAGTTAAAATAACAAATTGAAATCCCTCATCATATGACCTATGTTTTAACACCAAAGGTCAGTCAGTCAGTCAGTCATTCACTCATTCACTCATTCACTCATTCACTTATTCACTCATTCACTCATTCACTCGTTCACGCGTTCACTCATTCACTCACTCACTCACTCATTCACTCATTCACTCACTCACTCACTCACTCACCAACTCACTCACTCACTCACACGTGTGGAGTACAATAGCGCAGCAGTAAGGACTCCGGACTCTCGACTGAGAGAACACGGGTTCGAATCCTGTACGGCCGTGTCGAACCTTGGGCAAGTTCGTTTACTCTACATTGCTTCAGTTCACTCAGCTGTATGAATGAGTACCTGGCTATAAACAGTGATGGATATTTGTGTACGAACTGACTGAATGCTTCCCAGAGCAGTCGAAATGGTGTGCGATTGAACAGGTCTGTCAGGGTGTAAAGTGTAAAGCGCTTTGAGCAGTCCTGAGGACTGGATGCTGCGCTATACAAGGACTTACCTTTACCATTACTTCTAGGTGTCGCAATTAATAAGGATTGCTGGATTTGGCGTCCATTTAAGCATTTGGCGGCCATTTCGTAAAGGAGCAAAACCTAAAGTGCCTCCAGTCTTCAAAATGGTTCCCCCAGGATGTAGAATAGATGTGTTACGTGTACTGTTTTTATCGAAAAGTGCACAATCGTTTCACCTATCCGCTGAACTATTGGTCCTACCTTTGACTAAACTAGGCCAGTTTGTGTAAACCAAAGAGGCTATTGTGAGGTCAGTGAAAACAACATAGTCCATATTCTTCTCACGACGTTTTCGTGCTAGTGTCAGGTTACATATGTCATATCTAAGTCGTGGTCTGACACCACATCGTGCTTGAGGTAAATAATCCTGTACACCAATTAAACATATACCCCTGTAGTTACCGTAATCGGATATAATTCCCTTGTTCTTATAACGAGAAACAAAGATGGCATTCTTGGCATATTGCGGCATTGCTTCGCTCCCTCTTGTATGTTCGGCATGCTGTATTGGAATAACGTTTATGCCTGCAACTTTGTAGATATCAGCTGGGACCCAATATTCGTCTGAGTGTTTTCCGACCGTTAAAGAAGTAATGTTGAACAAGTTGTTAATGTGTTATTTCAATTTTCTAGTAATGTCGACGTTATGCGACAGTCTTGCCATGCTCAGAACCGAAGTAGGTCGTTTGAAGACTTCGATGTCACACGCTGCCTTCAGAAAATCGTTGTATTATTACAATCTTCACTAAGTTTGGTTGGCTCTGCTATTCGTTCCCAATACTCATCTAGCAAGGGGCTCATCCGTGTCATCTCCAAGCAGGGAAGTTGCTTTGCAGCAAGTACTGTTCTTACGGAAGCGAATTCATTTTCCTAATCAGGATAGATATGCAATTTTGTCCAAAAGACGAAAACACTTTTTGCGAGCAAGTCGGTGTCCGCCGAGCAGACAGCTATGCATGTGAGGCCTGGAGAGGGGTATTTGGTAGCGCCCCTATATTACTAAATGTAAGTAAGTCCAGTCAAAGCAGCTTGGCCGGTAATCACGAGGTGGCGCAAACGGTACCGCCCAGTGTGTGCACGCGGCCCCATGTTAACAGGTGATGGGCGGAGGGCAGCTTTGTACTGGACGAGAAGTTTTTCATATTCAGTTGCCGCTTCTGTCTTGTACAGTAAGCAACGTTGCGTTTATGCTCTGCCCGAAAATATCCAACGTCGTTGTGTGCGGGTTGTTCACAAGCTACACCTCATATCATACATAGAAGGTGAGTGTATCCGACATGGAACGCATGTTGTTGTTAGGACATTCATTTGTCCACCGTTTGGATGCTTTTATGACAGCTACTGATCGTGTGAATTTTGAGTTCGATGAATGTAGAACGACTTGTAGATTATGCGGTATTGGCGGGCTGGGGATTGATGTTTTTTTTCGCCAAGAATGATGGATAAAGTTGCAACATTCAGACCTGGACTTTTTATGATTGAACTCTGGACAAATTAACTCATATTGACGCTTCGCGTGTGTACGGGGATGAACTGGCGAAAGCAGTGTTTCGATTTGCGAAGTTGTGTCTGAGCGACTAGGCGGTGACCGTGTGCAAACTGATCTTTGTCCCGTGCTGCCTCGTGGCCCTGGACGTTTTTAAAGCAAAACAAAGTCTGTCTGCTTTGGAAGTAACCGCGTGGCTTTGATTGAGGCATGGCTGCACTTTGCACCTCGGATTCCCGCGTGTCCATGCTGACTCATGGTTTTCGAATGTGGCGGAATTGTTGCGTGATGGCGTACATTTGTCGGACCAAGGTCTGAAGCGGCACTACTTCTCGTTGAGAAGAGGCAATGTACGTGACAGCTTTGAGAGAGTTACAGGGATAGACTAATCCTTTAGTTGGCGGTTTAATACCGGAATGATGCTAAGTAAAACATTTCCAGCCCAGTTACTGTACAGTGACGACGGTGTATGTTTTCAGACTAATTATCTTTTATAATTTATTAATAGCTTTCAGAGGGTATAAAGTAAGCTTTTTCCACACGTGTTGCAACGCTGGTTGCAGCACTCTACGTGGAAAATAGTTGTTGGAATTTGTATCGGCTTTGCATTTCAAAATTGGGCAAGGGCGGCAGTCACTGTTTATTTAAACAGTCGACATTTGCTGAGGGGATGGAGTACCCCAACCTTTCTGTTTGTACATGTATGTGTATGGCTAATCAACTTGGTAATTACGCCCCTACTATGGCACTTGTAACCAATCGTGATTGTCACCCCAATGTAGGGGCTCTTCGGCATTCCATGCCTATGCTTACTGTATTTAATAAATGGAATGCCATTTTCTCTCTCATACATGTTTTCAGCTATCACTGATATGTACAGAAACTAGCTCAGGCTCCACAAGTTTAAGAAAACAGATAGGCAGATTAAGTAGGGATAGTAAATGTAATGACATAAGACGCAGGCATGCGAAAGGGGAAGTATCAGTTTTGCTCCCTGGCTGTTGATCTGACACCTGACACAGCGGCGCACGTGTAAACATAACACTAAGCGTCGAACTCCACATTCGACCGCTGTTTATGCTAACGTTACTTTTATGGGGTATAAAGTGTGTGTGTGTGTGTGTGTGAGTGTGTGTAAATGTGTGTGTGTGTGTGTGTGTGTGCGTACGTGCGTGCATGCGTGCCATTAAGTTGACATATTGTGGCAAACAACCAGTCGATAGTCTACTTTATGTGCAAAATTAATTACTGGTGCAATCCTTCAACGTTTTATTTAGGTTGACCACTCTTCTTGAATGCAAAACGTCCGCTTTAAACATACAACACACTACTAATTGAAAGCGAATGTAAACTACTGACCGGTCCTATGTGGATGGCAATTGTCCGAAGGTGCCTGTCGGCCATTATCGCCAATGACTGCACCGTATGCACTCCCACTTAATGATTCCTCGTCTTTCATAATTCAATACAAATACTCGGCACAGGATGTTAGTATCGATATTATTTGGGCGGTACCTGCAGGCCTTTCGATGACAGTGACTTGGAACCGGATCAATCGGAATCCATTAAAACCGCTGGTTAAGTGCCATATGCGTATCTGACCACGTCAACAACGCGATGTTACTCAGTGACATACTTAGTAGCTCCAAAATGAGGCCTAAACTTGTAATAGCCAGACACAAAATAATGTGTAGATTTTCTGGAAGACATATATGAGAAGTTGTGATGATAGTATCTCGCTCATTAAGAAATTAAGTCAATAAGTCACTGATTCACCGGCTCATAGGCACATTCCATCATTCGCTTACTCCCTCGCTCGCTCGCTCACTCACTCACTCACTCACTCACTCACTCACTCACTCACTCACTCACTCACTCACTCACTCACTCACTCACTCACTCACTCACCTATCCACCCACCCACTCACTCACTCACTCACTCACTCACTCACTCACCCACTCACTCAGGCACTCACTCACTCACTCACTCACTCACTCTGGGGCTTGATTTTCAACAAAATATACAAAGGAATGCACAAAGCACCAGGTGTTCGGCATCCATTTTTGGATGGCTTGACGGACGTTTTACTAGGCAACAGGTCACGTGATGGGTAGGTCAATTTGAGACGAAACAATTTTCAAATTAGTTACGTCATAACATACGTCAGGAGTAGGAACACTCCGCGAAACTTTCTCCTGAGTCTGTGTGTGTGTGTGCAGCACCAATGAACATTGTTGCTAGTAGATCTACAATTATATTTGCCGGATGCGGCATGCTTCTAGGTTGACGTATGGTGGGACTGAGATGTCGGACCAGGCTGTGAACAAGCGATAAACTATAGTTGGAAACATCAAGCATCATGCTACGTCTTTGTCACAAATGGTGTTTACCACACGGGGTGCTTTGGTGCAGTCTGTTACGCAAAGTGGACTTGTTACGATGGCAATAATTTGTCTCACTCAGATTAATCGCAATACACCGACTGACAGTTCACATTAAATGCATTTATTGCAATTAAATTGCAACATATGTTCCGGGCGTATAGTCGCCGATGTCGTACCATTAGTTCGTGTTTACCAGGAGGCTAGCTTGGTTTGTTTAACAGTCTGTTACGTGTCGTCTGAATTATGAAAAATGTAGACGCAGTAATGGTACAAAGAGCGTAGTTCTGGTATAAGGACACAACACACTATTGCGAAGGACAGTGATGGTCAGTGCTGTTATTTTTCTAGACAAAGACATAAAATAGCAATTGTTTTATTCGTAGTCAAGTAATAGTTAGTGTATTGCTGCATTGTGTATTGATCATCCTGTTCCATCGATTCCTCTCGGCAGGTATTTCCCTCCTCCGTCTTGCTTATTCCATCTTACACCGATCCTCTCAGTTCCTCGTTTATTAATATTTATAATATAGTCTTCTACATATGTTGAATGTATGCAGCCAGTCAAATTGCCCGAAACAGTGTTTGTGGTATTTGATTGATGCGCCCACGAAGCGTTCAAGTTTTATGCAAAACATTCAAATAAAATAACCCCAGCTGTAAATAAACTATGCGGGGTTAGCCGCAGGTTCCTGGAATTGTTCTTGCAAGATGGACGTGACCGGCTTGGTTCCAACAATACAGACAGCAAGTGGAGCGAAGTAAGCCTACAACAGTTTTGATCCAGCGAACTTCCTGCTATTGATTGCACTCCTGGTTTCAGAGAATGGTTCCGGGTAACGGTGTAGCATAAAATCCTGCAGTTGTAAAATAATGCAGTTCCGGCCCTTCAATGCACATGTCCGGAAATATAAGTTAGTTGTGTAAGGGAATAGCCTGCCCTATTCTAAAAAAAGGAAGCGTAATATTTTACTTAAATGGCCCAAACTAGGTTCATCCTAATGACCCTAAGTCCCAAACCTATGCTTCAACCCAGGGGAGTATCTACCCGACGGATGCTGCTGATAATACAGGCCAGTTAAGTAAAAGATTGCCAAAATATGAATCGAAACGTTACTATGAAAATTGGCGATGGGATGGGTGTAAAATTATTAGAATGTTGTTCATCTGAAATATTTGGAAGAAGGATATATGTGGAAATATTTATGCTAGGTAACTAAGGTGTTGTAAGTTACATATTCAGCACTCATTTTCTACAAACAACTGAAACTCATATTTGGTGCTAAAATATTTGATGTTTCGGAGGAGAATATTTCCGTATACAGCGAACTTTCATTTCCCGATAAGCGCATTAAAGGCCGGAACTGCACTATTAAACAACTGCAGGATTTTATGCTACAACGGAACTAGCAAGGTCGCTTTACGGCACCTTGACCTGCGGCCTTGCTGCTTCAATGTCTCCGCGTTCTTTAGCAGTCGACCGCGGTATCAACCCCCCAAATGACACACCCACGGAATCCATGCTCCCTCCATAAATGTATATATATATATACATCTTTCTCTCTCTCTCCCTCTCCCTGTCTCGCTCTCTCTCTCCCACCCACTCTCTCTTCTCTCTCTTCTCTCTCTCTCTCCCCCCCCCTCTTTCTCCCTACCTTACATTGTACCAATCAATCAATGATACCCATCACGAAGCCAATGAATGTTGACCGATCGTCTGCAGAACGTTCTACTTCCGGATGAGTAAACAAGTTGTGTCTGGGATATTGAAAATGTGAAAAAGCTTTTGCCAGGCGGATGTCTGAACATATTCACGAGGCAACCCAATCTAGATGGAAATGAGGACATATATAAAGATGTACGCAATAGCCACACAGAGCTGGAGAAAATAGAAAGACGCGCAGCTCGATTTACCCTAAAACAGCCACTGAAGACATTGTTTACAATATAAACAAACTTGGCTGGCTGTCACTAGAAAGAAAACTATTGCAACGCCAACTCATCTTCTATAGACGTGTTTGTGTGTAAACTATGTATGTTCGCATGCATGTATGTATGTATGTTTGTATGTATGTATGTATGTTCGCATGCATGTATGCATGTATGTATGTATAGAATATAATAATAATAATAACATTATTATTATTTGCAACTTTTCAGTTGGATTGTACATACATTCACCATAAAATCCACAAATGCACACAAGTATCGTGGCTGTTACAAGACGACACAACATTATGTTACAATACTCATAAAACATGTTGAACTCAATAAAATTAACGCAACTACACTAAAAAATACTATTAAGTAAATTAACAAAATCGCTCCGTGAACATAACTTACTCAGTATGAGGCGCTTTATATTAGAACGTGTACATTATAATTGCATTACTATCTTTCATTAAAATAATATACTTTAAATACACTAAAATTAAATCAGTTAATTTAAATATTAAAATTGACTGTTAAAACATTCACAAATATCATTAAATGTTCTGACAGTGTACTTGTTTTTGTAGCGATTTGTGTTTGCCATTCGGACAGGTAACTCGTTGCATGATCTTAGTGTATATTGCACATTTCGAGTATTTGGTAGTAGCGTATTCAGTTTGTGATCGTTACGCTTAATTCTAGCGAAAAACCTTTTATACAATTCATTGCGTCTATCGTGCAACGTTGGTAAGTTTACCATCTGCAGAATATCCTCGTACACACAACCAGGAAATATCGTTTTGTGACACTTTTTTAATTATCTCGATGTTGTCCGATAAGTATTTAGGCAAGTTCGTGCGCCATACCGGACAGGAATATTCAATTACTGGTCTAATCTCAGATACATATATTCTAACCAAATCATTTTGTTTGATATCAGCACGTTTCAACTGATAGATCATATACACTCTCGTTCTTGCGTTTGTGACTATTTCATCTACATGTGCATTCCAACTTAAATCCGATGATATAGTTATGCCGATAACTTTTGCTTGGGTAATTATCTCAATATCACTCCCATTTATATCAATATACGAGAGAGATTCTACAAATGTTCTATCTTTACCGAAACATATAACCATTTCTTTTGTCTTACTCGTATTGATGCGCATGTCATTATTACTAGATCATTGTTCAACAATGTTAGCAGATTCCTGTGTAACATATATCATATCTTGATTGCATATTTCAAATATGGTGCTGTCGTCAACATATTTAAACGTAGGACATGATGTTTGCAAATCATTGATATGAACCAAAAAGCGTTTTGGTCATGACAAAGTTCCCTGGGGAACGCCCCCATTAGGATAGCCTGGCTTTGACACAGCGTCGCCGATTTTTACTCTCTGTTCACGGTCTAGTAGTAACGCCGTCATCCATCGGACCAGGTGTGCTGGTAATTCCATTGTCATCAGTTTCTGTATTCGTATATCATGGTTAATTAGATCAAATGATTTGCTGTAGTCGAGAAATAGCACTCTTACACAATTGCCCTTTACATCAGTGGTTTCGTATCATTTGTGAAGCATTCCAACAAGTGCGTCCGTGGTACCAGTCACTGCCATACCTCCAAACTGCTTGTCGTCTATTTGTCATAAACATCGACCCACTTTAGCACTAGAGGCTCAAAAACCTTAGCCAGAATTGGTGTAAGCGATATAGGTCTAATGTCATTTCAATTGTCATTGGAGGGCGTTTCTTCGACAACGCAATAACGGTTGCTGATTTCCACAATTTTGGCAATACACCTTCCCTGAGCGACCTGTTGAATATTGCAGTGACCGGTGCCGCAAAAAGTTTTTTTAAAGCCAATGGTGGTATATTGTCCGGACCCGTGGCTTTGTTCACTTTGACCTTGGTAAGTGCCATCTCAATGTCAATCACGCTGATGGTGAATTCAGCTGGCAGTGGTTCCTTAATGCCAAAGATCGGGTGGGAAGACTGCAATCTCGGCAAGTCTTCACTCACCGACACGAAGAACGGGTTGACTAAGCTGTCCACATCTCCACCAGCAATTTTATTTGCCAGCCCCAGCATCTCATTGCCAGATGAGTTTTCCATGAGTGACTTCATGTGCTTCCACCAGACGCGTGACGATGTTTCCTCAATTTATTCACTGAATTGATCCTCAATTGATTAACTAACTTCGGAGTTTATTGGCCCATTCCGTATCACCTGCCTTGCGAGCACGTTGCCTCTGTCTAATAAGGTGACGGAAGCCATCTGCGACCCACGGTTTGTCTGTGCTGTGAATTGACACAGTCTTGTACAGCCAGCACGTATCCAGTGGTCAATTATTTCTTGGAAGAGATTAAACTGTTCCTCGCACGTAGGCAATGTGTACATATACTCCCATCTGGTCTGTGACAGAGCCGCAGTGAACAATGCTCGTTCGTTGTTAGCTATGCGCCTGGTAACGGTGTACTGGACCATGCCCGTGTCAAGTGTTGGGAACCACGATGGGACCAGTAAGACCATCTTGTGGTCTGATGTTCCCAATTCATTAAGCACTGTCAGATAACCGTACACAGGCGACATGTTAGACCACATTTTGTCCAATATTGCACGTGTGACTGTCTTAACAAGCTGCTCGTATACATAATGTGTCCGTAAAAACGTGTCCTTGAACTAGTTAAAATCCCCACTTATAATGACATCGCAATCTGGGCTACGTCGCAAAACTGTGTCCAGACTAGTTATCAGGTACTCTCGCTTAGAGCCATTGTCAGCACCAGGTAGGTGCACGCTAAAATAATGCACGAGTATTTTCTTGGTAGTTTCTTAGGCTTCATTTTAATCCATATCACATTTCGTATTCAGCATCTTCAATATCATTTAACCGATCACACTCAATGGTATCGGCCACATAACACGCCATTCCTCCGCCTCCTTTATTCATGCGGACCTTTCGACTATAGCCTGCCAAACCGACAGATTCCGTCGGCATGTAAGTCTTGAACCAGGTTTCTGTGACACCCACGCAGCCCACGTTGTTCATGCGTGTCACCGCGAGACTCAGAATCGGTGGTAAGCTCCACCGTGGATTGATCGCAAGCGTGACTAATTTGTCTGCAATGACACCTGTCGTTCTGTGTTGTGGTATACTACGGTAACGAGTGCTTTTAGATCGAATATTGAGAGCCCCGTATTCCGTACATGGCATGGCCGTGCTATTTCGGCCACTTGCCTAGTCCCTTTTCGTATAATGCTTGCTCTTGTGGCTCTTTTGACCACATACAAAGCACGACACCGCATTCTCATGTCGACATGTCTGGGTGACGTGATTTGTCTCACCACACTTGTTACACTGGCCAGCAATACGCACGTAGCCAGCAGTTACACGGTCACCCGCATTAGAAGGGCGAATAGACAGCGTACCTCGGTCCTGTTTCGGTGGTCGTTTCCCAGTCGCTCTCGACGTATTGCAGAATCCATCACGAAACAATAAGTTTTGATCGTTGTCAACGAACCGGGCGCCCGTGTCACTACACTTACCTCTCAGGAAATTTTGATTCCTTAATTGTGTCATCTTGTGTCCCTGTTGTGTCGGGCATGGCACTGCTAATCGTCAGACGGTTGATGTTCTCTGTTGCTCTGGTGATGAGGTCGCTGAAGTCTTGCTTCATTTCCTCCATATCCGAGCCTTTCATGACTGCATCGCCACACACGATAGTGAGTTCAACAGCCTCTTTGCACACTTCACTCCACTGGACAGCTATTGGTAGGTCCTTTGGAGTAGCTCCGTTTGCCTTGTGCAAGGCCATCTGTTCGTTGTCCGCAGTGGTGACCTTATGAATGTCACGCACAATCTGGTCATCAAACATGAAGATATGTATGTATTTATGTATGTATGTGTGCGTGGGTGCGTGCGTGAATGCGTGCGTGCATGCGTGTGTGTGTACGTACGTATGAATGTATGTATGTATGTACGTACGTATGTATGTATGTATGGATGGATGGATGGATGGATGGATGGATGGATGGATGGATGGATGGATGGATGGACTATATGTTTGTTATACGATTCCTCCTTGTCGCTTTCTATCTCGGGCGCCAATCTTTTAGTGGTACTTCTGCGATTGCTTATTGTGTGAAGTTACGTAAACCTTATGTCGGACGCACACGATGGACATTTCCCATCAGCATTACAGCTAACATTGTTTTGTATTCATCTTCGTCGTTCGCACACGATTAACTTTTGTTGGTTGAGAGCGTACGACGTACTAAGTTATGATTCGGACGTCAGTTTCTGGATACGTTAATTATGACAACGACGCGTCAAACACAATTAGGTAGCCGTCAATAGTCTCGACAAAGGATCGAATGTCAAAAGCCCGGTTTTTCGATTTTTATAATGGCTGCGTCTAGGCGAAAGAAAATAATTAGGAAGGGAGGCAAAAAGGTGTATTAAACAATTTCTTTCGAATTGTGCGAGGAAGATCGGACAAAGTATTATTTGTAGCGTTTCTCTTTAACAAGATTTAACAAGATTTAACAAGATTGCCATCCAGAGAATTAACTCTAGATGGCAGGTGGACAAGGAAGCCCTTTGGCTTATCGAGAGTCCAACCCTTTTATCTACATATATCCAGCCCTTCTGAGGTATGTGTCGATTTTATTTTTAAACATATTCACACTACTAGCACCCACACAATCATCAGATAATCTGTTCCATTCATTCACAGTCCTTTGTGAAAATGAGAACTTTCTCACGTCTAATCTACACTGCTCCTTTACTAATGTAACTTCATGTCCTCTAGTCTTTCTATCTTTCTTAACTGAAAAAAACATATTTCTATCAATATTTTCATAACCATTCAATATTTTAAACACTTCTATCTGATCTCCTCTCAATCTCCTGGTCTCTAGTGTTGTTAAACCACATTCTTTTAGGCGTTTTTCATAACTAAGATCCCTCAGTTTTGGTATCATTTTAGTCGCTCTCCTCTGTACTCTTTCTAGCGTATCTATGTCCTTCTTGCGGTATGGCCTCCACGCTTGTATACAATATTCTAAATGAGGCCTAACTATTGTTTTGTACAGCGGTATTATTAGTTCTTTTTCTTTATATGCTATATTTTGCCTAATCAATCCAAGGATTTGATTTCCCTTTGAAGCTGCAATTCCACACTGCTCTGAAACCTTCATGTCAGCACTAATTGTCAGCCCTAAGTCTTTTTCTTTTACAGTAGTACTTAGTACAGTTCCCCCCATTGTATATTCTACATATTCGTTCCCATGTCCTGTGTGAAGGCATTTACATTTCCCAAAATTGAACAACATTTGCCACTTTTCAGACCATTTGATCAACCTGTCAAGATCATCTTGTAAATGCTGTCTATCCCCATCACTTTTAATCCTTCTAAACACTTTTGTATCATCTGCAAATTTCAACACCTTGCTAGCTATATCATCGTCCAAATCGTTTATATATATTAAGAATAATATAGGTCCCAGTACTGATCCCTGTGGAACCCCACTCAAAACTGATTTCCAGTTTGAAGCCTCCCCATCAACAACTACCCGTTGTCTTCTGTCAATCAGCCATTTTTCTATCCAGTTAATTATACCATTTCCTATGCCATGGGCCTTTAGTTTAAGCAGTAATCTCTGATGTGGCACTTTGTCGAAAGCTTTTTGAAAATCTAAGTAGATGATATCTACTGGTGATCCATCATCTACCCACTTAGTGATATCTTCAAAAAAACATAACATATTTGTTAAGCATGACCTCGCTTTTAGAAACCCATGTTGAGATGGGTTTATCAAGTTATGTTTAACAAGAAAATCCACCATGTAATCTTTAATTAGTCTTTCTAATAATTTACAAATCACCGATGTTAAACTAACTGGTCTATAATTATTTGACTTGTTTCTCGAACTTTTTTTTAATAACGGTATAATGTTTGCTTCTTTCCATTCTAAAGGAACCATTCCCTCTTCTAATGACAAGTTGAAAACTGTTGCAACCGGTATGCTAATTTGTTCTACAATTTCCACTAGTAGTTTGGGTGGAATACCATCCACTCCAGGTGATGTATTTTCCTTCGTAGCCCTAATTTTCTTAGCTACCATTTCTGGGGTTACAATTTACTGTCTTAAATAGTCTGATTCTGCCCCCTTGAACTTAGCCTCTGGTACTGGCAGTGAACTAGTGTCTTCTCTGGTAAACACTGAACTAAAATACTCATTTAGGTCTTCCGCCATTAAGAATCCTTCTGATATTATATTTCCAGCACTATCTTCTAGAGGACCGACCTTATCCTGAACTTTCTGTTTGCTTCGAACATACGCATAAAAACTCTTGCTGTCATGTTTTATATTACAAGCTAATTTATGTTCATAGCTTCTCTTTGAATTTATAATTTCAGCTGTAGCTTGGTTTAGTGCTTCTTTATAAATGTTGTAGTCTTCGTCATTTCCAGTACGTCTATATGACTTCCACATCATTTGTTTATACTTAATTTTTATAATGGCTTCTTTCGATAAGTATTTCTTTCTGGTCCGTTTCCCTTGTTTTTTGAAGGGAACAAATTTATCTACGATGCACTCTATTTCATTCTTTGAGATGCTCTTGGGCCTGTTGCTTTAATATGTTTACTCCAATCGTGATCATCGTCTTCTGCGAATGGACATCTAACTTCTCGGCCCGTATCTCCGCCAGAAGGTGTTCTCACCGGGTCCACTCCTCGATTTTCTGCGTAATCAACTTGTAGCGCCATTTGTTATCATATGACAACTAACCCCACGTTGATTGGACGTTTCAGCAGACTTGTTGGCTACATTGTTGAGGTTTACCCCACACGGACGATTTTTGGCAAACAGTGTTTTTGCTGCCAGAAAAGTCGAACTTCTACTATTAAAGAAACATTGTTTGGCAACAATGGTTTTGATTGGCGGTCACCGCGGACGGCTAACATTTGAGCATTGGAAAGCGTTGTTGGAAACGTTGATTTTTTTAAAACCGTCCCCTCGTTTATGTGTATGTGGCGCCAGCAAAAACATGTTAGTTATCATAATGACGAGCGATATCGCTTTTACAACTGACTTACACGGAGTAAAGAGATCAATGTTTCGGTAGAATGATACATGGTTATATTAAAGGTACTCAACCAATTCGATTGTCTTGCTCCTCGCGCTTCTTAGTAATTTCACACAAAAACAGAGGAATCAAGTACTCCCCAATGACATCTTAGTTCGTTTATGCATACGTATTAGTTCGTTTTTATAAAATTAATACAAAAACTGCGAACTCTTTCGTTTTTAGTAAAAACCGGAGCCGGTTTTTTGCTTCGATTTTAGCTGAGTATGGAGATTGAACTCGGCGTGGAATCGCGTTCTTGTCTTCTCGTGATCGCGAATTATGGGCGATATTGACCTTTGACCCCCACCCTTTGGCGCTGTTGATGTTATGGAATTCCGTGTTTCGGCAACGAGTGGACGTCCACAAACATATATGCCACCGACACGGCAAAATGAGCTAAATTAGACAAACAAAAACAGTACCCACGCATAAAGGTGTATTTCTATTAGAGAACGACTATGGAAGAAACAAAGCAAACAGAAGGAGTTGGCGACAATGCCATGGGCCGTTGCCCGTGCCGTGGTGTCAGTCACAATATCAACAGACGAGATGCAGCGTTCGCAAAGGTTCTTCCAGACAGGTTAGTAATTTCGATTTATTCAGCTATAATCACGTATATTTAGACGTATGAGTATATATATTAATGTTGCTTGTGCAAAATTTATTTGATTGTTTTCCTTTTAGTCATTGGCAATGGCGGTATGGGCGGCCTGGCTGGGCCCTGTTTAGTATAGACTAATATCAGCTAACAG
The DNA here is from genome assembly GCA_020002185.1 of Paraescarpia echinospica. NCBI lineage: Eukaryota > Metazoa > Annelida > Polychaeta > Sabellida > Siboglinidae > Paraescarpia > Paraescarpia echinospica. Next base: position 57,417,297 of record CM034534.1, on the reverse strand, counting down.
TACGACGCTATGCCTATGGCATATACTTATGTCAATGATAGTGACTATATTATGTCTATGTCGTATATGGTAGTAGGCTAGTAGCCTAAGTAGGCTTGGGAAAATAGTAATAGTGTAAATGCATTATAAATGATCCGTAACGATTATAATTATGTAATGTAATAGTAATTAAAAAAATATATTACTTTTATATAAAAAAATACTATTATGGGACATTATGGGAAATTTAATTTTAATTCAATTGTATGTAGTCTTGGTATTTAATTATTTACAAGGAAAAGAATATTCCAATAGTTTCAACGGTTTTTTTTATTATCCCTTCTGTGAGTTTTTGTTATGTTCAGAAAAACAGCGCCCCTCAATACCATGGACATTAATGCCCATAACATGTATATATTATATAGATAACTCTTGACCGTTGGCATTGGTTGCATTTGGCAGGTGGTCATTCATTGCATTGCAACTTTTGCAAGTACATTAAAATGATTATTGTTAGAAACAATCAGTGCTGACTATTAATACATGTACTATATTTTCAGAACTTCAGGTGTGTCGACACCACATGCAGATGTATGCTTCAAAGCTCTTCACCTTCAGGTAAACGAGTGTTATCAAATGTGGTTACTCTGTCACCAAACCTGTTATCAAAATTATAAATACAAGCAATACACAAATATGTCATAGGCGGATCCAGGCGGGCCTGGGGACAGGTGCCCCCCTAGACCATAAGAATTTGGCGTGTCTGCAAATCTTTTATAATGGGCCCACGTGACTGTGTCCTCCCTGACCGTTTGAAATGTGCCCCAGTTCAGGTGATAATAATAAGCTGAAGTTATGACGTCTTCCAATATCATCACTCCAGTGGAGCGGGTGATGTTATGGCAGCGTAGTACCGACAAAATTTAGACTACACCATTTGGTTTGGCCGCCAGTGGAGGTTTTTGTGCCTCCCATACTCGAGATCTGGATCCACCCTTGTATGTGATAGTTTTGTTTGTTTGCATGAGAATTTTGCAGTAATGTGGTGTCCTCGTTAAATTGCATATTGGTGTTAGAAATGCATGTGAATTAAAGACAATGTAAAGTAAAAACATTTTATTGAAACTATTTGATGAGATTGACTACAGAATAATGAAAAGTACAATACAACTACAGGTACAATCACTGCACTTGATGTGTATAATGTAATACTTTTTAATATCACATGCAAATAAAATGCAAAACAACAATAGAAACACAAATTAGGAAGAGGTTGAAAAAATGTCAGGTATATATAAAAAACAAACAGATACTTTTATCAAGATTCTTTGTTACACAAAAACAACACTAGTACACGTGATGTCAAATGCTCTCACAAAATTAGTGACTAAACAATTATGTGTATTAACAACAATTTTTAATATCGCATGCCCATAAAATGTAAACCAATGAGAACAAATTACTTAGGAAGATGTTTAGTTGAACAAATGAACTATTATGGATCATAATTGTGTTTTTAACAAAGAATCATAATTTATGGTTCTTTGTTAAAAAAACATCAATGATTAGAAAATTCAATTTTTTTTTAGTTTATGCAATGCTTGGTATGTATGTTTACAACTCGCAAATAATAGTGACTAGACTAGTCAGGGTCATCGCCATGTGACTGAGAATTACATGTACAATCACTACATGCTACATTGCTCAGGTTTACTCAGTTGTATGAAGAGTACCGGCTACAGAACGCAATATTTTTGTACGAATATTCTACGCATATTAATTTCAGTGTGGCTGAACGCGTCCCACATAAGTCGAGATGGTGTTCGAATTAACAGGTCTGCCAGGGATTAAAGTTTAAAGCGCTTTGAGCAATCCCGAGGACTGGATACTACACCATATCAGTACAGGTGTATAATCATCATGCAAAGTGAAAATGTAATGCAAATTATTTGTGAAAATATAAACCAGTGATAAAAAAGAATAATTTAGAAATATGAAACGTGGCATAAAAAGTACAATAACAGTCCTCATGATACATAGAGAACTTAAACAAGTAAAATACTGCTGTCAGTGTATCAACAGATTGTTGTTGAAAATGTGAAAAGGCTTTCAATACCCTACCACTGTAACAATGCTGGATAATTGATGTATTTTGTAATAGACACTGCTAAAAGTTAAAGTTGAATTGAATACAAATACCGTGTATTATTGACTTTTGATAAATGTGTCATCACATGTAAATTAAAATACATGTCAGAGCCAAGCTAATTGTCACTTTGTCTCCGGTATAGGTAGATGCGGATGTACAGCAAAATGTCAGGAGACTAGTATGCAGTACCATTGAAGACAGCGAACACATACAGTGATGTCATCGATATCCAAACCGATGTAGTTCACCGAAGAATGCTCGACACTGAACCTGTCTCACGAGCTAGTCAGGCGTCACCATATTCGTTTGTCGAGCAACCTGCATTCTACATTGGTTTTTAGTCAGTTAAGCTAACTGACTGACCTGGAAGCCAGTGTATACCCCATCGGCACTGGGGAATCTGTCACGGATGCAACACACGACCCATTTGGGATCAGTCGGTGGACATTCACATGACAAACCATTAATATGCAGCATGCTGCATGGCTGTAGAATCTTGTCCGAGATCCTAGACAAATACAGCTGCCCAGTATGCCATATTAACTTGGAGAACTAGTGATACTAAGCACACTAGTCCAATCTCCTGTAAAGAAAAGCATATATTCAGTAAACAAAAACAGGTATTAATGTAGTGTTGGTAGTAAATAATTATGGAATGTTCATTCTCATAATCAGTAAATATAAAATAATGTTTCATGTGTGACTTGCAGCATTTCACAAGAACAACGGCAGCAAGAAATGTGCTACTACAGCTGCATCTGTACATGTTGATATCTTAGGAACAGTCAGTGTTTACCGGGGTTGTTCCGGAGGAGGGAGAGGGTGGGTTGATACAGCATGCATACATTAGTAGAATGTGCTCTTTTTCAAAACGGTGAAAAATGTTATCTATTTTTTCTTTATAAGGTGTTCATTGTCATTACATGAATTAAAACAATTTCAATTTCATTACAGTGATGCCTGATCTTAGTCAATATTATAGACTGATTTGAATTCTGCTAATCAGTAAAGCATCAGTAAAGAGGATTTATATTTTTTGTTTTGTTTTCAGTATACAAATTCATGTCAGTGTCTGCCATGTGGAACTACTACACATATTCATGTTTGACATTTTAAGGTTCTGTCTGAAGTTGAATGGTCAAGGTGAATGTTGGAAATTACAAAATGAGGTGTTATTGTGATGCTAACAGTACTCGCCAAATATTCAAAGGTTCATAACATGTATGTTTACCTTCTTCAAAAATGAACAATTTATTTTATAAACTTATTTCTGAGTCATCGCCTTATGCTAAATACTTTTAAAGGTGTATTAATATGTGTGTGGGTATAATATAAGTGCAGAAGTCAACTTAGTTTTCCACGTCCAAGATGTTATTATTAAAATGTGTATGAAAACAAATATATATGTAAATGTGCACATTACATTTTTTTGATAACTTATATGTGGTTGATTGTTATAAATTTGAAATTACCTGGATTGATCAAATATGGGCCTCCCGCAGACTATGTATCCTCCCTGTGTCTGCCTGACCCAAGTGACTGCCTTAGCTCCTCTTCTGCCTCCTCTCATTCCCATTCTTGGGTTGCAGTGTGGCCTCTAGCGACATCATAATTTAAGTTACGTATTATGCATTCATATATTGCTGTGGTGAGAATATATACACATATTGGTAAATACACAAGAATAGCTGGCATATGTCAGTTGAAAGGTATCACAGGATACCAATTACATAAATTATAGCCAGGCACCAAGGACCACAACGGAAACAAGTGCAAGCATTATCTTGTTTAATCTTTATATATGGTGTACTTTAACTGTATATTATATTGATTTATGTTTACATTTTTATATTTAATAAAATCATCATCACCATCATGGTCGTCAATATAACAAATCTCAATTATTTTGCATAAACTACAATGCAAATCAACAACATTCTGCAGTAATAGTATCAAAATATGCGTCACAAAACACTGTTTTAATAATTATGATCACCAATATAATACTCCCGTGTTTGACGTTCTGTTGCACGAAATTACGGATGCTCCCTGACTAAGTTACTTGCGCGATCAACAGGGGCCTATTGCCAAACCAATGTTATTTGTCATTTCGCAGCCTCACGTCATCTATTCTCTACATGTATTGTCGCAATAACATAGTTTATTACCAAGATCCTACGTAACCAAATACAAATTACAATGCATATCAAATATTATGCTCGTTGACACAGCCTCTGACTGAATCTCTGGTTGATAATATGGTCATGGACATGGTGACTGGCTTAGAGTTAGACAGTCTTAGAGTTAGACTGCCTCGAGTCGAGTGTTGACGATCGCAAGTTGCAATTCTCGTTGAATTAATACGCGGCTGCGCGTTCTTGTTGCTAAATGCGATAGTGTAGTATACGTACCTTCGTACAACCACTTTGGAATATTCGTCTTGATACACCAAAGCACGTGTATGTTGTTATTGTTTTCGAATGAGTGGGATGCCGATCTCGCATAAAGCACGTGACCGAAGTGGCGCAGAAGGTCGACAGCGCAATTGGCTTTCGCCAGCTATACCCGGTGTAACGACAAATCTTGTTTTTTGACGATTAAAAAACAAGTACGCATTTTTTATTAAACCGACTGTGCACACTAGTTGAACTATTCACACATTACACATCTGGACCTAAAACAACCGGATTGGCGATGGGCAAACGAATTGGTTGAGGACCTTTAAGCATTCTGTGTTTGGTAAGTGTTTTGCACTAATAGTATTTTTACTCACTCTCTTTTGTTAGCCATTCTCTTCCCGAATGTAATCTGTTCCTGATATATTTATTCAGCACATAGTTAATGGTGGCTGTCGAAAATAGTAATTAAATCGTGTCCGGCAATTCGCATTACTGTGTAATGAAGTTGTTAATATGACACTAATTCAATGGCTGGGTGGACGGATGGATGTATTATGTGTATTATGTGCTAACTACAAACATTCTCACCCGTGTCACGTAGAAGTGAAGAGGCGGACTACAGATGTGCTTCGTCTGTCCATGAAACTACATGATGAATGTTCGGAGACGGTGGATGTTTAACTGTTACGTCACCAGAGGGCGCAGCAGTTCGTCCGCCATTACATAAGTGTTCTCCATTCAGAATAAGGTTAAACTGGTATGACAGAGTCTTATATTTGGCAATGAAAATGGAATAATGATAAATACTAAACATACATCTAACATACTTAGTTTCTTATATATATATGCGTGTGTGTTTAGTTCTAATATATGAAAATATATAATGACATGACCTTGTGGCGTACTGCGTGAGCGTGTGTGTGCGTGCGTGTGTGCGTATGCGTGCAAGTGCGTGCGTGCGTGTCACAGACGACACGGTGTAAAAATGCATTCTATGTTGAATTGTTCAGTGTACTGCAGAACATCGCATTGTTCTATCGAAATCACTTGGACCATAATGCTGATCGTGATAGTGACATGGTGTTTCATTTTCACTGTTACGCTATAATTATGCTTCATGCGAAATGCATCCTTCCTATTTATGAAACTCGTGGCCTGAAGCCATATTCACTAAGAAAACGGCCCACAGCATACAGCGTACATAGCGGAGGGCCGTGGTGAAGTGACTACAATTTCGGAATCTCGTACTGCCGTTTCGAACATTAGACAAGTCCTTTCACTTCATTTTGCTCCAGTTCATTCGGCTGCACGCAAGAGTACCTGGTTATTTACAGTGTATATATATAGCGATAATACTCACATATTCTTTTAAAAGAATATTGCATATACAAAATTGTATTGTTAGATGTACTAATGGCGTCCCTAACTGAACGAAACCTATATTTTCCCAAGACTATTTGTATATACTAGCACAAATGCCCATATAGGTTTAACGTAAGATAAGTCACGTCAAGTGGATTTGTGTACAACAAAGCACAAATCAAATGGCTTTAGTTTCACAAATCTCCTTCACCAACTGTTTTATCCAAACCGTCGGCGAATTTTCACTGAAATACCTGTGTGTCTTAGTTCACCACATTTCTTCTCGACGATATATTTTACATTTTTTCTTTAGAATAGGCGTCCGGTTGTCTCACAATGCCGCGATCGATAGTTTTCTCACAATCTTCTCTGGCGGCCATTTATCAGCCAGCACTGGACCACATATCTGTGACGTACAACGCAGATTAGGTTAGTGGGATAAAGCAAAGATGCCACATCTGAAGCACATACGACAATGAATTACACGACATCAGCGATACCCTTTGTGCTCCAATATAACCTGCCACCGGGTTGATCTAAGGATATTGTGTTTGGCCTAATATCTAACCCAATGCAGGCGTTAGAATGGAATCACATATAAACAATCCGGCGTTACACTAGTTATCTATTATCGACATCATCAAGTTTATTGATACGCAGGATTTGTACTGAATTACTCATCAGAATTAAATACCTGTCGAATGCTGCGAGGAATGAACCCTTACATAACTGCGTTGATTCACATATATTAATTGATTTCCGATTGGTCAAACCTCACAAGCTATCTGTGAATCGCAACCTCTTAGATCGGTCGCACCGATATGCATTCATTTGCTGTTTTATGTATGCAACCTAGTCATCCTTTGGGATTCGTCGAACAAAGCCATTTGATTGTTTGACAGAATCGTGGCATGCTCGTTCATCTTTCGCCGTTAGTCCGCGGCAAACTGCATTAGGACTACCATAGACATACGTCATTCTGAGACGCAGGCCTGTCGCGGTCGTGGGCCGCTTGATATTATCTTCGTGGTGTCGTTTATATTTTGCCCACCGTATGTCGCGCTAATGGCTCGTTGAACTAGCAAGCCTACTATACGCGACGGACATCTTCATACCCGTGTTACAAAGAAGAGGGTACCAGCATTTGGCCCGCCTGATATTTTACAACGAACGTTCATAAGATGAGTAATAAAGACAATTGTTCATGATTCTCACGACGTTTTATGAGGTACTTGGCCAGGTTAATGGCTTCGATGAACAGAAATCCGCTGGTGTTTGGCCATTTTGTTGAATGTTACTTTCAACTAGGGATTTGGTATTTCGTCGACAAATTACATAAGAAAGTTCATTATTAAGTAATATTTAAAATGTAGTGCATCACAATTAAATGCATACAACACACACGCACGCACATACGTACGCAAGCACACACACACATGCCCGCACGCACGCTCACACGCGCGCGCACACATACACACACAAACACACACACATGCACACGCGCGCACATACACGCGCACGCATTATGCTAGCATGCACGCACGCACGCACGCACGCACGCACGCATGCACGCACGCAGCACTTACATAATTTACGTATAAAAATATAATGCGAATTAACAGAAGGTCACTGGTAAACACCGGCAAAGGACAACTTAACATACAACTAACTTGCGATTGAACATATTATTACCAGGAAAATAAAAATATGCTATATGCATGCCCGAATAAATGTGTGACACGCCGGGAGTGAGAGGAAATGGCAGATGGTCGCGACATAGATAGAGACGACTCATTGAGAGGTCAGAACATGGGTGAGAGGGAAAGAAGAAGTAGAATACGAAGAAGGAGAAGAAACATAAATATTAGAGAAATAAAAAAGAAGTCGAAGAAGGAGAAGAAGAGCGAGAACAAGAAGAACAAAAAAAGAACACAAAAAGAAGGGGAAGATGAAAGAAGAGGAAGAAAAGTGTCCAGCAACTGGTCCAGCATGACTAATGTCCCGTTTTGGTTTCTCCTGACTTTGTCTCGGTGTAGCTGGCAGACACCAAACGATTCATTTCCCAAGGCTGCGCTGAGTAGGCGTGTGTCTCTCTGTCTCATTATAATCAACTAAATGATTACGTTATTATGCGCCATTAAGATTACCATTAGTACGGTAAGATTTAGCTGCCATACGGACAGAGTTAATAGTCAGGTTTGTTATGTATTTTCGTTAATTTGTTTGGAGATTTGCAAACCTATAAATTTTTTGAAAAGTTATGATGTAGTGAATCTAAAAACCTATGTTTACATTTTAAAGATATCTATGGCGGCTATCTTGAATTTTTTAAATATTGGACACTGAAAACCAGTATTTCTCAATATCTCAGCTGCTAAACCGCCCAGCCTTTCGATTTTGACATATTGAGGGGCAAGGAATCCAATAGGATCAATTACTAATTTATGACAGTTATACGTGTTAGAACTGAATAATATATATGTAGCATAGGCATGTGTACATTGGAGACACGTATTTGCCTACTTGGAGCTAACAGTAACCTTGGCGTCAGGGTGATCTCATAGTTGCTGATGCATTGCTTCTGGTTAATATATCTGCTTGACTGCGAAAGGACCATCAATCTGCCACACAGGTCCTTGATTTCTCACAAATCTACTGTCTTGTCACGGATTTTGACTGGAAGCTTCTTGCTGTCAGACATGTACATCTTGTT